>UESW01004925.1:339239-481880 GCA_900491605.1 Calamus simplicifolius | reverse complement strand
TCGCTTTTCTTTATGGCCGTTGAAAATTTGAAATTTGAAAGGTTAGGAGACTATAGAAACGGAATAACTGCACCAATGCCAACTTCCACCTCGAAGACATTGGAAATAAATCCTCGAGATTTCTGATAATTATTTATGATTTGTTGAGAAGAATTGTCTAGGATTATTGAATGAATTTCGGGTTTGCTTTGATGCCCTTGGATTTTGTCATTGAATTGTAGAGATTGTAGATTTGCTGAGAAGTTGTTTTTATAGATCTTTCGACTGTTTTCTGAATATTTTTGTTTTTCTTAATCCGTAGGATTGGATTTCGGTGTGATTGTGGGGGATTTCCGGAATGCACCGAATGGTATAAATTAAAACGTCCATGAACTGTTTCTGAAAACCTGCTATGAAATTATTAATTCTAAAGTACTGGTATAAAATTGTTCCTTGAACACAAACTGTTTATAAAATTTCTGAAACTACGCATAAGAAACGATGGTCAAAATGCAAGGATTTTTACTTCATGCATGAGTGGCAACATGGGTAGAAGGTTGTTCGACTAAGAATGATATAAAGCTAATGAAATTGTAAGCTTTTTTGTTGATTCAATTCTCTTCTCATTTTTAGGATGATGAATTCATATCAAAATTTATAAAGAAATGCTCAAGACTTGAAAATTAATTAATTATAGATTAGACAAAGGAGAAGTCCTACTACTAAGTTGTAGTGAGTCCATGATTAGTCATAGCTTTGGTGATGGATATATATTTCATAACATGTTTGATGTAGTGTCTAAATCCCCGTATACATATTAATTTACATTAATGAAGTTTGATATAATATAGTGCATAGGCACCTCTATATTTGCTGCTATCTCTGATGCTTCTTTAAGAAATCTTTTTACTATTTCTACCATGTAACATGCTGTGGTGCATGCAGTCAGTATGTCATGTGGACGCAATTATAGTAATTAAAGGGCATCTGCAGATCTGGCGTGCGACTGTAGCTACAGTGGATTGCTACTTCTTCTAGTGGTCCGAGCAGAAGCTCGTTTTACTGGTCTGCTTCTGAGCCATCACCGGATGATATCGCAGCCATGGAGAAGCTCTTTCCTGAAGTTATCTAGCTCCCCTTGGTGGCGATCGAGCATGAGATCTCTGATTGGTCTCAATCGGGTTTGATTGTGCAAAGCCTCTCCCGTTGGGTTCCCTCTGATGCTGTGATCCGGGAGCTTCGCAGAGGAGGGATTGCAGGTGGAATAGAGATCATCAGCCTTGCCTATAGATCATTCCTGCTCAAATTTGAACTCCATGCTGCTCGTGATGCCATGTTATCGCAACCATGGGTGGTCAATGGGCAGCCGCTTGCTGCTGAGGCGTGGCATCCAGGCTTCATCCCTGCGGAAGATGCCTTGCACCATGCTCTGCTTTGGGTTCGGCTTCCTAAGCTGTCGATTGAGTTCTGGACGGAAGAAACCCTCTGAGAAATCCTGTCTGTTGCTAGCCAATTCGTGCACATGGATTCGTCTACAAAGGATAGGAGACGGGAGGCTATGCTAGAGCTTGTGTCAGAATCGATTTGAGCTAGCCCCTCCGCCTGGAGCTCGATTTAGAACGAATGGATCCCCTTCTGGCAATAGTTTGTATATGAGCATGTTGAAGGTATCTGCGCTCTCTGTGGATCGCTCTATCTCTCTGGTCCGTGCTCTCCATCCAAGGAGTCGGCTTCTTCTTCAGATGCCCCACGTTTTTGGTCCTTGGATGGCAGCACTCCGGATCCGTCATCAAGCTCTGTTGAGGATTCTAGCCTTCGATTGCGATCGGAGGGGTCGTCGGGGAAGGCCAAGCCGGGTTCTTTGGTTGGGACGATGGGTGGTTGCTTCCGAGGAAGACCTCCCGTAGCAGGTTATTCCTTCGCCATCTCCTCAACTAGCTGTTTCTCCCTATTCTGAGCTTCCTAGGACTCAACTTGGACCGTGTCGGGAGGAAGATTTTGTGCCGGTTATTGTAGCAGAACATTCAGATCCTGCCACTGCTTCATTGCTGGTTTCAGGGGACTTAAGGTTCCTGTGAATCATCTGAAGTCCCAGAAGGTGTCTAAGTATTTGAGGAAGTCCCATGCTAGAAAATCCTCTAAGACTACTAATCATGAGGAGGTTTTTCAATTCTCTGCTGGATCTTCTGAAGTTCTGCCTGAAACCTCCTCTCAGTAATGGAAGTTGCCACCACCCCAGTCCGAGGGTCAAATGGGATGTCATCTGGGTTATTAGCTACTAACCCATGTCTTTTGGGTTCGGATCGCTGATCGGTGGTCCTAAGATCCGAGAGGATGCTAACCCTGCTTCTCTCAAACGGGCCCGGCCTGAGGTGACCGTTGGTCCTAGAGTTATTCCAAGGATTAATGGCAAGAGTCGAGGATCTACCTCAGGGAAAGCCCACTCTGTGTCTCTTGTTCATCCTTCTGGATCAGACCCCTCCCGGGTTAACTGTGACCATGTTTCTATGGTCTCTTCTCTTAAGAAGGCAATTCGAGTTGAGACGGATGTTGTAGCCATGGATCTTTCTCGGCAGTCAGATCTTGTGGTTCAGGATGGTTGTCCTTCATCTGATGAAGGTTTAGTGGCTCAGTGCCCTGCTTCTAGAGAGCATACTGATATGGATGTGGCTGGAGCCAAGGATGGGGTCCATGAGACCCCTTGACCTAGCTTTATGAAGATTCTGATTTGGAATGTTCGAGGAGCGTTGAAACCTTCCTTTCGCTCCTCCTTTACTCGGATGCTGCAGCTTCATTAGTTTGATATTTGTGTTTTGCTGGAAACTCGCCTGTCGGGATCTAGTCTTCAGCGTTTTCGACGGAGAGTTTCCCGGTGTTGGAATTCCTATGCTGTGGAATCCAATGGTCTTTCTGGAGGTATTCTGGCTCTTTGCGGGAGCCTTCTATCCGTGTTGATGCTTTTCATAGTTGTACTTAACAGGTGGGCCCTGGTTATTTCGGAGGGTCACTCCGCCTTGGTTGCTTCTTGGTATCTATGCTAGTACGGACTATAGGGAACGTCGCTATCTATGGTCCGAGATACTCACTCTTTTAGGCCAGGGTTTCCCACTCTCATTGCTGGAGATTTTAATTGCATTGTGGATTCTTCGGAAAAGCGTGGGGGCGTCGTTTTGTGGATTCTCCGAACTCTTGTGAGTTTCGTTCTTTTATATCCACTGCCGGGGTTGTTGATATGGGGTTTTCTGGCTCTCGGTTTACCTGGTGCAATAACCGACGGGGAACTGCTCGGGTGTGGGAGCGCCTTGATCGTGCTTTGGCCTCCCTGGTTGGATGCATATCTTTTTCGGTGCTACTATTTCTCACTTACCTCAGATTGCATCTGATCATTGCCCTCTTCTTATCTACGAAGTTATCCACTCGGCCTCGGAGGCCGTTTCGGTTGAGCAGCTTTGGACTTCTTATGCTTCGGCCCGGGCTATTATCTGTCAGGTTTGGTAGATGCCGGTCAGAGGGAGTTCTATCTACCGTCTCTTGCGCTGTCTCGATCTTGTGAAGCGTAGACTTTTAAGATGGAACAGTAGAGAGGTGGGGGATCTTACGAAGCATATTCAAGGGGTGGAAGAACTTGTTTTTTTGCAGAAGAGAAAAGGATTTAACAAAAAAAACCTATTAATGACCCCTAGACTTTGTATCCAAATAAACTAACAATGGATAGGATAAAATCCTTAAATAAAATAAAATATACTTTTGATCATCAAACATAATCTCAAAAACATTAAAAAAAAAAGGCATGACAGCCTGGGCAAAAGAGGCAATATGTATGTTGAATTTATGCCGTTAGAGCATAAAACAATTTGGTAAAGCTCAGCTTGAGTAATGTCACTAAGAAGTAATTAAAAAAAAAAAGATTTAGGTTGTTCCACTTATTGAAGCCAATGACCATGATGACAGTGGTTGGATCAAAGTGGATGGCATTGATGGGTAGAATTAAATTTAAATATGAATATTTCAGCTGCTATGAGACATGCTGCCAAAAGAAAGACTCATACGGGTGAAAATATGTCCGCACAAATTGTTTTCAGCAATTGAAACATTAATTTGATTTAAATTTCTCTGCATCCACACGACTTTCATACTGAAAGGGTGAACACAGCTTACCCAAAATATATGTGAAAGGTGATTCAAATGTCTCATTTAGTGAAGAGACTGGATGATTTATTTTTTTTTTCAAACCTTCGTGACCTTGAAAGAAGTTTATTTAAAGCTCAATTCATGCAATGCTCCTCACCATTCACAACCCTATATCGGTTAGACTTGTGGAATGGTCCAAAGGTATAACTAGGCATGCACTTAAACCCACTTTTAATGCTCTTCCAGCAGTCTAGCGAGCAGATCTTCTCTTCTTTTGCATTTCCCTCTCTCCACGATTATATTCTACCGTGGAATATTTTAGCTTCTTTGACTGAAAATAATGAGGTGTACCGTAGAAATTCAATCAATGTCATGTTGAATCCATAAATGATTGCATCCCCTGATGCCATCAATACCTCTACATATGATGACAAAACAGTATTATGAATATCAATCTTAGGCGTATAACTATCAGTTTCAGAACATTCCATTGCAGATGTTTGAATGTAATGTCAATACCAAACTTAGGACTAAAATTTTCCTACATTGTCTACGCAAATGTTTGAATGCTGGAATATATAATTTACACTAAAAATAGGGTCATATACTGTTATTTCAAAATCACAAATGGTGCATAACTCAACCAACATATGCAGCCTTCACTATGAAATCTGAGACTTGAATATAATTATTGAATAGTTAATTTTTAAAAGCATTGTTTTCCCTTATTGAATAGTTTGACCATTATTGAATAGTTAAATTTTAGAATGATTATTTATAAATTAAGAAATAAAAATAAAATAATAAAACATATGTATTAGATTAAATTATTTTTAAAATTTTAAATTATTTTATATTCATTAAGCAACGTGTCGTATTTGTCTGACTTAGTTTTAAATAGAGTAGGGCAAAGAAAACAGATTCATGTAGCTGGCCATGTAATTGAAAAAAAAGTTAGATGAATAGAGTAAAGTATTTTTTAATTACAAAAATTTAATTAATTTAAAATTGTAAGTAAAATAGATAAAATATATTTTAAAATATAAATATAATTAAAAATAAAATAAGATAATAAAAATATAGATTATACAATGATTTTAGTCAAATGCACTGGTTATAATTTTTAATCTTAACATTATCTCTAAAATAAATAAACTTGGAGAGACTCCACTGGTGTTGGAGGCTTTTTTTTTTTTTTTTACAACGCAATCACGTCAGTATAGGGCGAGTCAAGCCCGACATATTAGAGTACAAAATTTGAAAAAGCTCATTGGGCATGAGTCACCAGGCAACCAGCACAAGGACCGGAGTGGTGAGCATCCGGGCAATTACCCAATCAGCCACTGAATTAGCTTTCCGATAAATATGCCGAATCTGGGCAATATCAACATGATGAAGCAGAGACCAAATGTCGCGAATCAAATGATTGGTAAGCATAGGATCGCTCGGGTCCTGTTGGATTCAGCAAACAACAGTAATAGAGTTCTCCTTAATGATAAGCCTACGAATACCCAAGCTGTGTATAGCATAGAAGATGCCAACTCACGCAACATACAGCTCAGCAGACTGCATAGATAGATCAAGAAGGTCAAAACTATCAGCCGCCAGCATCGACCCTTCAAACCCATGGATCACAAAAGCTAAATCAGTCAATCAATCTTAAATATTACCATCAAAATTAACTTTGACAAGTCAAATTCACGGGAGATGAAGGCCATACCCGGAAAGCTTCAGAGACGGTAGAAGAATCTCAGATAGTAGGGCCATCGGAATCCATGATAGTGTTGGAGGCTCGACAGTGTTGGAGGCTTTAGGTGGTCATGCTGCATCTAAAAAATGGTATTTTATTTACTCAATGAAATGCATCAATTCCATCTTTTATTTTTTTTTATTTTTTCTGACTGTCAGTACCAAATAATAGATTTTGAACAAATTTTATGAATCCCTAAATTTTCTCCTTCAAATGCTCTCATGCCAAAGATGGTCTTAATCCCTTCGAATCAATCTTCACGGAGGTGGCTCATCGTCTTCATTGCCGTCCTCGGCGGCGCGGAGGAACCGAAGGAGGCATGTAGAGCCTGTAAACAGAGGAAATACGAAGGCGGCGTAAATCCGGGCAAGTGATCTAACTTTGGATTCCTTGTCCACACCCTCCCCTGTCCTCACGCCTTCCCCGTTCTCCATATGCCCGACCTCGTCTTCTGCTCTTTTTCAATTTTGACCTCCATGGCTGCCGATGGCTCGAGTTCTCCAAACCCTCCGTTTCTAAAACCCTAGAAACCCTCAAATCCTTCTCCATCACCAATGGCTCTTCCCACTCTCTCCATCCTCTCGTTCTCCAGACCATCTTTCCCTCTTCTCTCCCTCCGCCGAGAAGCCTTCATAGCCCCGTCCGCGCTCAGCCCTGATGGCGAATTCCATTTCGAATCCCATCAAGAATCCTCCCATGGTAGCGTCCTCCAGCTCCAAAATCCAATTTTGACCACGGAGGTTGGATCTCTTCGACATGATACTGTGAAATTGCCTTCTAAAGCTGCGATCGGTGAGGAGTCGGTGTCATCTACTGATGGGAGTCATGTTAGTTTACCAAAATCGCGGGCTCGAATTCGAGAGCCCGAGTTCCGATTGACGTTTGCTGAGCTTATAAATGAGAGCAGAGTTGTGCCGGTGTCGGTATACGGTGATATGGAGGTTTTGATCACTGGAATTCAGAATGACTCGAGGAAGGTGATACCTGGAAATGTCTTCATTTGCTGTGCAGGGTACAAAACCGATGGGCACTATTATGTTGCCGAGGCCATTAAAAGGGGAGCTGTTGCAGTGGTGGCCAGTAGAGAGCTTACCAAAGATGAAACATTAGGCTGCAAGGCTCTTTTAATATTGGAGGATGCTAATTCGGCGCTCCCTGTGCTTGCGGCAGCCTTTTATGGGCATCCATCGAAGAGCTTGTCTGTGATCGGATCACAGGAACCAATGGTAAGACAACAACAGCACACTTAGTTCGGGCTGTCAGTGAGGCAATGGGGAAGAAGACGGGAATGCTGGGATCGGTGGGCTATTATGTTAGAGGGAATTATCAGCTGGAGCTCCCAACACAACTCCTAATGCAGTCATGGCCCAGGAACTGATGGCGACGATGGTGCACAATGGGACTGAGGCAGTGGTCATGGAGGTTTCTTCTGTGGGATTGGCAGTGGGGAGATGCGACAAGATAGATTTTGATATTGCAGTGTTCATGAATCTGACCAGAGACCACCTTGATTTCCATGGAACAGAGGAGGAGTATAGAAATAGCAAGGCTAAACTGTTTGCAAGGATGGTTGACCCGAGATTTCACAGGAAAATTGTGAACATTGATGACCCAAATGCTTCATTTTTTATTGAGCAGGGGAATCCAGATGTTTCTGTTGTGACATTTGCAATGGAGAATAAAGGTGCTGATGTTTACCCTATGAAGATTGAGCTCTCATTGTTTAAGACGCGAGTTGTTATCAACACACCCAAAGGAATACTGGAAATTTCTTCAAGTTTAGTTGGGAGGTATAATGTATACAACATACTAGCAGCAGTGGCTGTTGGGATTGCAATGGATGCCCCATTGTGGAACATTGTCCGAGGCATTGAAGAATTGGATGGTGTCCCTGGTAGATTTGAGCTCATAAATGAAGGGCAAAACTTTGCCGTAGCTGTAGATTATGCACATTCCCCGGATTCTTTTTCTAGACTGTTGGATGCTGCAAGGGAACTAGGAGCACAAAGAATCATCACTGGTACACTATCTTCTGTGGTCCTCTGTCTCGTTCCTTTTCAATTTCATGCTTCACTTGGTCTTTCTGTATTTGTAATTTGCCCATATCGAGTGAATTCATGATAAATAATTATTGTGGTTTTCTGTGGTTAATATTGTAATAACAAATTTTCAATGCTTTAGCTAGAGATTCCTTTGAACGAAGTACTTTTCTAACAGCACTTTTCTAATTGCTTGACATAGGCAATTAGGCACCATCACTGTATTGATGAAGTTAGGAACGTGATTAGCTGATATTATATATAATTTTTTTCTTGGATGTACAATGCCATTTTTTCTTAATAGTATATTTCTGATTGTGATTGTGTATTGATATTAATTCTGCTATTGCGAATTCTAGCTGTCAGTGGCAAAGATTATACATTATATTGATACATCTTATAGTGCCTTTGCTACCTTAGTGTATAGACATAATTTAGTGGAGACTTGGACTTTAAAAAGAAACAAGGAACAAATTATGCTCCATGTAGCTTATGATAAGGCTTGTTATACATTCTTTTGGTATGCTTTAGTTTTCATGATCCAAGCACATAATATTTCCAGTTATTAGTTTGGGCTGACAATGCTTTTTGTTGCATTTTATCCAGTATTTGGATGTGCAGGAGAAACTGACAAAGGGAAGAGACCAATGCTGACAAAAATTGCTTCAGAAAAAAGCGATGTAATTATTTTGACATCTGGCAATCCAAAGTCAGAAGAGCAATGTAAGTTTTTGACGTGCACGTTGTAGTTTATATTACATAAGAAATTGTTGTTTTGTCAATGAATCTTATGTTATAGAAATAAAGAATTAGCTAATATTTTTCTGTTGATATTATTGAATTAGATGCTGATATGGAATTAGTGTGTTAATACATTACAGTCAACATCTTTGATGACATGCTGGCTGGTATTGGATTGACCTTGCAAGATTATTTGCGATATGGTGGAAATTATCTCTATCCTGTTCTTCCAAATGGATGTAATATTTTCCTACATGATATTAGACGAGTAGCTATACGAGCTGCCATAGCCATGGGAAAGGAAGGCGATATTATTGTATGTTCTTTTCTATCAACATTATTCTGTTCTAAGATTCTATTTTCAAGCATGATTAATAACCTTCTCTTTTTGGATTCTATATTCAGTCCAGGAGGTACACGTGACTTTACACTTGAGCCACATTTGTTTGCTCAACACACAAACATATATTCTGTTATGAATAGAAAATCACTTAAAAATATCTGATTTCTTTTACAGCTTGACAAACAAGAGACAGTGAGTAGCACTTTCATAAAGGCATGACCTTTGTTCTAGCAAGAAATGCTTGTTTCAGTGCTTTTTATAGATATGAGCATTTTCTGACACACAAGGAACCGTTTGCTTCCTTTTGTACCCTCCTTTGAGCCACTTCTTTTCCCTAAGATGTTCTTTCTGTTTCTCATCAATCTCTTGGGTGATCATTTTAAATGTTTCAAACATTTGCTCTCTTGCATGAAAATTATCGCAGTTTGTCCTAGGCTGGCATTTGTAATGTTTTGAAAATTTTCTTTTGACATGGGAACTATATTGCAGTTGTTCCTAGGCAGAGGCCATGAATTGTATCAAATTGAAGGTGTGAAGAAGAGATACATTGATGATAGGGAAGAGTGCAGAGAAGCCTTGCAACGGGTTGATGAGCTGCATAGGACAGGATTAGATAAGCGAATCCCTATGGTGGTATGTGGCAAAATTACTGTTGAATATATGAGTTTTAGATGCCATTCTAATTGTGCATCTTCCATTTCAGAATTTTTTTGTGATTCCTTCAGAGTGATCTTGGAGTTGCTTTAAACTTGTTTACTTTTATCTTTGAAGTGCACTTCACCTGGTAACATTTAACTTTACTAAAGTTAAACATTATCTTGATTGGGGCGAAAAATTAGAATCCTACATAATTCCTTCTTATTAATATTGATTCGCAGACCTTAAGTAATTTGGCATTAATTAGGTGCAGCAATGTTATATTATTATAGCACAAGGCCCAAATTTATGTTTAGAGTTTTGTTTTATTATTAAACAACAATCTATTGATAAATATTTAAAAACCTTGTAATGCAACTACACATGTACATAGCCTCTTACTTGAAGTATTTTCATAGCCTGTTACTTGGAAGTACTTAGAACATATTAGCTAATCATTTGAAATATAATAGTTGTTTTGAAATTATATTTTATAGTTGTGTATTGTGTAAAGATCAAAATGATCTTTGGGGGTTTATATAGATCATGATTTGTTGTACCAAACCATATTGGGCATTGCAACTTGTATCAATAGGGAACTGGTACTCACTATGCCCTCTGTACTGAGTGTTGACACCAAGAACCAAACTGTACTAACATTGTTCCAATTCAGTACCAATACAAGTATTGAAACTGGCACTATAAGCCTTTATATTGATCATGTTTGCCTGATCACAGATCACCATTTGAACTTTATGGGTGGGTCATTTTGGTTAAGAACATGTATATTTGTGTTTATTCATCACATCATACTATTTAAATCAAAGTAAGAATACTATTATAAGTTCATCCATTTTCAATCCCATAAATGTTGAATTAGACCCTTTTTTGTCTCAAATTATGCATACCCAACTCCTCTTGGCCTCCAACATTCCTTGAGAGTTTTAATGTGTATCGAGGGGTTTGTGGACCAACTCAAACAAAATAATTTAACTGGTTTGAGTTTCTTTATTCAAATATCATATCATTTATGCTGACCAAAAACAGCAAATTATTATAAACATGGTAATACGTATTTCTGCCTCATGATATGGATTTTGCACTCTGCCGGCCACATGTATCCTAGGAGATGGTATTATATTATTCCTTTGTTGGGGCCTCTTTTTAATCAATTATTCTCTTGAGTTTTCCTTCTCTGTTTCAAATCATCTTTTGAAATTATTTTGTTCCTTTGCCACAAAATGAAGCAATGTATACAACTTATGCCATATTTTGTTTTGATCTTGGATATGTTCTTCACTATTGTCTATTGGTCCCATCATTTGCCTAATGGGGTTCTCATGTATTTCCTCCAAATCAACCTCTATTCATATTCAATTTCTTTAGAGCCTACAAGGCTGACAGATGTGGCATATGACATCACAGTCTTTGGAGCATTACGAAATGATATTCCAGTTTTTTGAACCTTGAGAACTCATTCAAGTTACAGGGCATTGCTCTTCCTATTAAATTTCTCTAGATCAACCCCTATTCATATTCAATTGCTTAACAGCCTACAAGGTTGACAGATGTGGCATATGCATGGTATGCGGAACCGTCTTTAAGTGGGCGAGGTTAATTGTTTAACAAAAGCTTTCTCTGAAGTTGACATCTTTATAATCTACTCATGTCTGTCAATTTCTTAACACAAGACTACCTAAATCCGTACTATGTGATCTGTATCAGGAAGGATATGGAAACATTTTGGGAACCATCTTGAATCCTTACGCTTTTGGTGTGATGGTCTGGGTTCGCAATGAAGTATATAGACTACGGTAAACATGGCCAGTTCTGGAAGCATATGTGATGGTGCAAATAAAAACTTCATTGCAATCTGCTGGACTGTTTAGGGTGACCAAATCTTTGACATAGGGTAGAGAAGTAGTGATAATGTTCAGTTTATGGCTTACCATGAGGTGGCACTATTGAAATTGTATGCTTTGACATAGAAACCGTACCTTCACCTTCATTCCTAGACATTGCTCTCTCTCATATCATTTTCTTCTGTTTCTGATCCTGCAGACCTCAAAATATTTGGTTGTTTATATTTTTCTTAATCTGAATGATTCTTGTTTATTTTGTTTAGAGAGTCGAATTGTTGCCTGAACTATAGGATGCAGAACAATAAACAACCTAACAATTAACCTCGTCTCATTGCTGTCTGCTGAAACAGCAATAGAACAATATGAAACTTCATTCATATTAACTTGGAACATCTTCTGTCCTAACAATAGAACAATATCTATTCTACCATGCCATGTGAAATCCCCTAATTTGTCTGACTGCATTTCCCATCTTGCCTTTTTGCATCCCATGTTTCCCTTTTTTTCCGCATTTTCGCATCCAGTCCAATTTGGAGCATTTGGTTGTTAACCACAAGGTTGAAGGTTCCAATCCTTCCTCAGCATTATTATTTATTTAAATTGATTTTTTTTAAAAAAAACTGGTGCATTGCATGTGCCACAGTCTTGTGTATTGATAATTGATGTTTTTGTGCGAACCTACTTAGAATAACCATCTCTCTTGTTTTGCTAACCTGAAACAGGTCATGAGAGATGTGCCAGCATCCTCTGACAAGGTTGAATCTTGGTGCACACTGTCTGGCCAAGCGAATGCTTGTTCTACATAATAACAGCAAGCTCTATGAATAGCAATACATGTGGTAAGTAGCTAAGTTTTTAACCTTTGCAAATATCCCCATGATATAGAAAATTAGGAGCCAGTATTCATATAATTGGGCATACTTATGATCAAGTTGTGCATGTGGATATATTTTTTCTTCATTGAAAGTAGTTGTATAAGATCCATCAGGCTGCATGACAAAGGATTTCCTCATCCTATTGTTTGACTGTTGGTGTTATGGCTTGGCCAGTTTTCAAGAAAGTGAAGATTGGGATGTGCAATTTTCTGACACTAGTCAAAAGGCATTGTATATCTCTGATCATATCATGTTATAAACACTTGCTGACCATTAAAAAAAAAGCAACATGTTCATCACACTCATGAGCAAGCTTTTGTGATAAAGATTTATCGAGCTATGACTGGCTGCACCTCAATCTTATCGCCTTTTAAAATTTTCATTTGTTTTGTATTCTCTGTAACAGCTGTCTGTTTTTGATCAAACAATTGTTTATATCATATTATCATTGCAATATGGATGAGACTGAAGGATTGAAAGCCATGGTGAAATGTGATTAGATTTTATATTTACATATATATTTGGACATGTATGCTGTGTTCCTGAAATTCTGCTGTTCCTGAAACAGTCTACTGAAACCTGCAGAAAATGACAAGACAATTTTAAGTTATTGCTCCCATTCAATTTGGCAACCCAACCAACCCCACAAGATTTCAATTCCTAAATGCATTCATTCCAGATGCATCTAGTTGCCCACTCTCATCGAACAATACTATATGTTTGCAGATGCCATTTGATACCATATTTCCCCTGTTGTTTTCCAGACATTCTGTTGTGAGTTTGTTCCACTCTTTCCACTGCTTTCTTATAGAAACTTTTTTTTTATAAGATTGCAGATTCTGCTCTACTTCATTGGTTTGCTCTTAAAAACCTCATCCATGAGATAGAGTTCAGTTCATCTTTTTATGTCAGATGTGGACATCAGTCATTTCTCTAATATTATTCTTCCAAGGTCCCCAAAGCTTCGTCGCACCGGTAACCATGATACACCAATCTTAGCTTTTGCATATGGACACTCTTCCATGTCAATTGTTATAGGATTATCTTGGCTACTTTATTTTGCCACTGCGTAATATTATCTATAGTTCATGGACCTGAAGCGGCTGGATTTTCCACATACCAAGAACTAAGAAAAGTAAATGGTACACATCTTTATAAAGTTACTTTCCTTGCCAGCACATAGTTATTGCACTTCATTCAGGCAAATTTGGGGGGGTTATAGTGAGAAGAATTCACTTTATTCAGGTAAACCTTGGCAGGGTTACAGCGAAAAGAATTGAAAACATTAGAGGTTATAGTGTTTATAAATGCTTCTGCAATGGCTATGCCTTGTTTCACTCTTTCATGTAAAACTGCAGTATTTACCGTGCCGATGAATCAGTAACATATTGGTATTGCTGGGCATGAACTTTCCTTGGTGAAATATCTGAAACATTCTTGCTAACCGTTTTCAATTGAACAATTATACTCCCTCTCTTATCATAATCCATTTCCTTGAGTTACAGCTGCAGGCTATACTGGTTGCATCAATTGGTTATCATGGTCGCTGTGTGTGCTGCACTTCCGAAGCCTCTTAAAAAGATCTAATGGAGTAGTGGTTGCTGGTCAAAGAAGTAGTTAGCACTGTGTGGAGTTGACATTAGAAACAAAGTTCAAACATTCTAACAACTCCTCATTTTCCTTTCTTACTAGGATGTCTCAACCTGACGTTGGACATAATATCCAAGTTATCAACAATCATTTTTCTACTGCTTCCAATAACAACATACTGTTCTGAACACAATTCATACGCACACAGAAACTTGCATGGGAGTTTATTATATTAGTTCAGGGGACAGCTACATCATGGGCAGGTTGCCGAAAAGGGAATTCACATCCACCGTCAAATTTGATGAGTCACAGAATAGAACTATAAATTGTTGCATTAGATTCAATGCAGCCTAGAATGTTACATGCAAGAAAACAAAAATTATAAAACGCCATTTTTGTCTACTTTTTAGGTTCAAAATAGATGAAAAACACTTTGCCTACCAGGGTTTTACTGGACTCTAATCAGGCAAACAAAAATTTAGGCTTTAGGGCCTAAAATACCATCTGGGCTGTAACCCAAAACATTTATATATGCACACATATACTGTACTTTGAATTTTGATGGATATTAAATCTTTCTTACATTATAATAATCACCACTTGACCAGAGGCTTTGCCCTTGAACATTTAGAAACGCCACCTCGAATACCATCACTGATCGATGGCGTAATTGGATTATGTCTTGTCTGTTTCAATCTTTCAATGGCTAAAAAGCCTACTGCCGTGCACGGATCCAACTATTTTGTTATTGATAAAATGCGTCGGAGGCTCAATGGAATAGAAATTTTCTTGGATGCCAAACTCTTCCGTAGTCGCTAGCGGTTACCATCGGTGGTATTCTATTTAAATAGGAGCAAACAGGCAGCAGCCCCATCTCCCAAACCTAATTAGTTGCTTCAAACGAAAGAATAGAGATGATGGAGGCCTAAAGAAAAACAATGGACAAAAGCTTGCTCTCCATGAAAGCAATCTCCCGAGAAATAAAAATTTCATAGCAAAAAAAAAAAAAAAAAAAAAAAAAAAAACAAAGCCACAAAAATTATTATAAAAAAATCTGATAGAATAAAAATTATTCTGCCTATTTTAGTACTACAAAGTGTTAATGTCATGAGGTGTCAATGGATGAATATTAATATGCAGCAAATTATTCATAAAGTAATTAATAGGCATGCAAGGTTTTAAATAACGCATTAAACGTTTTATAAGTGCCTCAAAAAGTCATGCTCCAAATATGTAATAATTGCTGTTATCGTGGCATTATGATAGAACATAATAGATAATAATACAAAAATAATGGCCTGACCTTTCCTTCACTTTTTATTGAAAAAAAAATATATCTTAAGACTGTGAAATTATCTTTGGAATAAAATTTAACGCGAAGTATTTGAATTAAAAAAAGAGAGACTATTATAACATCGAATAATGCGTTATAATGGTCATTTTATTCACCCGTTATTTTATACGATATAATGAGGGATGGCTGAAACCATTAGAACAATATATTTTTTTTAAAAGAAAAAGTGAGGGAAATCACCTAATTTATTAGTACAGTGTACGATTACAAAGAGAAGGAGCCTAAAGGATTGGTATTATATTGCATGCTTCTGTATGAAACTGATCCATTTTTGGCCTTGCTTGGGTTTTCGTAAAATTGTTCCTGAAAACCCATGATCCACATTAAATGCGTAATTTTCTGAAACGTAATTTTTCGGTCGTGAGTGGACCATGTCTTTTGGGAAGAAAATGCTCCATTAATTACGATAAAAATGGTACCACTTACAGTAAAACTTATTAGAATCTCATGAAAATTAAGCGTTGCATGGCATCCTTCTTCAATAAGATTATGATTTTTTGTTCACATATGCCATATAAATACCATAAATCTCACACTTTTTATTCAATTATTCGATGCTTACTTCTCTTCCATTTAGATAAGAACTTAAGAATACTGGTAGGCAGTCTTTTTCATTACCATGTTATTAGTGAAGCACTCAGGTACCTTCCTCAAGAATGAACAATTAATAAATAAATGGCCGACCAATTTTAGGATATCTTTGTGAAGTATACATCCAATACTTATTTGGTCTTCTTCTTTTTTTTAATCTGTTGGTAAGAATTTATCCAGCGTGCAGCTTATTGTAAAGGCGTAGGCAAAGAAACATTTTGTCTTTTGTCCAAAACAAAATTTTTTTAAATTACTTTATAATATGCATGCCTTATCTTATGATGATTGATAAATAACAAAATATTATAACCTATTGAAACTACTCTAAAAGCAAAGGTCAATAGACTTTAGAGTAGTTATGATTATATATGCTTCAATTTTATAAGAAGATTATGCATACGGATTCATCATGCAGATGACTCCACATGAAAGCAATTAAGCAAATCTTTTCTTCTTGCTTTCTAGGAAAGCTTCTCAAGGTAGGATGGTGACAAAAGGTGTCAACAATTACAATGGCTATAATGTTATTATCAAAAATCTTGCATGTATATGATAATAAAAATAATATTAATAATTTAAGATTGTATCCTATTAAAATTTTTTTTTTAAAGCATACCAAACATTTTCTGCATCTCTTCAAAGTAGCTACATACAAGATGTGAGTTGGATATGGAAGTTCAAGTACAATCGATGTTGTAACAAGAAAAAAGTAAATGAACTATTAAAAATGAAACTCTTTTGTACGTATATTATGTGTGAGACCTGATTCGTCAACATAATTTCTTGTAATTTGTAATACAAGATGATACGGTTGGCCGTTTCCCCGGGGTGGTATTATCTTCTGCGCGATTTTCGAAAGCAATGATGTGACAGCAAAACCCAAGGCCTCTAGCGTCGGTCTTCGGAGCCGGCCTCCAGTGTCGGGCTCCAGGGTCGGTCTTCGGGGCCGGCCTCCAGCGTCGGTCTTCGGAGCCGGCCTCCAGCGTCGACCATCCAGAGCCGGCCTCCAGTGTCGGTCCTTAACGTCGGCCTCCAGCGTCGGGCTCCAGCGTCGGCCATCCAGAGCCGGCCTCCAGCGTCGGAAGCCAGGGCTCCAGCGTCGGTCTTCGGAGCCGGCCTCCAGCGTCGGGCTCCAGTGTTGGTCTTCGGGGCCGGCCTCCAGCGTCGGTCTTCGGAGCCGGCCTCCAGCGTCGGCCATCCAGAGCCGGCCTCCAGTGTCGGTCTTCAACGTCGGCCTCCAGTGTCGGACTCCAGTGTCGGCTCCCAGCACCGACTCCCAGCGTCGGCATCAAAGACCAACTACGTGTTGGCACCAGGCATCCAGCGTCGGCCGCCAACGCTGGCCCCCAGCGTTGGCCACCAGCATCGGCCTCCAGCATTGGCCACTGTTGATCCCCAACATCAATCCCAGTACTGACTTTGGCACCGGCCTCTAGCACTACCATCCTGCGTCGGCCCCTAGTGTCGGCCTTCATGCAAGGATTAGTCTTAGACAACTGACCCCGCGATCTAAGATCTACTGCCGAATACCCCTCTTACCAAAATCACGGACTAGTATCGACCTGATCAGCGGTTACCGCTATAAGCGGCCCTTATCCAGCAACGGTCCAACAACTTGTCGTTCGAGGAAACATCGCAACGAAATAGATTTGCCGGTTCCAACAAACCAAGGTAAACGGGATCCCCAACAGGTATAAAAAGAGGACCCGAGCTCCATGCGGGACTCTCTCTCTCTCTGGGACTTCCACAGAAAAAACCATTCTACCAAAGAAATATCCCTATTCGGCGACTCACTAACTTGGGCGTCGGAGGGTCCCCGCCGGAACCACCGGCCCGGGACTTTTTGCAGGTTCCTGAAGGAAGACGGTGACCTCTGCGCACACGGTGATCCCAACCTGCTCGACGCTCATCACTGGTGGTTTGGCCGCAACAGATTGGCACGCCAGGAAGGGGAACACGAGACCAGGTAAAAAATTTTTCCTGGGACCCCTCTGATTTCGCAAAGGAAGAGATGGTGACCACACGAGCACAAGAGGCCTCCTCCAGCCAGGCAGCCGGGCACATCCCGTGAGTTGAGCATTCGGAAGCCGAACCCCATGCTCCACACCTCGCACCGACAAGCCAGCTCGATCGGCTGGATGTTCTAGCCCGTCAGGTCCAGGACCTGACGACGATGGTCCGGGGGTTGCAAGAGCGTCATGTGGCTGCTGTGACTCAACCCCCTGCGATGGAGGAAGGGGCGCGAGGAACAGTTCAATCTCACCAAGGAGGGACCCCGCCTGAGATCTCCCACCGCTCACCCCCCGAACCTCATCATCAAGGGACCTCGAAGCGACGACGGTCTCCCTCCCGCCGCTCCGGTCGTTCCCACCACCGACTGGAAGAAAAAGAATCCAAGCGGGCGCGTTCTATGCGCCGGCGATCTCCTTCATCTCCTTCCTCCGACTCATCCCGAGGTGATATTCCTCGAAAAACCACCCGTCGGGCCGAACAAAGGCTTGACGAGTACCATCGGCGGTTGGACGAGCTCACCCGTCGAATCGCCGATCCATACGCGGCGGAGTATGAGCGGCGCCCCCCGCTTTCTCGCCATATAATGGAGGAACCGGTCCCACCTCGGTTCCGGCTCCCCCAATTGGACCCATATGACGGAACGATGGACCCCCTGGACCATCTGGAAAGCTACAAAGTCCTCATGCAGGTTCAGGGAGCCACGGACTCCTTGTTGTGCGTCGCCTTCCCAGCCACGCTCCGCAAGGCGGCACGCGCGTGGTATTCCCGTCTGCCTCCACGCAGCGTCAACTCATTTCGGCAACTTGAGCGATCTTTCCTGGCTCATTTCGATGCCTGTCGAAAGATCCCCCGAGTTGCCGATAGCCTCTTTGCTGTCCAGCAGAAGAGTGGCGAGACCTTAAAGGATTTCGTCGCTCGATTTAAAGAAGCAGCGCTGGAGGTGTACAACCTGGAAGACTCCGTAGCTACCTTGGCCCTGAAGAGAGGACTCCGCCCGTCCAGATTCGCTTACTCCCTGGATAAGAAGCCTCCGCAATCCTACGCCGAGCTTCTGAGCCGAGCACAGAAGTACATCCGTACTGATGAAGCAGACTCTTCCAGAATGGAAGTTGACAAGAACCCCGGCAATAAACCACCGCCTTCTGACCGCGCTAGCACACAACCTCGAAAGCCCGAGCCCCCACGACGCTCGGATCGCCGACCACAGGCGCTGGTTCCTAAAGAGCAGTTCACTCCCCTCATGGCTCCCATCTCTCACATCCTGCTGGAGATTGAGGAGGAACCGTATTTTAAGCGTCCGACTCCCTTGAAGTCCAGGGGCACTCGCAACAAGGAGTTTTACTGCCGCTACCATCGAGACTACGGCCACGACACCAAAGACTGCCGCCATCTAAAAAAGGCCATCGAGGACTTGGTTCAGCAAGGCCATCTGGGCAAGTTCGTGCGAAGGGGGAATCTCCCCGCGACGAGCCCCGCGGTGCCTCCAGGTCGCCCGGCTGGCGTGGATAACACCCCAACTGAAAAGACCATAGCTATGATCTCTTGGGGAACGGATGGTAGTTCAAAGAGGCCGCGCGAGGGAATAGACTCTGTAATACCTTTTTTCGGAAAGGATCTAGATGGGGTAGTTAATAAAACACGACGACAGCGTCGTAGTTTCTATGACTATAGCTAAACACCCTGTAAAAAGAATTTTAATTGATAGTGGGAGCTCTGTGGATGTCTTGAGTTACGAGGCTTTTGTTCGGATGAACTTATCAAGGTCCTTGCTCCGACCCGTTGCCACACCACTAATGGGCTTCACGGGAGACTCAGTGAACGTCGAAGGCGAAATTGCTCTCCCGGTCACGGCTGGAACTCCTCCATGTCAGAGTACAGTGGTTGTAAACTTCCTGGTGGTCCAGGTCCCGCTGGCTTATAACGCCATCTTGGGAAGGCCGGGGCTGAACCTGCTGGATGCCGTGATATCCACCAAGAGACTATTGGTAAGGTTCCCTACCAACGAAGGGATCGGAGAAATGAAGGGGGAGCAAAACCCGCTTCCGCCCTGCTATCATCTGTCGCCCAGTCCGCTGAGCGCAGAGTCAGCGACAGCCTCTGAGTCACTCGATCCTAGGGAGTTGGGAAGAAGGGGAGAGCCGACAGAGCACCTCCTAACCCTCCCCTTGGATGATGACCCGGCAAAGACTGTTCAGCTGGGGGCATCGCTCCCAGAAGAGGCACGCCGTCAACTCCTCACTTTCTTGCGTGCCAACACTGACGTCTTTGCATGGTCTTCCTCCGACATGCTGGGCGTCCCTGAAGAAGTAATTACCCATCGGCTTAACCTCAAGCAGAGTGTCGGCCAGTCCGGCAGAAGAAGAGAAACTTCGCTCCAGACAGACAGAAAGCTATCGACGAGGAGATCCGCAAGCTGATGGCTACGAGCCACATTCGGGAAGTCCACTACCCTGAATGGCTAGCTAATGTGGTGCTAGTTCGGAAGGCCAATGGAAGCTGGAGGATGTGTGTAGATTTCACCGACCTCAACAAGGCGTGCCCCAAAGATAGCTTTCCCCTACCTCGAATCGACCAATTGGTGGATGCTACATCCGGTCATGAAGTTCTCAGCTTCATGGACGCTTTCTCCGGATACAACCAGATCCGGATGAATACGGAGGATGAAGAGGCAACCTCCTTTATAACCGAAAAGGGTCTATATTGCTACAAGGTGATGCCTTTCGGGTTAAAGAATGCGGGGGCTACTTACCAGAGGCTGATGAACAAGGTCTTTGAAGGTCAGATAGGGCGTAATATGGAAGTATATGTGGACGACATGTTGACGAAAAGCGTTCATGCCACCGACCACATCGCGGATCTAGAAGAAACCTTTAACAATCTTCGTCGATATCAGATGAAGCTAAACCCTCGCAAATGTGCATTCGGAGTAACAGCTGGGAAGTTTTTGGGCTTCATGGTGACCCGAAGAGGGATCGAAGCAAACCCAGACAAAGTCCAAGCCATCTTGGACATGAAGCCCCCCGCCAATAAGAAGGAAGTACAATGCCTGACTGGAAGAATAGCCGCCTTGAGCCGCTTCCTATCCAAGTCCGCGGAAAGGTGTTTACCTTTCTTCAAGGTGCTTCGCAGAATCAATAAGTTCGAGTGGACAAAGAATGCCAGGAGGCGTTTGAAGGGCTAAAAGAATTCCTATCTACCCCGCCGCTGCTAGCCAAGCCAACGGACGGAGAAGAACTCCTCCTGTACCTCGCAGCTTCTCCTGAAGCTGTCAGCTCTGTACTGGCCCGTGCGGACATCGATGGCACACAAAGGCCAGTATACTATATAAGTAAGGTGCTTCATGACGCTGAGACTCGATACTCAAATATGGAAAAGATCATCTTTGCACTAATCGTGTCTGCCCAGCGTCTGCGGCCGTACTTCCAAGCCCACCCGATCGCGGTGGTCACTGACCAGCCTCTAAAGGCAGTTCTAGCTCGTCCGGATACTTCCGGCCGGCTGGCCAGGTGGGCTCTCAAGCTGGGGGAGTTTGATCTGTCTTTCCGCCCTCGTCGGCCATGAAGTCCCAAGTCTTGGCAGATTTTTGGTCGAATGTACTTGGGGAACAGAATCACCTAAAGAACTTCCGGCGGCCACTCAACCCCTTGAAACCAGTGATGACGAGTGGGTCCTTCACGTGGATGGGCATCGAACTCTCAAGGGAGCGAGCAGGCCTCATCTTGGCCAACTCGGATGGGGTAGTACTGAGTGTGCACTTCGCTTCCTCTTTCCAGCCACTAATCAAGCGGAATATGAGGCTTTGTTGTCCGGAGTAAGATTGGCTCGAGAGCTTGGGTGAAATGCCTTAGAGCTTTCACCGACTCCCAACTGGTTGCTGGCCAGATTACCAAGGAGTACGAGGCAAAGGATCCCATTATGGCCCGTTACTTAGACGCGGTGTACTCGATGGTTTCCCCATTCACTCACTTCAGCGTCAGCTACATTCCTCGACAAGAGAATGCTAGAGCTGATGCCCTATCCCATCTCGCCACCTCAGCTGATGGGATGTTGGGAAAGGCTTATGTGGAGCACTTAGAAGCCCCGAGCATTGATGTACCAAGAGAAACTTTACCAGTGGAGCAGGAGCCCTCCTGGATGGATGCCTATGTTCAATACTTCACTAAGGGCATCCTCCCAGAAGACCTGCCGAGCTAAAAAACTTAAAAGACGAGCCCCGAAATTCTTCCTTATGGAGGGAAAGCTCTATCGAAGGTCATTCTCATACCCTATCCTCAGGTGTGTCGGTCCCACCGACGCCAACTATATTTTGCGGGAGATACACGAGGGGATATGCGGAAGCCATCTGGGGGGCAGGGCTCTTGCATATAAAGCTCTACGTCAGGGTATTATTGGTTGACAATGAAAGAGGACGCATCTGAACTTGTTAAAAGATGTGACAGCTGCCAGCGTCATGCCAACATCCAACATCAACCGCGTCTCAGCTAACCCCTCTAGCTGCACCGTGGCCCTTTGCACAGTGGGGCATGGACATCCTGAGGCCTTTCCCTCCTGCCTCCGGACAACGTAAGTTTCTAGTTGTCGCTGTCGATCATTTTACTAAATGGATCGAGGCGGAAGCTCTCGCTAAGATCACAGAAGCCAAAGTAAAGGCTTTCTTTTGGAAATCCGTGGTGTGCCGGTTCGGGTTACCACACACCCTAGTTACAGACAATGGCCGACAGTTTGATAATACGGCCTTCCGAGAATTCTGTGAGGGCCTGGGCATCCGTCACCGATTCACCTCTGTAGGGCATCCCCAAACCAACGGCGCTGCAGAAGTAGCTAATCGCATCATCCTCCAAGGGCTCAGGGCTCGGCTAGATAGCTACAAAGGGCGCTGGGTGGAAGAACTTTCCAGTGTGCTGTGGGCCTACCACACAACACCGCGAGCACCCACGGGGAAACTCCTTTCAGCCTGGTCTTTGGGACCGAGGCGGTCATCCCGTGGAAATAGGAGTTCCTAGTCCCGGACGGAGTTATACCACGAAGAAAGCAACTCCAACCAGCTGAGGGCTGATCTGGATTTGGTGGAAGAATTGCGAGATCAAGCGCAACTTCGTATGGCAGCATTCCGTCATCGAGTGGCCAAACACTACAACTCTCGGGTGCGACCCAAGACGTTCCGGCCAGGAGAACTTGTCCTACGAAGAGCTGAAGTATCAAAGCCGACGGAAGGGGGCAAGCTAGCACCAAAATGGGAAGGACCATACCGTGTCAAGGAGGTGCTCCACCATGGGGCGTATAAAGTCGAAGAATTAGACGGGAAACTGCTTCCTCGAACTTGGAATGCCGACAACTTACGCCGGTACTATCAATGAAACTCTATCAAGTTGAATTTGTTTGATGCATGAAAAAACATATTCTTATTTTCGAATGAATATGCTTAGCAAAAGACCGGATCCGCTCCGGCATCAAAAAATCAACTCCGCGTTGGCACCTAAGACCGGCTCCCAGCACCGGCAGCAAAAGACCGGATCCGCTCCGGCATCAAAAAACCAACTCCGCGTTGGCACCTAAGACCGGCTCCCAGCGCCGGCATCAAAAGACCGGATCCGCTCCGGCATCAAAGCAACTCCGCGTTGGCACCTAAGACCGGCTCCCAGCGCCGGCATTAAAAGACCGGATCCGCTCCGGCATCAAAAGCAACTCCGCGTTGGCACCTAAGACCGGCTCCCAGCGCCGGCATCAAAAGACCGGATCCGCTCCGGCATCAAAAGCAACTCCGCGTTGGCACCTAAGACCGGCTCCCAGCGCCGGCACAAAAGACCGGATCCGCTACGGCATCAAAAGATCGGATCCGCTCCGGCATCAAAAGACCAACTCCGCGTTGGCACCTAAGACCGGCTCCCAGCGTCGGCACAAAAGACCGGATCCGCTCCGGCACCCAAAGACCAACTCCGCGTTGGCACCCAAGACCGGCTCCCAGCGTCGGCACAAAAGACCGGATCCGCTCCGGCATTAAAAGATCAACTCCGCGTTGGCACCCAAGACCGGCTCCAGCGTTGGCACAAAAGACCGGATCCGCTCCGGCACCCAAAGACCAACTCCGCGTTGGCACCCAAGACCGGCTCCCAGCGTCGGCACAAAAGACCGGATCCGCTTCGACACCCAAGGACCAGCGCCTCGCGTTTACAATAGCGACTAACATCAACACTTAGGACAGCGTCACGACTCGCGGTCCTATCTAGCGTAACCTATTGTACATGATCCTATCGACTGGCAGTTCACAGCAGTCCGAACAAATGAAGTTGATCCTAGTCAGGGGTGAGAGATTAAAAATATTCATTGACAGTAAAGTTTACAAAATCGCCGACTCATGTCAGGCGCAATCGATACAAGTAAAAAACAAAAACAAAAGCTGCTAATGACCATCCGAAGGTGGAGCGTCATCCTCGGGGACGTCGTCGGGCTTCAACTCCTCGATGTCCTCCAGGTCATAAAGCTCCTGGATTTTATTTTTACAATCTTGGAAGCCGGCGTCGTAAGCTACCGCCGCCGACTTAGCTACCTCGTCATCAAAGGCTTCGGAATTCTTATAATCCTCCACGGCGTCAGCTCCCTTCTTTTCCGCCTCAACGGCCCTCCTCTGGGCCTCCGCCACTGCCGCCTTCAGATCCGCGATTTTAGTTACGGCCGCATTGGTCTCGGCGGAGGCAGAACTTAGTTGAATCTTTAAAACACGTACCTCTTGTTCTGCCGCCCTCAGATTCTCCTCCGCCACTCTTTGTTTCTCCTCCGCCACTTGAGCATTGTCTAGCTCGTGGGCGGCACGACGCTGGGCAACTTCTAGCATGTATTCGGCCTTTTCAGCCCTAAGCCGAACAACCTCGACTTCACCCTTCAAGGTGGCCCGAGTGTCCTCTAAAGTCATCTCCGCCTTTTCTGCTTTAACTTGAAGAGACCATCTCCTCCCGTGCCTGTTCGATGGCAGTGTCGCTCAGAGTCCAAAGATCTTTAAGGGCGACAAGGGAATTCAAGGCCTGAAAAAATAATAAAATAATATAAATATGCAGATATAAAGAAAGAAAAAGATAATAATAGCACAAAAACTCACCCAGAGGTGCGCCACCGAGGCTTCACGAAAGAAGGTAACACATCCTTGACCTCGGAGGTATTCTTGTACCTCCGCCACGGAAGCTTCCTCTATGACCCGTGTAGCCCAGCGGCTATGGTTTGCCAGCAGTGACTGGAGGGAGGGGTCGATACTCCTCCCTCCCCTGGGCGTCGGACCAACGGAGGCTGATTCCGGCCCGGAGCCTGCCGCCTCCGGCTCTTCAACAGGCAGAGGCGCTTCGGCTGTCGCTCCCGTAGGGGGCCGGGCTGCAACCGGAGTTGCCGCTATTGCCGCCGGAGCTTTATCTGTCCCCATTGGTGTGGGAGACGGCGTCTTCCCATCAGGAGACAAGTCAAGTAAAATAACTGAAGGAGCTGGAGCTGGGGATTCCCTCGCCAGCGGGACTTGCTCCATCTCCTTGCCGACCCCGGCCTTCGCCGCGTCTTCCGTGACAGGTTCGTCGGCTTGGGGTTGAGCCACCTCGCCTATGCGCACGGATCCCACTATTTTGGCCTCCTGAGCGTCGGCCCCCTCGGTGTCGGCCCTTTTGAGGCCGCCCTTCTTCAAAACCTTGGCCCGTGGAGGCTTCACGACTGCAGCCCCTCTGGTGTTGGCCACCCCAGCGTCGGGCTCCCTAGCACCGACCCTCCCAGCGTCGGCCCTCCTGGGAATTTTGGCAGCAGCCCTTCCTTCGGCAGGGGGCGCAGTCTCTGCGGCCTTCCTCTTCTTGGCGGCCACCCGTTTAAGCTTATCCAGCGTCGGCGCCATCCCTATACAAACAAAGGATAGTTAAAAAAAAAAAAGAAAAGAGAAGAGAGGCGAGTAGTAGTGCTCACCCCTCGAGGGAATTAGACCGGCACGGTGAAGATTCTCCTCGGCTATCAGCTTATTACACTTAGGAATATCGGCAGTCAGGAGCTGCCCAAACGCCATCCAGTCCCGTGGAAGGATGGAGGAGTCCCTATTGGCATCGATATTGGGTATCCCCCAGCTTCCACGAACCCCACCGACATCCGCGAAGAAAAACTTGTCCTTCCACCCTTTAACGAAGGAAGGAAGGCACAGCCTAAGAATCCTATTGGATCTAGGAGTAAAAGACCACCACCCCGACTGTTTGCGCAGGGTATAGAAGCTGCGGAACAAGGAAATGCTAGCCTCTATACCTTGCAGATGGCAAAGTACTAAGAAACCAACAATAGTTCGAAAGGAGTTGGGAACTAGTTGGGATGGGGTCAAGGAATACCGATCTAGAAGGTTAAGAATGAAGGGGTGGATCGGTAACCGGAGCCCAGCCTTAAAAAAGGCCACGTACATGGCAACCCTTCCGGAACGGGAAGAGGTTGCCCTGTCATTAGGGGTAGGAAGGAACAGATTAAGGTCTGGAGGAAAGCTGTACCTGGCCCTCAAGTTTGTTATGTCCTGGGCGGACATGGATGACGCAGTCCCTTCGGGGGACTCCTTGGTAACCCTAGAAGGGCCGGCAACGCCGGCCGGGTCCGGAGGGAGGCTCGCCCCCCGGCCGGACGAATCCCGGTCGGGGGACGAGTGACAGGTTGTGGCTCCGGTGAATGGTTAGAAGATGAGGTGGACCATTGGATAGACTCAGAAGATTGGTAAGGATGAGGGGAAACCCCCAAGAACCGAAATGGAACAGGAAGGAGAAGAAGCCATGGGAACTAACCTGAAGAAAAACGCGAGCCAAGGACAGAGCACGGAGAGAACGAACGAGGAAAAAACGCAGGCGAACTCAAAAGGGGGCAATGGCGGAAGAAGTAGAGAAGATAGGAAGATAAGGACGATTTGTCATCATTACACCATCTCAAAACATCCCCCCAACCGTTCGATCCAACCACGCGTCCGTCTTCGGTTGGGAGGCGTTTCGATGACCTGCCAATAAGATAAGTTCGAAAAGACCACCAATGCAAAAGGGGGCGTTAACCTTACCGCAATGATACCGTCCGCCTTTTCGTAGCACTGCCCGAGGGAAATCCGCCCTAATCCCAACAAAGGCGAAATGATGGATGCAGAAACCGGCCACCTAGAGGATATTCACACCCCTTTCGCGGGTACATAAATGCTCACCCATCTCAGGGGCGGGGGAGCATCTGATACGGCTGGCCGTTTCCCCGGGGTGGTATTATCTTCTGCGCGATTTTCGAAAGCAATGATGTGACAGCAAAACCCAAGGCCTCCAGCGTCGGTCTTCGGAGCCGGCCTCCAGCGTCGGGCTCCAGTGTCGGTCTTCGGGGCCGGCCTCCAGCGTCGGTCTTCGGAGCCAGCCTCCAGCGTCGGCCATCCAGAGCCGGCCTCCAGTGTCGGTCTCAACGTCGGCCTCCAGTGTCGGACTCCAGTGTCGGCTCCCAGCACCGACTCCCAGCGTCGGCATCAAAGACCAACTACGTGTTGGCACCAGGCATCCAGCGTCGGCCGCCAACGCCGGCCCCCAGCGTTGGCCACCAGCATCGGCCTCCAGCATTGGCCACTGTTGATCCCCAACATCAGTCCCAGTACTGACTTTGGCACCGGCCTCTAGCACTACCATCCTGCGTCGGCCCCTAGTGTCGACCTTCTTGCAAGGATTAGTTTAGACAACTGACCCCGCGATCTAAGATCTACTGCCGAATACCCCTCTTACCAAAATCACGGACTAGTATCGACCTGATCAGCAGTTACCGCTATAAGCGGCCCTTATCCAGCAATGGTCCAACAACTTGTCGTTCGAGGAAACATCGCAACGAAATAGATTTGTCGGTTCCAACAAACCAAGGTAAACGGGATCCCCAACAGGTATAAAAAGAGGACCCGAGCTCCATGCAAGGGGACTCTCTCTCTCTATGGGACTCCACAGAAAAAACCATTCTATCAAAGAAATATCCCTGTTCGGCGACTCACTAACTTGGGCATCGGAGGGTCCCCGCCGGAACTACCGGCCCGGGACTTTTTGCAGGTTCCTGAAGGAAGACGGTGACCTCTGCGCACACGGTGATCCCAACCTGCTCGATGCTCATCACTGGTGGTTTGGCCGCAACACAAGACATCTTAAAGTTTGTGAATTGTAATTTCTTGTAAATTGTAATTGCACCCTCAAAACCATTGTTATCTTAAATTCTGTAACTCAACCAGCATGGTAGCTCAAGTTTCTTGGGCTGTAGTAGTTGAATTGCATAAAGCTCAACCTTCTCTCTTTAAGAAAGAGAGAGGAGGGGTTGGGAGAAGATAGGAAGGGAAGTAAAGGAGAGAGAGAGAGAGAGAGAGAGAGACTAAAGGAGGTAGACATGGAGAGGCTGGCTTCTCACTATAGTTGATGTGTGAGCTCCCAACTTTCAATTTTGTGCTGTGCTTGTAATTCAAATCAAAACAAAATTTGTATCTATCATATGCTAGTTTAATTAATATATTAGAGGAATCTTTCAAAGTCAAATTAATTAGTAGTAGATGAACTTAATTTATAGGCATTTCATATTTTTCTTAAGACTAAATTTTGAGAGTATTACATAATTAAAAAGAATCCAATCAACCCTAAGCAGCGTTCATCAAATCTAAATATGAATAACTAAAAGCAATGGAATGTGATAGATTTTCTTTTCTAAAAAGTATTGCATTAAAATTTTGCATATTTAATTTTTAAACGTTAGTATGAGTGGTGAATAACTTGATAAAGAAAAATTAGATACGGTATTTTAACACTTATAGATGCACTTGTGTGTTAATTTCTTGCTCATGTTTAACCTTGAGAATCAAATCAAAATAAGCTACTCTAAAGCTAAATATGACAACAGAGGATTTCCAAAGAAGAAACACAAAAGTATTCAAGTCGGATGTGGTGGTTTTGTGAACTGAAAGCATACCGATTGACGGAATGGATGCCGGGCAAGGACACCACCAAACTCTGGTGTCACTACCATTATTGTTTAACTACTTCTATTTCTCTATAATAAATCACTGTCACATGTCCAAAAAAAAAAAAAAAAATTTGACATCTAACTTTATGTGGACATTTTTTCTCAGAAGCAAAAGAATCAAATCTCAGAATTGTAAATTATTATAATACCATTAAAGGCCCAAAAGGAAAGTAAACAAAAATGACGTTACTTGAATTTTTTTTTTTTGTTTAATCTGGATGTAAAATTTTCACAACACATAATTAATGTGGAATTGGAACTAAACATGTGCCCACATCAATATAGACCCAACCATAGTCAACTATAAATATCCGGTTGGTCCTTAGTCAATATAAATTATAAGTCGTATCATGTGTGGTGAATCTCAGAACATTAAAACCTTCCTTCAAGGCATTATAAGTCTTTAATACCTTCAATTCACTGTATCTACCATAGCAATCTGAAGAGCCTAAAATATAAATTAAGTTAATCTCTGCACTTTTAATCCATCCCTCTTATATCAGACAGAGTTTTGGATGTACACCAGACTTTAGAGGAGATCCTATACGACTCGTGCTCCGACTAGGGATCTTATATAGGAGTATAGGCCACAGCCTAGGCAGTTACTGGATGTCTCTTGGATTTGGAAGCTTCCCATTCACCATAGAGTGCGGTTGAGCTCTTCGGCTGCTTATATTGCTTATCAGGTATGGCTGGCTCGGAATAGGAAATTTTTTTCTGATAAAAGTGAACCCCCCCCCATAAGATTCTTAGGACAGCTCTGTCCCTCTCTGATGAATACATGATCCACCAGTCAGGACTTGATATTGATAGACCTAGCATCTAGGATTCCCCTGCTGCCTCGGCAGCGCGCCGACATACGGTCTTTGTTTCCTGGGAACCCCCTCCACTAGGATCTGTCAAAATCAGCTTTAATGGCAGTGTCCAAAGTCGGCTGGCAGGCTCGGGGTTTGTGATCTGATATTCGGATGGGTTGATGATTGCGGCTGGTGGGTTTGGTTCTCTTGACCTGTTAGTGCCGCTTGCTGAGTTATATGCGGCGTGGGCTGGCATATCTTGTGCTATCCGCAGTCTGGGCTTTTGCCATCTTATTATTGAGGGGGACTCTACTACAGTGGTGCGTTGGCTCTGGCAGGACTCCGGTGACCCCTTGTCTTCTAACCCTTTGCTATGTGACATCAGGTCTCTGCTCCATCAGGCTTCCAGAGTCCAGGTTTGGCATATTTACCGGAAAGCTAATTCAGCGGCTGATTGGATAGTTGCTCGGGTGGCCCAGCACTCTGGTTTTTGGTCCTAAAGACCGGGTGATTTATGTCCTATAGTCTTATCTCAGATATTGTACTCCGACATGTCGGGCTTGACTCACGCTAGACTAGTGTGATCGTCCATTTGTAACAAAAAAAGAGAGAGAAATAAGGTTGTAATAAACTTTGTAAAATATATAACATAAAATGTATGCTTTTTTTTGTATAGACGAATGGTCACACAACTCTGATGCGAGGACAGTCCATAAGATCAAAAGAAAGGTACATCGAAAGGAAGGATGGAATCTGATATGACTGATCCCAACGCCGTCAGAAAAGGTAACGGCAATCATCGTCATTTCCCCACCCCGGCACCCCCTCGGGGTCGGGGTGGGGTCATCATTCCTTAACCCCGGGGCCCCTACCGGCCTCGGGGTGCATCGTCATTTCCCCACCTCCGGCACCCCCTCGGGGTCGGGGTGGGGTCATCATTTCTTAACCCCGGGGCCCCTACCGGCCTCGGGGTGCATCGGTCATTTCCCCACCTCCGGCACCCCCTCGGGGTCGGGGTGGGGTCATCATTTCTTAACCCCGGGGCCCCTACCGGCCTCGGGGTGCATCGGTCATTTCCCCACCCCGGCACCCCCTCGGGGTCGGGGTGGGGTCATCATTTCTTAACCCCGGGGCCCCTACCGGCCTCGGGGTGGTCATTTCCCCACCCCGGCACCCCCTCGGGGTCGGGGGGGGTCATCATTTCTTAACCCCGGGGCCCCTACCGGCCCGGGGTGCATCGTCATTTCCCCACCCCGGCACCCCCTCGGGGTCGGGGTGGGGTCATCATTTCTTAACCCCGGGGCCCCTACCGGCCTCGGGGTGCATCGTCATTTCCCCACCTCCGGCACCCCCTCGGGGTCGGGGTGGGGTCATCATTTCTTAACCCCGGGGCCCCTACCGGCCTCGGGGTGCATCGTCATTTCCCCACCCCGGCACCCCCTCGGGGTCGGGGTGGGGTCATCATTTCTTAACCCCGGGGCCCCTACCGGCCTCGGGGTGCATCGTCATTTCCCCACCCCGGCACCCCCTCGGGGTCGGGGTGGGGTCATCATTTCTTAACCCCGGGGCCCCTACCGGCCTCGGGGTGCATCGTCATTTCCCCACCTCCGGCACCCCCTCGGGGTCGGGGTGGGGTCATCATTTCTTAACCCCGGGGCCCCTACCGGCCTCGGGGTGCATTTCCCCACCCCCGGCACCCCCTCGGGGTCGGGGTGGGGTCATCATTTCTTAACCCCGGGGCCCCTACCGGCCTCGGGGTGCATCGTCATTTCCCCACCTCCGGCACCCCCTCGGGGTCGGGGGTGGGGTCATCATTTCTTAACCCCGGGGCCCCTACCGGCCTCGGGGTGCATCGTCATTTCCCCACCCCGGCACCCCCTCGGGGTCGGGGGTGGGGTCATCATTTCTTAACCCCGGGGCCCCTACCGGCCTCGGGGTGCATCGTCATTTCCCCACCTCCGGCACCCCCTCGGGGTCGGGGGTGGGGCCATCATTTCTTAACCCCGGGGCCCCTACCGGCCTCGGGGTGCATCGTCATTTCCCCACCTCCGGCACCCCCTCGGGGTCGGGGGTGGGGTCATCATTTCTTAACCCCGGGGCCCCTACCGGCCTCGGGGTGCATCGTCATTTCCCCACCTCCGGCACCCCCTCGGGGTCGGGGGTGGGGCCATCATTTCTTAACCCCGGGGCCCCTACCGGCCTCGGGGTGCATCGTCATTTCCCCACCTCCGGCACCCCCTCGGGGTCGGGGGTGGGGTCATCATTTCTTAACCCCGGGGCCCCTACCGGCCTCGGGGTGCATCGTCATTTCCCCACCTCCGGCACCCCCTCGGGGTCGGGGGTGGGGCCATCATTTCTTAACCCCGGGGCCCCTACCGGCCTCGGGGTGCATCATCATTTCCCCACCCCCGGCACCCCCTCGGGGTCGGGGGTGGGGTCATTTCTTAACCCCGGGGCCCCTACCGGCCTCGGGGTGCATCGTCAACACATTACTCAACCGCCGAGGAAAATAACAACTATCAGGACGCGCGGTGCTCACATGATTTTCAACCCATGGCTGTGCCTTGCCGTAGCATACCATCCAGTACCTCCGTGATTGTACTCCGGTACGGAGGGCCATGCCTCATAACGATGTTTGGCATGTTGCATGCCCCTGTGCGTGACCATGCCTTGCCGCAGCATACCACCCAGTACTTCCGTGATTGTGCCCCGGTACGGAGGGCCATGCCTCATAACGATGTTTGGCGCGTTGCATGCCTCTGTGCGCCACCATACCCCGCTAGGGCGTACGACTCGTTACCTCTAGCAATGGAGCCCAGTCACATCCATCGATGACGGTACGACGGAGATCTTCCAAGGCTGCAAGTCACTGCTTTCAGACAGGTATAAAAGACACATATTCACGCTGTAAGGGGATCCGAACTCTGGTTTTTCTGAGCTTTCTTCCTTCCAGCAAAAACCCTAACCGCCTCAGCTCCTTCGCTGGAGCGGTTCTTTGTCTGAACCCAAGCCACTAACTTGATCGTCGGAGGGTCCCCACCGGTGTCACCGGTCCTAGGGGACTTTTCTTGCAGGACCTCGAGGAGAGAGACGTCTGTCCTTAACCGCCTCAGCTCCTTTTCGCTGGAGCGGTTCTTTGTCTGAGCCCAAGCAGCTAACTTGATCGTCGGAGGGTCCCCACCGGTGTCACCGGTCCCAGGGGACTTTTCTTGCAGGACCTCGAGGAGAGAGACGTCCGTCATCCCCGACGCTCGAGGAGGGTGTCTTGGCGTCATCAGAATCCTATCTCCTAGAGTCCAAATCCAATCAGTAAAATACTGAGCTACATAGGAGGCAACCCATTCGGCCGCACAGTTTGCCTTCCTATAAACATAATGGACAATGGCAATCATGGGGTCCTGAAAGAGGTGCCAGATATCCCAAAGGAACGGATGGGCATTGTCTTGGTCCATCCTGTCATGAATACATCTGATGACTGTATAAGAGTCACCCTCAATGAGGATCCTTTGAGCTCACAGCTATCTGGTTGCCCTGATGATGCCAGTCCATGCTACTCTAAGCTCAGCTTTCATGACAGAACAGTCCTGAAAGAAGCCCCCATCGGTTTCTAAGAGTCTTTCATCGTCGGTCCAAATTACGTACCCAACGTCATCATTGTTGGAAAATAATTTTTGTTCTTACAAAAGTTCCTTCCTAGAAATTGCTAGAAATATAATATAAAAATTAAAATATATAAATAAAATAAAAAGCAAAAGAATATATGAATCAAACCAGGACTGAGGCGTGTTAGACACTGCCCTAAGGATCAGATTTTTGCTCCTTCGTGCATGTTGTTGGCGATCTATCCCCAAGGTACAACGACCCGATCCTCCTACTACGAGCACGATTGTGTGAAGGTGCAAACCCAATGATTACCTTTAGATGCCCAAGAAAAGATCAATTATAACAATATAATAAAAGATAAAGAATTTTGATTGATTCTTGATTTATTCTTCTCTCAATTTAAATCCTTGAGCATATTTATAGGCTCGATCCATAAAAGCTCCAACGGCTCGGCCCATAATGGCCTTAAAGGCCTAATAGCCATTAGCCCGAAACGGCTTACAAAATGAATTGTTTGGGCCATTTCTGGACGTTGATGAACGTTAGCCTCCCAACATTCCCACATCGTTCTGTGAACGTCCGCGAGAAATGCTCCTGGGTGTTCCCTTTCTTTTTTTTAACTTTTTCCAACAATCCCCCATAAAAGTTTTTTTTTAAAAAATAAATAAATATAATAAAAAATTTAGGGCATCTTATACTGTGAAATAGGTGAGGTATCCTGTGGACTTGAACCTTACTTAGTGTTGATTGTATACATCTGAAGGAACCATAGTGGATTAGACTTTGAACTAGGTCCTTTGACTCAGACTTCTATTAATCACACACACAGTATGGATCAATTGGGTTTAAGCGGTTAGCGCATATTAAAGGCCTTGCGCTTAGTATCTTAATTTTTCATGAGAATTCTTTAAGGTTAGCCCAAACCTTTAGTCACGGCCTAATATGACGATTCTTATATATGTGAATCCTCCAAGGGTATTTGTGACAATACCCTGCATATAACTTACCTCGGATCCATTAAGAGTATGACTCAACCTTACATAAATTTACTTTGTCACTTTACAAGAGCACTCATCATAGGGATGGAATGAAAATTTTTTCAAAAATTTATGCTCTAACACGATCACTCAATCAGCTTCGTTTCTACCACATTGAACACATTCATGGGATCTCCAATCACAGAGGTTGGGTATCCACTGCTGATGACCAAATAATGGGCTTAAGCCCTATCCCCCTCCATGAATTTAAGACTCAATTCTAGATAACTCCTTGGTTAATTAATCTGTCAAATTCTTCTCGGTAAATTCCAAAGAGATAATTTTTTTTTTATTATCTTATAGACTTATGACGAAGCTGTATATGGCTTGGCAATGCTTGATATTCAAGATAAAGTCATACAAAAAAAATATAACTAAAAGAGATCACAACTTCCAAACTAAAACAAGATAAAACATGGTGTAATCTCTCAATGGCCACTATAACAGAAAATACTTATCTGGAATAAGAAGACTTTTGAATTTATGTAAGAATGTAAATATATGCTCGCTTCTGAAATGGATCATCATAGCCATAACTTTTGCTTGCAAATGTCCGAAGATAAAATAAACTTCTTACTTTGAGTGATTTTAGTCATACTTCTATATCATATCTCAGTCATAACCATATTGTTTTAACAAAAAAAAAAATATAAGCTTAAAACATTCAATGAATTGCAATTTAGCAGAACAAAAAGACACTGCAAAGCGATTAAACTTTTGTGGTGTTCTCAACGGTTTCATGAATATGAAATATCACGTGCTAATATGAGAGAGTAATTCTTATAAGGAACACCTGTGTTACATTATTGTTTCATTAGGTTGAGCAAATGCAAACTTGTGAGTTACCAAACAGATATCCACACTTCACCAAAAGTGGCATTCAAATTGGGAATGGCATCAAGGCAAAGCAAAGTGAAATTGCTATAGGCAATATGAGATAATATAGGGAATGGGTTCTGTCCCATATATTGTAGTATGAAAAGAATTGTGACTCATTATATATACATATTACATACACTGATACACAAAAATACCCTACGTAAAATTAATAATAACCAACAATGACAAGTGAAAATATAATTGCCATATTAAGAGTTTAATAACTTGTTCCATAGATTAAAGAGGTTATTATATTATCTCGACCTCTCATTACCTAGATCACCATTCTCATTCTATAGTTTAGTCAATTATTCAACTATTAAAAATTATGGATTATGTTTTGTAAACTACCTTCCAATGATATTATTTAACAAGTACCTCCATATGAAAAGTTCTCACCACTGAACACAACAAACAAGCGTCCACAACTGTTGCACAGTCAGTTGCTTAAAAGATTAACCATTAACAGAGATGTTTATACACATCCCAGTTCTAGCGTCTAGGAAACAAGCTTAAAATGCTTGAATATAGATGCCTTCACGTTTAAGCTTTTATTTTCTTGATTAAAGCCCGTCAATGCTCTTTACATGCTTGTGAAGCCAAAGAAATATATATATAACAATGGCAACCTACACATGAACAACAATAATATTTCATAATGTGGACATGAACAACACATAATATTGATAATTACATAAAAAGGTCATTAGCATATGTAAGAATAGTGGTGTGAACTGAAAAAAAAAAAATAATTATGCATGTATCTACCCGCACGTCTCCACATAGATAATACATTCATATATATAATTACATAAGGATTCTTTTGCTTTAATCTATATCTATGAATATATGTGTCGATACAGTATATATAAATATACATTATATATTCATACAAAATATGCATACTCAAAAGAATATTTTTTTAATAAATTATAATAAAAAAATCTAGCAATTTATAGAAAAGAAAAAAATTTCTGATCCTTAGTTGTTGAAAAATAATTTTTGATCTTACAAAACTTCCTTCCTATAAATTGCAAGAAATATAATATATAAATTTAAATATATAAATAAATTAAAAAAGCAAAAGAATATATGAATCAAATCAAGATCGAGACACTGCCCTAAGGATCAGATTTTCGCCTGATGTTGACGATTTGTCCCCAAGGTACAACGACCAGCTCGACCCGATCATCTTACTATGAGAGGGTGCAAATCTAATGATTACCTTCAGATGCCCAAGAAAAGTTGCAAATCCAATGATTACCATCAGATGTCTAAGAAAAGATCAATTGTAACAATATAATAAAAGATAAAGAATTTTGATTGATTCCTAATTCATTTTTTTCTCAATCTAAATCTTGAGCCTATTTACAGGCTCGACCCATAAAAGCTTCAACGGTTCGGCCTATAATGGCCTTAAAGGCCTAATAGTTTTAAATCACTTCAGAAACGGTTTACAAGTGAACGCGAGAAACACTCGCAAACGTGTTTTTTTTTTTTTTTAACTTTTTTTAACAATCATCGATACTATGGATATTGTTATCAAAGTTCATCTTAAGAAACCGGGGGCTTCATATAGAAACCGCGTGCCTTTTGAAAAGAATTATCACGGGCCTTAGAGGCCTTTCACCACCACCACCTCCAGATTCCACCGCGTCGTAAGATAAACATCCTATTGATTTGAATTTTGAACCACGCTCTCTCGCATAAACCGCCAACTTCGTGCCTTTTGAAAAGAATTATCACGCGCCTTAGAGGCCTTCCACCGCCACCACCAGCTTCCACCGTGTCATAAGATAAACATCCTATTAATTTGAACAGCGCTCTCTCGCCTATCAAAGACTTTCGATAAGACGCGCGATCGACGCTTCAAACTTAAAAACGAGTTCTGTCAACGGTCATCCGAAGACTAGAGGGTCAACTGTAGCATCCCACCTCCGTGTTGCCCGCTGTCTGTTAGTTTAGGCTTTGTTTGGATTTTGAAGGAAAAGAGAGAAGGAAGTAAAAAAAAAAAATTGAAAAAGAAAAAATTATTTTTTAAAAGATATTTTGATTTTCAAGTATAATTTTTTTTTCAGTTTATTTTTAATTTGAAAGTTAACAAATTTATTCTCGCCGAAAAGAAAAGAAAAAAAACTCCTTATTCTTTTTTTTTTCTTTTTCTTTCATCCTTCTTTAAGACAACTTATAACTTTTTACCTTCTTTTTCTTTTTCTTTTTCTTTTTCTTTTCCTCTTTTCTATTTACTTCCATACAAACATACCCTTTCATCAGGCTACATTAAAGCGCCGGGCAGTGAACAGAATTCGAAGACTTGTTGACACTGAGGGGATTGATCAGGAGAATTTCCATTCTATTCGGGATATGCTTCTCCAGTTCTTTCAATCCAGATGGGTTGACTCCTCTGCTGATGGGGACCCAGTGGTCAGGGTTCCTGATTCCAGAAGGGTTTCCACTCAGGATAATGAAAAGCTTTGCAGACCTGTCACTGCTGAAGAGATTCGGGAGGCCCTTTGGGAGCTTGGTCCGGACAAGGCTCCTGGGCCTGATGGTTTTCCTCCCCTATTCTATCGCCACTATTGGGACATCATTGGTCCTGAGGTTATTCAGGCCATTCAAACTGTCTTCCAATTGAAGCAAATTCCCTTGGAATGGAACCGGACTCTTGTTACGTTGGTCCCCAAATTGACCAACGCCTCTCTTCCGCAGCACTTCAGACCTATTAGCCTTTGCACTACTATGTATAAAGTTTGTGCTCGCCTCCTGGTTGACCGTCTTCGGATTGTGATCCCCCGCCTTATTTCTATAGAGCAGGGGACTTTTATTAAAGGGCGTTCTATATCGGACAACGTCCTCATTGCTCAGGAGTTCATGCATGATCTTCAAAGAGCCCCTGTGAAAAGAAGTCTCATGGCGGTGAAGCTGGACATGGAGAGAGCTTATGACAGAATGAGCTGGACCTTCCTGAAGCGCACTCTCCAGGAGTTCGGTTTTGATGATCTTTTTATTGAATGGATTATGGCATGTATTCTGAGGCCTTCCTTTTCTCTGCTCATCAATGGGAGCCCTACTGAATTTTTCCACTCTTCTGTGGGTTTGAGACAGGGATGTCCATTATCCCCCTTGTTATTTATTCTTGGTGCTGATGATCTTTCTCGTGCCTTTCATCTTGCTCAGCAGGAGAACCAGATTATTCCATTTATGGCTGGGAGAGAGGGTCCCTGGATTTCGCATCTTCCTTTTGCTGATGATTGTATTCTTCTGGGGCAGGCTTCTATTGTTAACGCTGCTACTTTCCATTCTATTCTGCAGCGTTATTGTCAGGCGTCGGGCCAGAGGGTAAATTTTCTAAAGTCTTCTATCTGTTTCAGCCCCAAGACCCCCAGATCTATTAGAGATGCCATTATGGAGTTATCAGGTATCACAACTCGGTCGGATCACTTCAAGTATTTAGGGATCCCCATTACTGGTAGACGGGCTCGATGTTCCGACTTTGCTGAAATCGAGCGATGGGTCCGCCAGCGTATTGAGGGGTGGCAGATGACTAGTCTATCTATGATGGCTAGAATCACTATCATCCGTTCTGTCCTCTCTTCCTTCCTGTGTATCTCCTTTCGAATGGTGTAGTGCCGATCACTTGTCTGAGAAGGATTGAGAGATGTTTCAGAGATTTTCTTTGGGCTTCTTCGCAGGAGGGACATGGTATTCATCTTATTGCTTGGGACAGGATCTGCATGCCTATTAATGAAGGTGGACTGGGGATTCAATCATTGATTGTCAGAAGAGAAGCTCTTCTTGCCAAACATGCCTCACGTTTCCTTTTGGAGCCTCATAGTCTATGGAGTTCTGTGATGCATGCTAGATACGGTGACTGGATTTCTGGTTCGATCATTATACCGCCCCGTGGATCCTCTTCCTACTGGAAGGAGATGTGTAGACACAGTCAACTCATTATGCACAATATCTCTTGGATGATTGGTGATGGCTGGTCTATTGATGCTGTCAATGATTCCTGGATCTCCGAGCTCCCCATTATGCGGTGGCCCTCCTTTATCAACATGGATATTCCCCCTAACCTTAGGGTTAAGGATCTTATCTCCTTAAACCCCCGCTCATGGCACATACCCTCAGTGACTGGGCTTTTTGGAGAGGAGCTTTCTCGTCGGATTCTATCGATGCCTCTTCTACCTGACTCCTCTGGTGACTTCAGGATTTGGCAGCGCTCTTGTCTTCCCAAGGCTCCTATTCGGGACCTTATGGATATATACAGACCGCAGGCTCAGCATACGGAGGTTGCAGCTTGGATTTGGAAGCTTCCTGTTATCCCCAGGGTCCAGTTGTTCATCTGGAAGATTCTCTGGGAGTGCCTTCCTACTTGCTTCCTTCTCTCTCGTCGGGGTTTGCCTATTCAGCCGATCTGTCCTCTATGTAGGCAGGTGGATGAAACTTTGGACCATGCTATATTTTGTTGCTCCAGAGCGAGAAGAATCTGGACTCTTATGGGCTATCCCAGGGATATGGAGGATATGGCTTTCTCGCGTTCTTTTTTCCTTCAGGACATCCGTAGTGGTCCTATGAGCAAGCGTGGTCTTTGGTCTGTGACTGCTTATTATATATGGCTGTCGAGGAATCAAATCATATTCTCCGACGATGGGTTTTCCTTTCACAGGATTGTGAGGCAGATTAGATCATTGACTTCGGACTGTGCCCGTGCCTCTCATGGTGTTAATTTTGATTCCTCTGGCCTCTGGGGATCCCCTGCTGTCTCGACAGCGAACCGTCGTACGGTTTTCGTCTCTTGGGAACCCCCCCTCCAGGGTATGTCAAAATTAACTTTGATGGGAGCGTCCGCGACAGAGCTGCTGGATCTGCTTTCATCATTCGGGGCCCGAAGGGAGATCTTTTGGCTGCGGGAGGCTTTGGATTCCTGGACTCTACTGTTCCTCTGTCGGAGCTTGGTGCTGCTTGGGCAGGGCTCTCTTTTGCTGTGAGGATCCTCCATGCTTCCAAGATCATGATTGAGGGGGATTCTATGACTGTCATTTCTTGGCTATCAAAGGAGAGCTGTATAGATGGTTCCTCAAATCCGATTTTGAGGGACTGTTGGGCTATGATGCAGGAGCTTGATTCAGCCCAGATTCGCCACACTTATCGTGAGGCTAACTCGAAGGCGGACTGGGTGGCGTCGTTTGCTGCTCAACATGCGGGTCCTTGGAACTGAAAGCCAGGCGACCCATGTCCTATTCTTCTTCAACAGATTTTAATTTTTGATGCTTCTGGGCTGACTCATTTTAGATTTATATGATCGCCCGTTTGTAATCAAAAAAAAAAAAAAAAAAAAACATACCCTTAGGCAAGAGAAAGCGCCATTGGATCATCCATTCACGCGGCCTGGCCTGATTAGAAGAAGACTCCCTTTTTATTGCATCAAAATTTCCATCTGCCGTGTCTAATTTGAGAAAATAAATAAATAAATAAATCAGAAGGTAGATTCTTGACGTCCTTTTAGGCAAATCCAGATCACTTTTTCCATGCAGTAAAGCTGCATGCATGAAGGGAGTTAATCAAATGTCTCCCATCGTAACTTTCCTGTTTGATGGTTCGTCTACCCTTGAAAGCATGTACGGCAGAAAAAAAAAAAAGTAAAGAAGAAAAAGACTTGCCAGAAAAGCTGAATCACCGTTCTGAAATCCTCAAAAAGCTTCCTCACCGTACAAGAATTCACAGCATATCTAGAGTCTCAATCAGTGGCGGAGCCCAGTGTTACTTTTCTTTATTCCTTCAAAGCCGTCCCTCTTCCTTTTTTTCAAAAAAAAAAAAAAAAAAAAAAAAAAAAAAAAAAAAAACTATAATATATAATAAAAAATTATAATAAAATCAAATTATATTAATTATAAAATATAGTTTTATATTTAATCAAAATTTATAGATTATATAAATTATATAGCATATTTTACTTGTGCAGTAGTTTAGTAATATGCTAATAAAAATATAATTTAAGTTAAAAAAGTGGAAGGATCAATTTCTAACTCATTCAATAAAAAATTATAGTACAATTTGATCTTTTAAAATTAAATATCTAGTTTTATCATTGGTTATAGCAACAATAAAAAAAGAAAAAGAAAAAAAGGTCAAAATCTTTCGCCTATCAATCCTTTTCAAACGATCTCACCCTCGAATCCATATCGAAACAAAGGAGGAAGAGGGGTTAAAACTAACCCAGCAAATTTCTTCAGATCACAGTCAAAGATTTTAGGCCTAGTAGTATGAACAAACCCTACTCTAAGCAACAAATCCCAATCAAGGGTCAAGGGTCAAAGTACGCGTGCCACCTGATGTGACTGCATGAAGCCGTTAAAGAAAATGAAAGAAAGCCAGCAGCAAAGAAGAGATTCCCCGAAGATGGAAATAACTCGCTTAATGTTTACATGCGTTGATTGACCGGAGGGATCCGCTAGTTTTATTATTTATCGTGTCAAGAAATACACAAATTAACGGTAGAGATGTGAGTCGGGACATGATGATAAAATGAGAGCAGTTTCTTAAACCGGTGCCTTTTGGCACCGGTTTTAACGGGATGGGATGGGATCCAAACTTATTACAGAAAATGTGTTAAAAAAAATATATCATTTCAAATGACATTTTTTTTTGTCACTTTATCAGCTTCGGCTCGGCCTCGTCAGCTGAGGAGCTGACGAGGAATCAGAAGAAATCACCACATCATGTGGCGATTTCACTCAAACTGAAATCGCCACATGGAGTGGCGATTTCTTCCCTGAAATCGCCACTCCATGTGGTGATTTCAATAGATTTCCTGGCCCGACCGAGAGCGATCGGGGGAGTTCATTTTAAAGGCCCGTGCCCTTACCCACGCGGCCTTCCTCCGCACACCGAGTGACTCAAGACAGCATCACCGAGTCCTCCGATCGGAGATCCCCGCGGCGGCCTTCCTCCGGAGATCGCTTCTAGAGCAGCCTCCTCCGCTCGCCGATCATCATCCCTGTTAGTACATTTTGCTCTAGATGTTTGATAGGGCTGCTTTATTTTTAAATTTTGTTCCGTAAACAATTTTTGATTTAGCTGATTGTTAGACTGTAGAAATCTCAACATACAACTGTTCCAGGGTTAGCATTCTGCAGTGCAAGAGAGGGATCCGTCCTCTCGAAACTCAAATCCCTCAATCATTGCTAAATGCTACTAAAATATATGCATTTTTTTAGCTGATCGGAGATAAATTTTGATAACCTTTTTTCAGATGGAAACGGTACGTGTTCTGCTATATTATGAGGGATCAATTGAACATGGTGGCCAAGAAGGGATACATTATAATCAACCTCCATGGAAATGTTTGAAATTGAGCACGAGAACACGCTTTGCTGAGTTGGTTGATCAGATACATACAGTTCTAACAATTCCAGTATAGAGACATATCATCAAATTGATGTGGAGATCTCCAACATTGCATCAAAAATATGTGCTTCTTCCAATTGAGGACGACGACGATGTGGAGCACATATTGACATTTCCCTCGAAGTTTTCAGAATATCGTTATATTGAACTCTATGTTTTAAAGGATGATGTTCCAGAGCCATATGATATAGAGAATGTTCATGACAGTTCTCCTATAGCCCAGCAGCAGGAACATGTTAGGACTCCAGTGGATTTCCCAATGATTGAGGGATTTATGCCAGCAGTGCAGAGTGATGATGTGGTAAGCAATCAGTGTAATATTGATAGTCGAGGAATAGAGTCAGACGAGAGTGCAGATGATGACTATTGGCCTGAACATGATGACTCAGATGAAGAGTCAAATGAAGATGAAGAGTCATATGGAGACATGGTAGTTCATGACACTGGCTTTAGTCCCATTCCTGCATACACTCATCCAGAACCTATTCCAACTCAGGTACATGATCATCAAGCCTTTGCATATGAACAAGTACCAGAATTTTATAATGAGTTAATTTGCATGATGGTGGATGTGTCAGTACTCCGAGAGAGTTGCCCTTCAAATCTCAATTTTGGGATCCATCAATGACTGAGTTTGCTAAAGGATTATTGTTTAATACTAAAGATGAACTGAAGAGAGCATGTGAAATGTATCACATCAAGAAGCATCGCACATATAATGTGGTGGAGTTGAAGAAACTATTCTGGTATGTGAGATGTGCCTCTTCAAGTACTGCCCAACGGTGTCCGTGGAGGTTGCGTGCTATCAAGTTGAAGAAGAATGGATTTTTTGAGATCACAAGGTATGAAGGGCCGCACTCTTGTTTATTCAGTAATTTAACTCGGGATAACAAACATATTACATCTCGAGTTATTAGCCATGCTGTTCGACACATTGTGGAGAAAGATCCAAGTGTGAATATTGAAGCTATTATAGCAACCATTGCAAAACAATTTCACTACACAGTGTCATATGCCAAAGCATGGCATGAAAAGCAGAGGGCATTGATTGATATATTTGGTGAATGGGAACCGTCATATGCAAAGCTTCCTAGATACATGCTTGCACTGCAGAATGCTAACCCTGGAACAGTTGTATGTTGGGATTTCTACAGTGAAGCAAGTTCTTCTGAACGGGTTCTGAATTATGTATTTTGGGCATTTTAACCATCTGTTGAGGGGTTTCGGTATTATCGTCCGGTGATTTCTATTGATGGAACACATCTTTATGGAAAGTACCGGGGGAAGATGCTGATCGCGACAGGCACTGATGCTGATAATAGGATATTTCCACTGGCCTATGAAATTGTGGATGAAGAGTGTACAGCTAGCTGGAGCTGGTTTTTGCTGAGGCTTAGGAGGCATGTTGTGAAAGATAGAAATGACATTTGTCTTATATCTGACCGACATCCTGGTATACTAAGTGCCATAGCTGATAATGAAATTGGATGGGCTCCACCAAGAGCTTATCATCGATATTGTTTGAGACATGTTTGCAGTAATTTTAACTCCAGATTCTCAAATGTTCAGTTAAAAAGAGCAGTATGGAAAGCAGGGAGCGAACATCAGCTTCGGAAGTTTAACTTTCTGATGGAAAGGATTAAAATAGTCAATGCAGGAGCTTGGACTTGGCTATCGGAGTTAGAGCCGGAGAAGTGGAAATTGGTACATGACGAGGGCTTTTACTACGGTACATTGACAACCAATCTCTTAGAGGTTTTTAATTGCATGTTGAGGGGAGCTAGAAATATTCCAATTACTGCGTGTGTGCAGATGACATTTCATCGTCTCGTTAAATACTTCAACACGAGACACGCAGAAGCCTTAAGGTATGTACAGGAGAACCTAACAACCTTTCCACTCCTCATATTTCGATTAAGGTTGCTGAAGGTCAGGCCAAAGCTAATGAGCACAAAGTAACTAGATACAACATGCAAAGAGCTACTTATAAAGTAGTGACAAGGAGGTTCAGTGAAGTTCTCAGGGGTGGAGGCAACGTTTAGAATGTTTCTCTTAGTGACCATATTTGTTCATGTGGGAAGTAGACAATATATAAATATCCATGTACACATGTGTTAGCAGTGTGCCAAGAGATTGGCATAGACTTAGCGGCTTTTGTTGATGAAGTATATAGTATTCGCTCCTACATTGCTGCCTGGGGTTGGGAGTTCAACCCGGTACCACATGAAGACTACTGGTTGCAAACACCGATCACGTGCATACCTGATCGGGATCGTCTTAGGCCGAAGAAAAGAGGAAAGCCAAAGTCAACTAGGATCCATAACGAGATGGATGAGGTTCAGCCTAGAAGAACAAGTCGATGTTCTATTTGCAAGCAAACGGGTCATTCCAGATGCGTTGTCCTAATGTAACCGATGGACCTTCAGGATCTTAATTTATGTACTCTTTAAGTAAACTGGCCATTCTTATGCCTATGATGTATTTCTCTTATGAATAAGATGCATTTATGACGTACTTGTGTCTATGACTTTCATAATTTATGGATGCATTTACTTTTTGTCATGATTGGCATTTGATGACGTGAGTTTCGATTGAGTTTCGGTGAAGTTTCGATTGAGTTTCAGTCGAGCTTTGATTGAGTTTCGGCAATTGATATCTTTCTATTTTGCATTTGGCACTCAGGCAAATGCAAAAAAAATTTCGGGCTTAAATGAGTTTCCGGTTTGGGGGGGGGGCTGGGGGGGGGGGGGGATTTCTACTGAATTTTAAGTCCCCCATGACAGAGCTATCGGCCTGGAAGCCTGAGAAAATCGCCACTTGGAGTGGCGATTTCAGGGTTGAAATCGCCACTTCAAGTGGCGATTTAATAACTGGGCCGGAAATCGCCACATGAAGTGGTGATTTCAACCCTGAAATCACCACTTCGTGTGGCGATTTCATCCAACATTGCACCCAAAACGCTGACATGAAATCGCCATATGAAGTGGCGATTTCAACCCTGAAATCGCTACTTCATGTGGCGATTTCATCCAGTTCAACGGCTGGCCTGAAATCGCCAAATGAAGTGACGATTTCAATCCTGAAATCGCCACTTCAAGTGGTGATTTCCTCAGGCATCCAAAAGGAGAGCAGATCATTTCAAACTTTCAAACTTTAAACTAAATTTGTATGTTTCAAGTTCAAGAAATAGAATTAATTTATATATCTAATGACAGCAATTATGTGAATGGTCCTCATTCATGGGGCGATCTCCTTAAGTATCCTTTCCAACTTTAAGCGGCGGAGGAGAATTCAACCCAAAACTCGACCGAAACTCGAAACGTGACCGAAACTCGAAACTTGACCGAAACTCAACCGAAACTCGACTGAAACTCAACCGAAACATGACCAAAACTCAACCGAAACTCGATTGAAACTCGAAGACCGGAACTCGACCGAAACTCTAACGAAACTTGACTGTAACTCGATCGAAACTTGACCAAAACTCGAAACATGACCGAAACTCGAAACTCGACCGAAACTGAACCGAAACTCAAAACTCGAAACGTGACCAAAACTGAAAACTCGAAACTTGACCAAAACTCAACCGAAACTCGACCGAAACTCGAACGAAATTAAACCAAAACTTGACCGAAACTCAACCGAAACTTCACCGAAACATCGAAGACCGGAACTCGACTGAAACTGAAAACTCAAAACTTGACCGAAACTCAACCGAAACTCGACTGAAACTCAACCGAAACTCGATTGAAATTGAACCGAAACTTGACCGAAACTCAACCAAAACTTGATCGAAATATCGAAGACCAAAACTCGACCGAAACTCTAACGAAACTCGACCGTAACTCGATCGAAACTCTACCGAAACTCGAAACGTGACCGAAACTTGAAACTCGACCGAAACTGAACCGAAACTCAAAACTCAAAACGTGACCAAAACTGAAAACTCGAAACTTGACCGAAACTCAACCGAAACTCGATCGAAACTCAACCGAAACTTGACCGAAACTCGACCGAAATTGAACCGAAACTTGACCAAAAGTCAACCAAAACTCAACCGAAACATCGAAGACCGGAACTCGACCGAAACTCTAACGAAACTCGACTGTAACTCGATCGAAACTCGACCGAAACTCGAAACGTGATCGAAACTCGAAACTCGACCGAAACGGAACCGAAACTCAAAACTCGAAACGTGACCGAAACTTGGCCAACACTCGATCGAAATTGAACCGAAGCTTGATTGAAACTCGACCGAATTAAATGATAAAAAGTAAATGCATTAGAAAAACATATTCTCATAAAAATTAAATTTTCTGATACATAAAAAAAATAATTTTTACATCAATTGGTTTGAGTACAACATTCTAGGAAACCTAGGTTCCACACCTCGTCGAGGAGGTTGGTGAATACGTCCAGTCCGTCGCCTATAGGTCGCCAACGGTAGAGGATCCTCATCAATCACCTGAGATACCTCCTCCTGCGTAGGGATCGAGGTAGGATGTAAAACATCAGGCATAGCAGCGTCCAAATGAGACCGGGGGACATCAGGCATAGCAGCATCTTCATAGATCTCGGTGATGTCCGCATCAGCAATGTCATCAATGCGATATGCATTATGATCTCGACAGGCAGATGTATCCTCCCTGGCATCCCTCCTCTACGAATATTCGTGTGCTAATGGGGACTGGATGCAAGAAGGTGATGGGGTATAATGAAATGTCTCCATCATCGGATCAACATCGGCTCGTGTGGACTCCGGCACCTCCGGGTAGAGTGCTGAAGGAGCTGTGCTCCGAACGTGCTGATGCCCGATGACAGACAATGTACCCTGAGCCATCGCCATCGCGCTACTCAAAATCTTTACCCGCTCATCATCCACTGGGGCAGCTAAAGCCCGACCGACCTCCATAGTCAACTGTTGAAACCTCTCATGCTGCATATAATACGACAATAAAAATTCATATGAAAGCTTATGAAGTTGAAAGAAAAAGATTACCCAAAAAAATTTTTAAAAATAGTACCAGAAACTCATATGAAGTGCCTTCCCCTTCGTAGCCCTTGTACTATACTCAGAACGGCCTACACATATTCGAGTGATGCTCCTAAACCAGGTCATATAATCGGGTGTGCATGGGAATCCTGCTACTATAGGCTCTCCCATAATCAGATGCTGACGCCGTGTATTCCATGTTCCAATATAAGTACCGTACATGGCGTCCCATGAAGCATTTGACCTCCCTCGTCGATCAATCTGATGAAGATGTAGCGACGTATCGCATGGACATGGTATGGACTGACGAAATCCAAATTGTCGAAGCACACGGTCTGGCAAATGCCACTCAACTACATCAAAACATATCAATGGGATCCATGCCATCCAAATATCCGAACTTACCAAGCAGCTTGGTGGTAAAATAGAGATAACTGCTGGCGAGTAAGGACACCATAAGAACTGCATAGAAAAAATTTAATTAATCCATAATATACATAATGAATCGATCTAATTGAATTCCATATTACAACATGACATACCCGTTGTTCATTATCATCCAACACATCCAACTGGTCCCTATAGGCACGGAGTGTATGGATTGGAATATTTTTCATGTTATATCTTACATGCCATCTATACCCCCACGGTACACCTAAGTGCCAATCATCATCGGCATTCGAAGGTCTAGCCTCCAGAATCTAGAGTCTCGTAGGATGAAAAATAGGAAATCGTTCCCATGCCCAAATATGCATGTTCAAATAATTCGAAATGTTAATTAATAATATAAATTACCTCGATCTCAGACATAAGAAAAAAATTATTTACCTGTAGCAATGGGAGGTATCCTCCGATGTCTGACTGGGTAGGGCTTGTTGCACGACATAGTGCTCTGTATAAACCAGCCAGTGTAGCCGATCCCAACTAAGAGCGGCAAATGCCTCCAAGTCTTCCAGAAGTGGCATGTACATCAACATCACTAAATTACCAGAGGTATCCGGAAGAATCACTCCACCAATGATTCAAAGAAGTTGTCCCCTCACGAACTGCTGGACAACCTCATCATCCACATCTTCGTCCAAGTGAATGTCGCTATAAAATTGATCGAAGAATGCTAAACGAAATCGACCTTTCGGAAATGCTTCGACAGGAGGTTCAACACCAAATAACCTCCCAAATATAGCCTACCACTCTGGAATGGTATAGCACGGATCTAACCCAGTAACAGCGGCACCATCAATCCGGAGGCCACTCAAAATACTGACATCCTGTAGTGTAATGGTCACCTCACCAAAAGGTAGATGGAACGTGTGGGTCTCTTGCCGCCATCTCTCAACCAGTGAAGAAATAAGGCCAACATCCAGTCGAATCTGGCCAATCTGATATATGCCAAACATGCCGACACGATCTAGGTAGTACTGCACTCGTGGGTGTGACATTCTCGGTGTCTCTTTCCATATATGTGTGCCGTGCCGACGGCATCTAAGAACCGGTAACTCCTGAAATAAAAAATAAATGATACATCCGCATAAACATAAACACATGTAAATTAATTAAGGACCGTCGATCAATAATACATACCTCGCCCTGAAATATGTTCGTTGATCTATGCAACTGTTGCAAAGTGAGAATAGTAGGATCACGAGGCCCTGAATCTAAAACATTATGAGCCATGTCTTGATAATCTGACAAAAGCAATATTTACAAGCAATCAATAAACATAAAAGCAACATTTACAACAAAGAAGACCTAAATCTTTTTAAATATTATGCTTTTCTCCATGCATATGTTGAAGCTTAGCTTTCGCAAATATATTTAATGCTATGCATATACTAAAATTTAGCAGGTTTTACATACATTTAAGGTTTGTTTTAAAATGTACATTTGTACCATGATATATATGAGCCGAATTCTAGATCAAAGGTGGGACGTTCACATTCATACAACAAAGCAAAAATAATTTATTTATATAGAGCATGGGGTATGCTAGATGTCTCTAAACCCACTATTACTATCAGTGCCATATCGATTATCGGATCTAGTTGACTAGGATTATATAGAGCATGGGGACTTTGTGTACCTTGTAAAGGCTACGAAAAAGATAGATCTTCGGTGGTACGCGAGCCGCGGTGGGGATCTCCGGTGGTAGGCGAGCCGGGGCGGGGATCTCCGATGGTAGGCGAGCCACGGCGGAGGAGTCGGCGTGTGTGGCGATCGGAGGAGAAAAAGGGAACCCAGGCCCTTAAAAAGAATCCCCCGATCGCAGCCTCTCGGTCGGGGGGTCACTATTGAAATCGCCATATTGTGTGGCGATTTCAGTAATGAAATCGCCACACCATGTGGTGATTTTCAATCGCAGTAGGAATCGCCACTTCATGTGGCGATTTCATCTGAAATCACCACATGAAGTGGCGATTCCTACAGTCACTAAAATCGCCACACGGTGTGGCGATTTCATTTGGCTAAAATCGCCACACCATGTGGTGATTTCTGCTCGGTCCCTGTCAGCCACCCAGTAGATGGGGCCGAGCTTGGGGGGTGATGTGGCTGGGGGAAAACGTCATTTCAATTATAACAACGGATTCCATCCCTTTCTTTGAAACTGGTGCCTTTTTGCACCGGTTTGAAAAACGAATCATAAAAATGATATAGCCGCCCAATACAGAGAGAGAGACATCAGTGGGACCCATGAATCTAGCAGCTTACCATCAAAGATGCTGGAAGGATTTGGTTCTTGCAGGCTCTCGATTAAGGAAATTTTTTTCGCTGTTATTCGATGGACAGACAAGATCTACATCTCACTCATCATTCAATTTTTTGATCCAAAATATTTGATCTATTTTTTAAAATGCTAAGATGATTCATATTCGGCATGCCTATCAAAAAGTCAATTCTGCGATTAATTGGATTGCAACTCGGTAGTTCATCACTCCGAATTTTAGATTTAAAAGCAAGAGGACTTATATCCTATTTCTCTCCAGCAAATTTTAATTTCCAATCTATTGGGCTTGATTCGCACGAGAATGATGTGATCACCCACGTATAACCAAAAATAAGAAAGAAAGAAAGAAGATGCTGGAAGGACAAACTGTAACCTTTTCTCCTTCCCATTTGCGTGCTAGAAATCATAGTTATCCGGTTCCACAGTTAAGGGCTGCGAGTTTTTTTTTTAAAAAAATTATTATACAATCCAAATCCAAATTCAAATTAAAATCTAACTAAAATTATACCCATATCCAGCATTGAACAAATATTAAATTGATTTACAAATTAAAAAAATTTAATAAACTATTTTACTATATTTTTAGGATTTTAAAATTATTTAACACAACCAACATACTATGAATTATAGAAATAAAAAAATTATATAAAATAAAAAAAAAGTATCAGTATAACTATTATTTTTATTATCTAAGCAACTATGCAATCAAATGACAAATAATATAAAATATTTTATAATAATCATATATTAAATGATAGAAATATATTATAAAAAAGACTATCACAAATGATATGGTCAAGAATTTGATATAATGTGATTGGTTATGGTTTCATTACTTTTGCTTGATTTTTTTTAATTAAAAAGTTAATACATACATATGCATGAGTAATGTATATATGTATATAAATTATATTATATTTATGTATATATTTATGTGTATGTATTTTAAAGCTGCATCATTGATATATCCTATGTTTAAAAGATTTTCCCAGATTATGTTATTGAAATAAATAAAATTTTAATCATTAAATGCATGAAATCCAAATATTAAAATATAATTTTTTGACAACGAAAAACTTAGAAGCAGTAGATCACATTATAACCTCTAATCATCAATCACAGTAACGGATCATGCCAGGCACAGCCCATAAAAGGGATTATGCCGATTTAAAAATTTTGGCCTGAGAACCAAGCCCGACACGATCCATTAGGGCCTGGACTGGCACGGCCCGCATGCTAGCCCAGCACAACCCATAAGGGCCTGGGCCATGCTAGCCCATAAGGGCCTGAGCCAGCATGGCCCACAAGGGCTTATGCCAGGCCAGGCACGACCCGTCCCCCTTAATAATTTTTTTATTTATAAAAAATATTTTTTAATAAATTAAAAAATTATTGAAAACTAAGGATTTATTAATATAAAGCCACCTTAATGGTGGGAGATTTGGCATAAACTCCGATTAATTTATTGATTTAAAATCAAAATGGTACATGACGGAAGGGAGCCTAGGCCTGACCTCCATAATACAATAAGAAAGAAGAAAAAATAGAGATGACTCACTTTAACAATTAAAAAATAAAAATATATAATTATAAAAATAGAGATGACTCACTCATCAGCACTATTTGTATCATCATCATCTTCGCTGGACAAATCATGTCCACCTTTATCTTGAAGTCTTGCCTCAGCATCCAACCAATCTTTGAAGCAGTGAAGCATCTCAACCATGTCGCCAGTCATCCTACTTCTCTTTTTGTTAAGAACATGCCGATCTGCATTAAAAGCATATTCTGATACTACTGTGGACATCGGCATGGCTAAAATATAGTGTGCAGTGGCAAACATAACAGAATATTGATTTTTAATACTCTTCCACTAAGTTAATACATCTAAATTTTCTATTTGATTTTCATTATATGCAGACTGAAGATCATTTCATAAATAAAATTCTAGTTCACTACTTAAAGATGAATAAAATGAAGATGAACTTGAAGTATGTGTGTGTTTTCTTTGTGCAATGAATGAAAAAATAGATGACGAACGAGAACTAAAAGAAGAAACAGAGCTTTGTGCAGGTAATTAGGTCCACGAATTTTTTCATCATATAAAGCATAAATATATGCAAAAGTTGTGTTACCTCAATTTTAGCAGGTTCAGGATCTTGAATCATATTTTCATAATATGCATCAAGTAAAATTAGTACGCTGCTTAATTTAACTCTTAGATCAAATATAGTAGCTATGTTATGCATGAGATATATCTTTACCCAATATTCATTCCATTTAGATTTCATTTATTCAATAATAGGCATTAAAACATCATCATATTTATGTTCAGCAAATTTTTGACTAATTATATATGCTTGTTGTAAAAATGAATATGAAGTTGGATAATAAATACTAGAAAGAACATTAATAGCATTATAAAAACTAACAAAAAAATCTTTCAAAAATTTACCTTTATTCCAATCAGTTTTGGTCAATGTAAAGCTTAATTCATGATCATTAATATATGCACTTAATAAGTTTTTATATGGGTATGCATCATGTATCATGCTATATATTGAGTTCCAACGAGTAATTACATCAAGTTTAAAATTTTTAAAATGTTTACCATGATCTATACATAGTTGCTTAAATTCTTGAAGTCTTGATCTTGAAGCATGAATAAAAGAAACTATATTTCTAATTTTTGAAATAACATCTTGAATCATGCCCATGTCAGCTTGAATAGAAAGATTTAAGATATGGCATGCACATCTAATATGCAATAAATTTCTATTTAACATAGGATGCAATGAGTCCTTCAATAATGCAACAGCATAATTATTATTAGATGCATTATCAAAAATAATAGATATGATTTTATCATTATTATTATATGAGCATACAGTTTGATAAATGGCATTTGAAATTTGTTGCCTAGAATGTGAAAAATCAAAAGCATAAAAAGCAAGAATACGTTTATTTAATTGTCAATCATTATCAATATAATGAGTAGTAATAGCAATAAAAATAATTACTACCTACAGATGCTGACCAAATATCAGAAGTTAAAGAAACTTTTGCATTTAAAATAGAGAGCGTTTCAATTAAACTTTGTCTCATTGCTAAAAAGTTTGTCATAGCTACTCTTCTAAATATACGCCTACTAGTTCTTCTATAAGCAAGTTGTAGGGCTAATTGAACATATTCTTTAAAATTAAAAGATTTACATAAACTAAAAGGTAATTCATCCTTAACTATCCATCTTACAAGTAATTCTCTTTGATTTTCATGATTATATGTAAAATTACCTGCAAGTGATCCCCTTGTATATTAAGGGTACTTTGCAGACGAGAATCGTGCATCCTATGACTCTCTTGATATCTTTTTAAATGACATGTTCCTCCACTACTGCTACAACTATAAAGTTTGGCATATTTTCTACATTTAGCTTTCAAGTCTCCATCAACCATAATTCTATCAAATTCATTCCATATATCACTAGTCCTCTTACAAGAAGAGGTTTGACCTTCACTCGGTTCACTGGTTCTAGAGGAAACTTGGGGATTAGTTTCCTCTCCCTCAGAAATAGAGGGCTTGCCAAAATGACTTTCATCATAAGATACCATATCTAAATTGATAAATGTAAAAAATAAAACTAACCACAAGAAGGAATTAAGTAGAGGACCAAAAGTAGAGCCGAGATTTGTGAGCTTCCTCTTGTGCTCTCGTCTCTCAACAAGAAGTGACTTCTTTCTCTTGTACTTCTAACTTCTCAACAAGAACCTCCTTTTGTGTAGCACTTGAACACTTGCTAAATGCAAACTAAAAATTAAATTGCTAGAAGCCTAGAGCACTTGCTAGAAGAGAGAAATAGTAGTAGTAAAGAAGGAGAGAAAAGTTGGCTTGGTGTGATGAGGATGAGGAAGGAAAGGGGTATTTATAGGACTTCAAATTTTTTTTTTTCCAAAATACCTCTCAATTTAGCCGTTTTATGGCTGTTGAGGGGGTTAAAATGGTAAAAACCCATCAACTAGCCATTTCTAGCCATTTTACAATGACTAGAAATGGCTATAATTGGGTTGTGCTAGGCATGGCCCATGGACGTGCGTGCCTGGCACGGCCCATGGCACGACCCATGCATGCTAGGCACGATCCATCCCAAAATGGGTTGCAGGCCGTGCCAAGCATGGTTTTAAATTAAATAGGTCATGCTCAGCACAGCCCGTTTACTGATGGCTGTGCCAAGCATGACCCGTTTAATCAGTGGCCCAGTGAGCCTAAGCCGAACCGTGCCGAGCATGGCCTAATGCTATATGGTCACCATCATATTAGTATAAAATAATTTTGGATTATAAAGGATGATTCAAAATGGCATCGATTCTATTTCGTTTCAAAATGATAATCGTATCAAAATTCTATATCGATATAACTCGGTGCATCCTATTTTGGAGTATGCTTCGCACCAAACGACGCAGTGTGCGGTTCTTCGGTCTCTCTCTGTCTCGTAATTTTACTGGACAGAGTCTTTACTGGGATGGCTGGGGAAGTCTCCGCCATGGGAAGTCAACTGGCTTTCCTCGAACGGCCCCGCCTCTTCTTGGAAGCCCAACTCGGAGCTTCCACCTACTTTCCACCTCCAAACCACGCAAAAGAACTCCACTGCGTCCATAAGAGAGTGTTATCGACGACTCCAGTTAGCTGTCCTTCTTGTTAGAGCTCCCATCTCCTTGTTGCCTACTTCGGCCCAAGAAAAGACAAGCCTTTCCCTTCTTCTAGACAGAGAGAGAAGCAGACGACGTTTTCTTCGTTGGTTTGATGGCTGTGGAAGGCAGCGAGGTCGGCGGCGGCGACCGGAGCGTTCGTTCGATGGCGAGCAGCGTGTGGGAGATCGAGGAGGAGCCGCCGGCCGAGGAGAAGTTGTACGTGGCGGTGGCGGAGGAGTTCAAGGCCGGGAAGGCCAATTTATCGTGGGTGCTTAGAAACTTCTCCCGGGACGCAAAGATAGTCTTCGCTCACGTTCACAGACCCGCCCAGATGATTAACATGCGTATGCCCTACCCTTCCTTAGCTTCTTTTCAGCTCTTAATTTTTATTTTTTATTTTTTTTTGAAGGAAAAGTTGCAAAAGGAAAAAAAGAAATTGGACTCTTTAAATCATGAATTTGTCGTTGAATTTGATAGAAAGGTATCATCTTTCAGTGGAATTGTTCTTTGATTGTAGGACTTAGTGCATGTCCATGATTGAGTGCTCTAGCTGTGTTCAATTCATTCTCTTCTTCTTGGGATTCTTTTATTTAAACGAAATGGCAAATAAATATCCACCATTTCTGATTCTATAATTTGGCGGAATTAAATGTGTAATTTGTGGGACAAAGCACAATATTTTATGGAATTCCTCTTCGACTTTTAGGAATTGGCGAAGAAACGTGATTGAGTGTCCCCAACTTTGGTTAAGTCCTGTTCTTTTAATTCTTTTCTTATTTCTAAGGAAAACCAGTGAGAAAAAAAAACCCTCAGTCTTCCCCCCTTAATGACTTATGCATTATGTGGTGGCTAAATCATGCATTTATGGTCGACTTTGACTTACACCATGTTGCATGGTTTTTTCCTTTTTTCAAACCTGATGTTCACACCAGCTGAGGCATGGCTGGTTGGCAACTCAAGAGATCTTTTTACATTGTCTAGATGTTCCTACTTATATATGTGGGATGAAAAGATGGGGAAACTTTTATATGATTTGATAATACAATTACCAGGAATTTGACGGCATCTTTGATTGATTTTGTTGTCGGAATTTCCCCATCAATTTTTTTTTTTTTTTTCTATTTTTTCTACATTGGATGTCGCTAACATCATTTTCATCACATTTGCAAGATTTTCTTCACAAAAATAAAAATATTTGCAAGGTCTGTTTCCTGGGCCGCATTCTTTTGAGTCAACCTCTTCTTTTCTTCCAATTCTGGATGATAGGATTCTAGTTAGTCTGGTCACTGATGGCATATGGATTATGGGAAAAATTCTAGATTTTGGTTCTCTACCAAAAATATCTTAAAATTGAGTATCAAATAGGACACTTTAATTTCTTGGGTCCTTTTTCCTTTTGGCCGGGCCAATCTCACAGGCTTTGAATATGGCCTGCTATAGGTCTCAACTGGATCCTTAACTGGTGTATCAACTTTTCTTATTTGTTCATTATATAACTCTACTATTCTTTGCTCAAAAATAAAATACTTACCATTTGGTGAATAACATAAATTTAGTACTATAAGTCAGTTCTATTCCTTCCCTTAATCTTTCAATTAGTATTTAGAAAGGGGAAAAAACTTTGTTGATAACCTATGATTTTATGCTTGAATTTGGCTGAAGTGGTTGATGATTTAGGAGCAAAAAAGCCCAATTTAAATCTGTGCATCATTTTTTTCTATACAGTTCAGAAATTACCTATCAGTGGTAAATAATCTAATTCAGTTCGATTCTTCATCTTACCTATCAAAATGTAAAACTCCAATTTAGTTCAAATTTCAATATTTAAGTTGTTGTAGACATAGTATGTCTTTAACTGCATTTATAGCAATACTCAAGTACTTCTGTTTTCATTTTGATTTCAGTAGGGGCCAAATTTCCTGCAAGCTAACTAAAACCACAGCAGGTCAATGCATACAGAAAGCTTGAGTGGGATAAGATGAATAAAAGCTTAGATGAATACCTTTATGTGTGCTTGGGACTGAAGGTGCCATTTGGTGTTTCTTATCTTTTCATTTTCTTGATATTTTATCACCATCAGGTGAAACTACTCAAATGTAAACCAAGATTCTTGCTGTTTCAGATGCAAGCTGAGAAACTCGTAATTGAGGTGGATAATGTTGGGAAAGGGCTTGTAGAGCTCATTGCTCAACACAAGATCACTAAGCTTGTCATGGGAGCAGCACCAGACAAACACTATTCAAAGTATGAAACAGCAATATGAAATTAGTCTATCTTTATCCTATATCCTGCACAGTATTTATAATATTAAGCCAATTAATGATTAATTAAACCTTTAATTAGTTCTATGAGCAGACCTTCATTTTGCATTTGCATATTTTTGCTTATGTCTTTCAAGCTTGATGTATTTAAAAGTTCTGAGATTTTGTGAATATGACTTGTACCTTTTATAAAGAATTCATCTGTAGCATATGGCATTTGGAGTCAGCTTCTAGCCTTCATGCTAAGAAGTCTAAAGATTATCTAAAGAAATAAGAGGCCTCTATTCTTCATGCATGGAGCTCATATTGTGTTGAATTCTTGTTTGATGATATATTCCTTAAATCATAGGAAAATGAAAGAGCCCAAGTCCAAGACAGCAATTGCTGTTAAGGTAGAAGCTGATCCATCATGCAAGATATGGTTTATTTGCAAAGGGAACATGATCCGCATTAGGTATGGTTAAGCTTTCAGAAAGATTATCTTGTTAATGTAGTCACTTTGAATTAAATATTTGTATGTAGATTGGTGAATTCTTGTATGTTATAGAACCAGAACAGCATGCAAGATGTAAATAGTTATGCTTTTTAATATTCTATATTCAAAAACTTTTGTTACACATCAGTATTGAACTGCATATGAGAACTATGAAAGTCATTGATTAGATGCTGTTTGTTCCCCTCATTGTGCTGGATGATAAATCTGTGATTCTATTGAATTGGATTTTTTCCCCAACATTGTTTTATGGGTTTGTTGTGACCCACTGAGAAGCAATATATATCTCACTCATCAAACAACTTCCTGTTGTCAGTCTAAATTGTTGTTTTTTTTAGTCTGTTCTTTCATTTATCTGTTTCCAGAACAAATGTTATTCACTCAGGAATGTATATTCTTGTTCCAAGTTGTTAGATTGACGGTGAATTGCTTTTTCCACTGAAATTTAAAAGAAACTAGGTTTTCGAAAGTTTTTTGTTTATGTTTCTAACTTTTCTTCACAACTAGTACATGTAAATAAAGCCATGTATAAATGAGACTTGCGGCCTGCCCAATCATAAATCTAATAAGTATCTCTAAGCATTGCCCACCTCTATTCCAACACAGGATGGATTCCAACACAGGATGTTGGTTATCAGTCATGGGCTTGCCCTGTTGATTTGATGACATTGAAGTGTCAGAAAAACAGGAAAAAAAAAAGAACAAAGACATATGTTACTTTTTCTTAAAAAAAATGATTTCCCCACAATTTTATGCCATGAAAACACTGCAGTATTGTCTTAGTTAATCGGATATCCATTGTACAACTTCCAGCACCTTTCCTTTAAAGATATTTATTTAAGTCATAAATTCAGTTTTAGCAATCATCATTTGATTACATGTGGTAGACCTAAATGATTTGGAGCAAACCATTAACTAACTGATTGTTTAACTTATGATTTTATCATTTGATGGCGTGATCAAACAATCTTTTATCATATGTATCATAGAGATGGTATTATATTGTTCCTTTATTGAGGCCTCTTTTTAAGCAATTATTTTCTTGAGTTTTCCTTTTCTGATTTCAAATCAACTTTTGAAATTATTTTGTTCCACCAAATGAAGCAATGTATACAACCTATACCATATTTTATTTTGATTGTGGGTACGATCTTCACTATTGTCTATTGGTTCCATGATCTGCCTAACGAGGCTCTCATGTTTTTTCTCCAAATCAACCTCTATTCATATTCAAGTTCTTTAGAGGCTACATGGCTGGCAGACATGGCATATGACATCAGGGTATTAGAAGCCTTACCAAAAGATATTCCAGTTTTCAAAACATTGAGAACTCATATAAGTTACAGTGGCATCACTATTCATATTAAATTTCCCTAGATCAACTCTTATTCGTATTCAATCACTTCACTGCCTATAAGGTTGACAGATGTGGCTTATGCATGATATGCTGAACCATCCCAAGTTGGACAAGGTGAATCAAACCGAACGAGTTCAAAACTGGAATGATTCAGCTTTGATCTAGTGTAGAAAGCAAACCAATCCTGTACTGACATACTAAATTGAACCAAATTATCCCAAATTAAATTAAACCAAACTATCCGATTTGATTCAATTCGAGGCAATTCATAGATTTGACCACCTTGATGCACCTAACTGGCATGCCACCGATTTGGTGCTGTACACTTCATATTGAATCATACTGATGGTGCAGCGCACTAAACCTTATTAGTTTGATATCAAAATGGTACCGAGTCTTGATATAGCGAACCTTATACATATGACATTAGAATTTTTTAAGCCTTACCAGATGAAATTCCACATCTCTCATAAAAGTTACAGGGGCATTGCTATGGTTTTTTGTCATTTATGTTTTGAGATTGAATGATCTTTTTCAATTAAATCATAGTAGGCCAGATAAATTAGTTTTTCAGCTCATGTAATTTCAGTATCAAGCATTCCACGTTGTCCCTAAAACTGAAATTTACCATTTGATGATTCTAGGCTTCTAGTTTCAAAAAGAATAAATTTTGTAGCTATATCCAATTGACATTTTGATGGCATTAGTTTCATTAATACATAAAGTAATTTGTGCAGTATAGTTTAATTGTTGACCAGACATTGACCATGTCAAATGCCAATGATTGCTGTCAGAAAGATTCTGGAAATCCATAAAATGATATTGAGATAATTTATAGATACCACTGGTGGATCTGTCTTTAAGGTGGATTAATAGAACTAGCTTTAGAATGTGAAACAGAGAACTAATTTTTGGGGGCAGATTCATTACCATAATTATCTATACTGACGTTGAAGAGAGGAGATTTTTCATACCGTGGCAAAGCCAGATTGCTCTGAAAGGGAGAGAATGAAGTGCTTCTATCCAGAAGACTATTTTTAGCTTCTTGGTTTTGTTTAATTATGAGCTTTAATTTGGTCAGGAAGAGGACAACTTTTAGAGTGGATGTTTAATTATTTGTAACTAGTCTGCATCAAAGTGGTGTTATTGTTAGATATTGATGAGAGTCCCAAACCCTCACAAGAGTGTAATGAAATAAGTAGATTTTAAATAACTTCGACTACGAATCTAAAATTTTTTTTATTTGTGTCTGCTTTATAATTATTACATTACAGGGAACAGAGACATATATGATATATCCACATGGTTGAATGGAAGCTGGAAAAATTATTTAATTTTGAGAAGATCAAATACTTGGTCCATGACCCATTGCTATGCTATTTATAACTCTAAACATCATTCAAATTATTTTTCTTTTTTTAAGAGTAGTATTTTAGACTGAACACAAAAGATAAATGCAAAAATTATTAAAGTGGTCTAAAAGAATAAAACTATCCAGTTAGTACTGCTCATACCTAAACCATGCAATCAAATGACGTGAATTAATTAGAAAAGATCCTAAAATAACAAGATTAAGTATAAATATTAAACTATAACAAATATCCTGGGTTAAAAACTACTTGAATGACAAAGATATAGATTTTCTCTCTCTCTCTCTCTCTCTCTCTCTCTCTCTCTCTATATATATATATATATATATATATAAACCCAGTCCTGAAGCTCATTGAATTTGTTTTTGTATCGAAGTCACCGTTGGCTATGTTGAACAATCACAAGCATTGGTGACGAGCAGCTTTTATTACATTATTGCGAGACATTATCAGGGGTTACATTATCTTTATAGATTTTAGATCATAGAGTTCTCTTTAGACTGGAACGAGAACAGGAAAGAGTTAAGGATGCTTGCTATGTCATCGCCAGCAAAGAAGATGCCAGAAACGAGTGCGGAGGAAGTCCAATAAGAATAATTCCAGGATACATGAAGCAAATGGCAGCCGACTGAAAGGCGAGCAAAGAGCACCTTGGAATAAAGCGTGAACAAATGCTTTGATGAGCTTGGCAGTTGAATAAAGATGGTGAGTAGTAAAGAGATGCTCCCGGGAATGCATTGGAATTGGGCAAAGATATGCGTTCTTTCCGATGGGCCTTCGAGTGAGTAAAGAGTTTGGGTGAGGATATATTCTCAGATGTATATGTTTGAATTGAGTAAAGAAGTGCTTTCCTTGGACGGATGGCCTTGAAACTGAATAAAAATCACATCCTCGATGTACGTTGGAATGGAGCAAGGATGTGATTTTATTTTATTCTTTTCGGGCAGATCAACATAATTCTTAGATTTTTATGGGGATTGGGTACCGGTAGAGTTCTGCTGTTATTATCGTATTCCGAAACAAACATCAAGCCTTTTGTGGTGATGAGATCATGAGACTGTAGCTTGATAAACGTTAAAATAATAAGCAATCGTTCAGTCTTGGCAGCTTATCCTATAGGAGACAAATAAAATTATTCTTATATATTGTTAAAATAATAAGCAATCGTTAAAATAAAAAAAACATAAATTAAAAAAAAAAAAATATCTAATATAATGGATGAGAGATGCTTCTCTTGCAAGGCAAATTTAATAAAATTATAATAAATGTTACCTTCATCTTAGGATTTTGAATATATTCTTAAGCAATATATATTCTTAATAAAACAATTTTTTTAACTTAAAAATAATATATTCTTAAGCAATATATTATGGAAACTATTTATATTGCAGTTACTTATAGTGAAGCTATAAACTTCTTTAATATCATGAACATTAGAATCATAGTAACTCATCATCTTAGGATTTTGAATGTTTTCTTGTTGACTGATTACGTATACTTGGTTTTAACTGCTAGGCATTGATCTTTATGATTTTTTTTAAATTTTTTAATAAATTATAAAATCCTAGCATGTAAGAAATGATCATTCCTTGGCTATTATATTTGCTGAATTTATTTGTTACTTATAATACTTTCTAGTTTTTAGCCCTCTAGTTGCATTACTTTCTAGTTTCTAGCCCTCGTAACCCTTTTCAAATGTAGCATATGAGGTCTTATGACCTGATAATGTATTATCTCTAATTTAGCCTGCTGTTTATTTTAATGAATTTAGAGAAGATAAATAATGATGCAAAAAAAAAAAAGAATTAATTCGGATTAAGTTAAAACTACGGTAGGTCTTGATTTTCTTTTCTTATATACACACAAAATCATGTGAGTTTTAGACTTTTAAATATGAATTTATTTAAATTCTAGGTTTAATTTTGAATTTCAAATCTATATACATATTGGGCTTATTTTCTAATAAAATGCTATATATGGTCTTCTCCACATTAGCAAGTTATCAGTCTTCATCATCAATTCAATTTTTTTCTCTATTGAAGCAGAGATTATTAATATAATCTTTTCACATAATATATCGACAAAGTATCACTCTATTATAATAATTGTCTTCTGTTCGGTGTATCATACAGCATATGAATTTTTTGAGGATTAAGAATTCAGACTAAAGAAATGCTTTGCTTTTTAACCCCCCCCCAAAAAAAAAAGGGTTTAAACAAATAGATTTTTATAAAATAAAAAATTTTATTATCAAACATATTCAAAAGCATCAAAAGCTTTCCTTCAAACATTCTGCACTTCGGCTATTGGTTATAAACTCTTGAAAGGCGACAAGGGTTTGTTGTTATGGATTTTGAAGTTGCCAAATATTTCATTCGCAGAAAATTGATAAAAAATTTCTACGCAATCGTAAAGTTTATGCTTACAAAAGATAAAAGAGTACTTATATTATTATGCTTTATGGAAAAGAGAAAATTTAATTCTTTGTAACTAGTCTGCATCAAAGTGCTGTTATCATATGGAATTGATAAGAGTCCCAAATCCTCATAAGAATGTCATAAAATAAATAGATTTTAAATAACTTCTCTCACGAATTTAAGAATGTAATTATTACATTATAGGGAACAGACATATATCCACACGGTTGAATAATGGAAGCTGGTAAAATAATTTAATTTTAAGAAGATCAAATACTTGGTCCATGACCCATTGCTATGCTATTTATATAACTCTCAATATCATCCAAATTATTTTTCTTTTTTAAAAGTAGTATTTTAATTAGACCGCAAAACATAAATGCAAAATTATTAAAAAATGGTCTAAGAGAATAAAACCATTCAGTTATTACTTCTAATACCTAAACGATGCAATCAAATGACGTGAATTATGAAAAGATTACGCCCACCAGTCCTAAAGCTTATTGAATTTGTTTTTGATACCGAAGTCACCGTTGGTTATGATCGTGAACAATCACAGATACCACCGGTGAGACGAGCAACTTTTACTACGTTATTGTGAGATATTATCAGGGTTACATAGAGTTGAACTCTCTTTAGACCGGAACAAGAACAGAAAAGAGTTAAGTATGCTTGCTATGTGTCATCGCCAGCAAAGAAGGTGCCAGAAACGAGGGTGGAGGAAGTCTAATAAGAATTTCAGGATACATGAAGCAAATGGCAGCCAATTGGAATTCGAGCAAAAAAGAGTACCGAATCAAATATCTGGACCAAGCCTTCCTTCCCAGATGGGAAAAGAGTACAACAGAATCAAATAAACTTGGACTAGACGTACCTTAGAATAAAGTGTGAACAAATTAAATGCTTTGATGAGCCTTGCAATTGAATAAAGATGGTGAGGTGAGCAAAGAGATGCTCCCGGCTATGCATTGGAATTGGGTAAAAGATATGATGCGTTCCGAGCGATGGGCCTTGGATTCAGTAAAGTGTTTGGGTGCGGATATATTCTCAGGGAAAAGACTTCTCCTGGACGGATGATGGCCTTGAAACTGAATAAAGAGATCGAGTGGATTGAAAGGGAGTAAAGATATGATCATTTCAAAAACTAATTGAATAAAAATATTAAAAATAATAATATAAAAATTAATTTTAGACCATCAAAACTAAACTCGTATGAATACAATACAATCCATATGTTCAATCATATTAATATTTTTAAAATTATTGTTTCAATTTGAAAGAATAATTTAATTTTTTGAAAGTTAAAAATAGATATTTCAACATATCCTAATTCATAATAAAATCTTAATTAAAAAATAAATAAGTCTTGAATTAGATTAGACGAGACTAGACTGTCACAAGCATCAATTAAGTTCTTAAACTTGGATAGAAAAATGGTAGATCGATTTCAAGTTGAGTTGGCCCTATCCCAAATGCCAAGATGACTTCATGCAATCAATCTTGTATCGCTTCCACTTCATCCTATATAGCATTGTGACATGAAACCAAGAGCCTATGGATGCAAGATTCAGCTAGCAATCCCCAAGGAGATTTTGATCACCTAAAATTTATATAAATATAAATATAAAAAAAAGCAAAAGTTTAAACTCATCTTGAAGATAAATTATATTTTTATCGAGCTAAAAGGTAATTGTTGAACTCACAACTACTTTTATGTATATTCGAAAGTGAGTTTAAGCTTTTGCTTAAATATGATAATTATTGAATTGACTTTCAACAATTAATAAGTTTATTTTTTTTGTCGCTTATGATGATTGGCATGCTACGTCTAGTTTTGACTCTAACCTTCTAAAATAAAATATTAAAAATAATTTTTAATGGTTACCTTGACCAGCATGGAAACACATTATTTAGTCCTTTTTGTAATGATAAGCCCAAGAATCCCTTCCATTTTAAAAAAGTAGACAACTAATGAAATAAATATCTCATGAAAATTTATGAAAAAAATTTAAAAGTGATTGCACTTGGACTAAGAAATATATAGAAAAAAATAAAGTAACAAAGGATACAGAAAAAATAAAATTAGCTGGTATAGGAATAAAGAAGATTAACTTTGAATTTCTTTTTTAAAGCATTGCTCTTCCTTTTAAATCACAAGTAAGGTATATGATCCCTTCATTTTTTTTATCAGTGGTCTTTTCCTTCACTTAGAAGTAAGAATCAATCATAGTCTTTTCCTTCACTTAGAAGTAAGAATCAATCATAGTATAAATAACAAGGGAGTAGTATAGTTCTGATATCAATAAAAAATTTTAAAACTTTATCTCTCTCGTGATGATTGATTATCTGGCTGCTTTCTTCTTTGGAGTGAAAGTTTAAGTCTTGAGGTATGTTTTATTAATTTTTTTATCATTTATTACAACATCTATGTTTTTGTATCATTTAAAGGTTAAAAGTTTAAAATCATAGAAAAAATATACCTACTTTACTTCTGGTATAAATGATTACAATGAATTGTTTTAAATAGACTAGAAAAAAATTCATAAATTTAGATACTCATGCAAAGTACATATTATATTTAAGTTTTCTTTGCTTTAGTATTATATTTTGATTAATAAATGGTAATTCCTTTTATTTTGAGATTGATGTATATTATGAAAAGTCATATATTTGATCCATGAATTGTGTAGATATTATTTATGTATTAATTTAAAAAATATTGTTCTTACTATATGACATAATCTTTGCATATATTTTAAAATAAAAACCTATAAAATGGATCCAAGGATGCCTAATTAAATTCTTCTTAATCTAAATTTATAAAACTTGTATATTTTTATAATTTAAATCTTAATAAAGAGTATATATGCAATTTATCTTTGACTGCAATAATTTAAAGGTTTCTTTTGAGTAAACTAGTAGAAGTGCCATGACTTAGATACTTAATTATGCAAATAACTATTATATTTATTTTTTTCTTTTATCGCTACCATATTTTGATTACTCAATGGAGTTCCTTTTTTTATATGAAGAATAATGCTTAACATGCGAAACCATAGCCCTAATTCATGACTTTTATATGCATTATACACTTTTATATACTTAACGTGAGAAACAATTATTAGAGCATTTCTAAATGGTAGTATTTTTCAATGTTCATCCAATTTAGGCCTTTTAAAATTTAAATCTTTATTATAATTTTAAATATAATATTTTATTTCATGAATGATGTTAATCAAGAAGGATAATTATTTATACATACATGCATATATACATATGTACATACATACATGTGTGTGTTACATATATATGTGCATGCGCATATACATGCATGCATATTTGTATATATGTGTATACTTTTATGTGTACTTATATACAAGTAATATTTAACTATAGCATTACTGAATATTACTTAATATTTTACAATGTTCATCCAATTGACAACTTTCAATATTCAAATCTTTATTATAATTTCAAATATGATATTACTTTTCATGAAAAATGATAATCAAGCAATACAATTAATTATCATTATGATAGCTAAGAATGTTAGTTATTTTCATTATTAAGAGTTATTGGCATTATTAAAACCTTAATTTACATTTTTGAAAATGTAACTTCTATGTTAATGCCTTTTCCCCTCAACCTTTTTTATATATTAAATTAAGTTCTTACAATGTCCTATTTTTCTTATTAAATTTTATCCTTGCATACACAATGGACAATATTGAGTTACTTTTGTTAAGAACATTGACTATTTGAATTTTTTACTAGTAAAAATAAAATAGTATAGAAAATGTTATTGGTATTTTAATTTATTCTATTAGAATTATGAATTTCTAAACATTATACCTTGACTAGCATCTTTAAAATTGTTAATGATTATAATATTCTTTAACTTGTCCTAGAATAAAGTATTAATCATATTTATATTTTGCCTAAAAATCCTTGTTAGAGCCATAGTGGTTTTGTTTATTTTACTCAATGCTATTAAATATGTGATTAATTGGGCCATCAATAACTAATCATGTGTTATAAAATATTATATGATATTAACTTAATGAAATCCATATTCATAATCGAGTATTTCTAATTAGTTAATGTTGCCAATGTTGGGCATGCAGATAGCATGCGGTGAGCCTTTATTCATTTTGAGTATACTCTCTACTTATTTTAATTCAATGAGCATATGATAGAAAATATATAAGTATGTTCGATGGTTAAGTAGGCTTAAAAAAAATGAATATAAGAAAGGGTGAGACCTGATCCATTTGTATAAATCATAAAATGTCAGCATCAATTTTTAATGAAATTAATTTCTTTAATTGTCTGAATAAAAATATAAAGATTCATTTAAGAAATCATTATCTTTATTAAGATAGAAAAGTTGATAGTTTTCAAAGGTTTCTATGCTTAAGCCAAGCTGATCTTCTCCTTAAAGTAGTAGGCCTTATAATGTTGCTAGTAATTATTAAAATAATAAAATCATTAATTTGTCATCAGATGCCTAGCATGCCTGAAGGAATAGAGGAGCCCTTGTTTCAATTATCAATACATAGGAAAACAAAGTTTAATTATATAATATATTAAATTTCCAACTTCTTAAATGAATGATTGCGAATATGCCAATGACTGGTTGCACTCCATTTCCCGTGAGAGGAGATACATTTTTGTGAATCGGATATATTTTCTCAAGATTTGATATGGATAACTATTTCATCATTGTGAACCAATTTATATTATTTTTCTTACTTCCTATGAAAATAGAATTGAACAGTAGAAAGGATTGATTATCTTTTTTTTTATTAAATATATGATAAATAACTCATCAATTTCTCACCAAAAATAAAGTCCTAAGAATTACACCAACTCTTTGCAATGCTTTAGTTAAGATGTGGTGCTTTAGGAATTAATAGATTTTAAGATAGCTTTTACCTCTATGATTAAAGAACCTACTATAAACTACATTTTCAGAGATGTGCATAAATAACAAGGGAGTAGCATAGTTTTGCTGAATTCTAAAATTTTGTCTTTTTCGGTGATTAGTTATCTTTTGCTTTCTTCTTCCAACAAGGAGTGGAAGTTTAACCCTCTAGGTATGTTTTATTAAATTTTGTATCATTTAGTACAACATCTATATTTTGTATTATTTAAAGGTTAAAAGTTTAAAATCATAGAGAAATTATATCTGCTTTACTTCTTGCACAAATGATTATGATGAATTCTTTTGAATAGATTGAAAAAATGTTCATAAATTTAGATGCATATGCGAAGTACAAATTATATTTAATTTTTCCTTGCTTTAGTATCATTTTTTGATTAATAAATAGTGATTCTTTTTTATTTGAGATTGATGTATATCATGGAAAATTATATATTTGATCCATGAATTATATACATATTAGTCATATATTAATTTTAAAATATTTTTCTTATTATACGACATAATCTTTGCATCATGTTTTAAAATAAAAACCTATATAATGGATCCAAGGTTCCCTAATTAAATTCTTTTTCATCTAAACTATAAAATTTATATATTTTATAAGTTAAATCTTAATAAAGAGCATATATCTAATTTATCTTTTGATAAAAATAGATTAAAAGCAACTTTGAATAAATTAATAGAGGCATCACTATTTAGATACTTAATTATGCAAAATAGCTATTGTATTAATTTTTTTCTTTCATTGCTGCCATATTTTGAATACTCAATAGAGTTCTTTTTTTTATATATATATAGAGATTAATGTTTAATGTAAGAAATAATAACCCCGATTCACGAGTTTTATATATATTATACACTTTTATATGCTTAATGTGAGAAATAATAATTAGAACATTACGAAATGATAGTATTTTTCATTATTCATCCAATTTATGCCTTTTAAAATTTAAATATTTATCATAATTTCAAATATAATATTTTATTTTATGAATGATGCTAATTAAGAAATACAATTATTTATACATGCATAAATATATATATATGTATGCGCATATACATGCATGCATATTTGTATATATATATGTGTGTGTGTGTGTGTTTTTATGTGTACTTGTATATAAGTAACATTTAGCTAGAATATTACTAAATAATACTTAATATTTTTTAATGTTCATCCACTTTACAATTTTCAATATTCAAATCCTTATTATAATTTCAAATATGATATTACTTTTTCATGAAAAATGATAATCAAGCAATACAATTAATTATTATAAAAGCTAAGATTGTTAGTTATTTTCATTGCATTAACAACAATAATCTTATAAGGATTAATATTAAGGGCTATTGGCATTATTGAAATCTTAATTTGTGTTTTCAAAAATGCAACCTTCATCTCAATATTGTTTCTCCTCCCCATAATCTCCCCTCTTTTTTTCTCTTATTACTCATTGGATGCAAGATTGACAATTTGAGCTTCTTTTTTCTAGATTAATAATTTAAGTTTCATCTAATTTATTAATAGATAAGTAAATTTATTGTATTAGAATTACGGGATTCCAAGCTTTACACTGTAACTAGCTTCTTTAAATCTCTCAAATCTATCTTCTAAGTTAATGATCATAGTGATCATAACTATCCAAGAACAAAGTGCTAATTATACCATACGTTTCACCTAAACATCCTTGTTACAGTCGTAGTAGTTTATTTATTTATCTTTGTACTGCTAAAAATATGGTTCATGTGCACTTCAAAGGCTGATTGTATATTAAGAAACATTCAATCATGATATGATATTAACTTGATGAAATTCATATGTATAATTAGATATTCTGATTAGTTAATGCTGTCATGTCTGCCACGTATATGTAGCATGTGTATTGTTCAATTATTTTAATTCAAAGAGCATGTGATAGTAAATATGGGCATATAATTTTGTTTGATACTTAAGCATGATTTTTTTTAATAAAATAAGAAATAGAGAGTCTCAACCAACTTGAATAAATCTTCAAAAATCGTCATCAATTTTTAGCGAGGTTTCTTCAACATCATTGTTATCTATAAAGAAACCATCTCCAATGGCACTATCATCCTTAAAGAAATCCTCTTCAAAACTTTAATTGGCCTAACAAAAATATAAAGATGCAATATTATTAAGAATACTGACCATTATCTTGATTAAGATACAAAAGCTAGTAGCTTTTAGAGATTTTCCTTAAAATAATAAGCCATGTACCGTTGCTTACAACTATTAAAATAATAAAATTAATAATTTATCATCAAATGTCTAATCATTTGTCAGAGCCTCATGTAAAATGGTTGAGCCCTTGTTTCAAATATGAATGCAGAAGCAAAGAATTGAAACAAAGTTTAATATATGATATATTAAACTTCTAGCTTCTTAAATGAATCCCTGTGAAAAGGCCAGCAACGGATGACGACTGTTTGATCATTACGATTGCATTAGCATTGTTCTTATTATTTCTAAAAGGCAAATCAAATGGAAGAATGGAATGCATATCTTTTCTCCTACTTCTCAAATAAATGGTAAATAAACCATCTAGCTTTTATTTCTATGATTAAAGAAACCTATTTTGAACTGTATCTCAGACGGACGAGAGAATTTGCTTGGAGGCTCTTCATTATTGATAGCAACAAAGGCTCCATCCGGTGGACCAATTAATGGGTCAAACGAAATCCCGTGAACTCAAGAGTCACATGGAAGAGACTGTATCAGAGGTAGAAAAAATACTCAAGATAAAAGGGAATCCTAAAACTATTTGGAGCATGGGGTACGCCAAGGGAGAGGTCCTACTAGGACAATTGACGCGGCTCATAGAGTCGGCTCTAGTGCGGACGGCTGAGAAAGAGATGGCCCCATTTGATCATGTAATACGACTGGATTGTCCATTTTTAAGTAGCAATCATGGCCAGAGAATGAGCTGGAGGAAAGTAGCAATGGCTATTGCAAATGAGCTTGGGATACGGGCCAACAAAGATGATCCCATGCCTAGGACACCAACAAAGGAGGAAGATGATTTATATGAGGAAGAAGAGGAGGAGGAGGAGAGGAAAGCAATGGGTCCACTGATAAAGTGGATTAATGGAAATTTGCTGAGCAAGAAATATTTGTTGATATTGGAAAATTTGCTTCATCCCATAAAGCTGAGCGACTTGGAAAGAATGGGTCTTCCCACACCGAATGCATTTAGCGGTACCAGGTGGTTAATCTCCACTCCCTCTGGCCATGTTTGCAATAAGCCTATGTTCCTAGATGACCTCATCTTGAATGGTGAGAGCCTACCGTCGATTGTATCTGGCCATCTGCTTTTTCTAGAGCTCCACGACGTCGCTTCTTCGCTTCCCTCAAAACTTTCAACCACAGAGATATTAATGATAACGACCAACGTGATGATGATGATCAGAAAATATTGTTTTCTATGATATACGATTGCTTACGGTATTACTTGCTATTCTTAGATATTGAAGATCTAGATGATGATGATGACGACGACGACGATGAACAAGATGATGATGATGACGAACAAGAGGAGAATGTGCAAGCTTACGACCTCCAACAAGAAGATTTGGTAAGATACTGGGTGGCGGATGGGCTTATCACCACAAGAGATGTCGTTCTTGCTCTTACTCCTACCTCTACCAAGATGATGCAACAGCCTACTGAAGAAGAAGAGAAAGAGAAGGATGATGCAACATCCTTATTTAGCACTGCGAAGGCCCTACTAAGAGAGCTTTTGGCTCGGTCCTTGCTACAATGCCATGCCTCTTCCAGCCTCAATGTTACTGCAACAGCAACAATCTTGAAGACGCTCCACAAGGGAGGAGAGTGGAAAATTTTAGAAGACTATCTACATGCCCGAGAAGAGTGGCAAAACTACAGCTGGGTCTCTTTCAATTCCAATCGAGGCAAGGCTTTTAGTAGAGGAGAAGACACAAATATCCTCACTACCGTGATCCTCAGAGACTGCTCGCAGTTTGGCTTCTTCCCTGATGATTGGATCCAAAGCATGTCCCAACTTCGAGTCCTCGATCTCTCCTATACTCCCTTGACATCGTTGCCCTCTTCGTTGTCTCTTCTCACCAATCTCAGATTGTTGTCCTTGAAGGGCTGCCAACACCTTAGCTCCCTCACACCTATCCCTCCCTCTACATCATCATCATCATCATCTCCTCTTCGTTTACTATCTCCATTACAAGACCTAGAAAAGCTAGAAGCATTGGATTTGAATGGAACCCCTTTGGTCGACATTCCTGATGAGGTGGGTGCACGAAAGCATTGCCTCCGATACCTCGACCTCTCCTGTCCAAACATAAAATCTCTTGCTCCCTCTTTGTTCTCCCACATGTTATGTTTGGAGGAGCTCTTGCTTAATCGTTGCAATGCTCTAGCAGATCCACTGCCCTCTTTGAAGGCAATGACGAATCTTCAAGTGTTGTGTCTCAGCGGAAGTCAGATCACAACCCTTGCGGATGTGGCCTTTGAGCACCTACAACGTCTTCGACTTCTTGACCTCTCTAACAATCACCACCTGATATCATTGCCACAATCTCTCTCTAGAGCACAAGGTCTCAAGGAGATTCGCCTTCAAGATTGCATTAACTTGGGGGATATTAAAGCCATTGGTGGGGCCAAGCTCAGAATTTTCCTCCTCTCTGGTAACAATTGCCTGACATCGTTGCCAGAATCACTCTTAAAGGCAACAAGCCTTGAGGAGATCCGACTCCAAGATTGCAAGGCCTTGAAGGAGATAAATATGTCAGGCAACAGCAGCCTCAAGCACTTCTCCCTCTCTAAGTCACCAATTGTTGAATTGGTCTTCCTGCGAGCATGCCAGCAACTGGAGACCATAGACTTGAATGATCTTCCAAACCTCCAGATGCTTGATCTTTCAGCAACTGGGCTCAAAAAATTTCAGCCGAGATCTTCAATCTACCTAAGCTAAGGCGTCTGGATCTTTTAGGCGTTACGAGCTTAAGAAGTTTTCCTTGGAATGAAATACAACAGCTCCCTAAGGAGTTCCACCTAGATCAGTGCAGCCGTGATGGTGACGACACCACCCTTGATGACATCCACGAATCCATCAAACAACATGGAGATGGCGAACCCAGCAAAGTTCACATTCGTGTTGGTGATTCAAGGTTATTCCGCACCTTGGACGCCGATGCTGCGGAGCAGGTGATAAAGAAACGATCATTTTATGTTTGTGTTTCTCCTTGTAGCGAAGCGGTAGCATCAGCAACTCGTTGTCATCAGCTAAGCCAGAAGGTCTGGGATTCAGCCCTTTTCAACGATGTGGATGCAAAGATCACAACCGCCAAGCGTGCTGCAGCAGAGCTTCTTCTCCACCCAAATTGCCTTGACAAGCATGTGGAAATCAAAAATGTCAGACGAACGCCAACCGAGCTTCAAAGTCTTCTCCGCTATGCGAAGTCCTTTTTCTTGGACGGCAATGAGTTTGATGTAACCTTAACAGATCTGGAAGATGCCATGCCTGACTTAAAACAGTGCCAGATCATGCGGTGCCATAACATGCAGGGCATCTTTAGCTCGATACTTATGAACCTTGGAATCGTGCTTTGGAGAAGTTGTGGGTGTCCGACCTCAGAAGACTCACCCAGGTTTGCTCCGGTCCCGGTTTATGGTATTACGGGATAGATCTTTTGAAGCTAAGATTTGTGCACCTGGAGTACTGCCCTAAACTAGAGAAAGTCTTCCCTTGGACCTTGGACCTTCCAAATCTAGAGAGCCTCAGCATCAAATTCTGCGGCAATCTCAAGTCGGTATTCTACTCAACAAAGTATGAAATGAGAATCGGGCTACAATTGCTTCAAACCATATGTTTGTTGGAACTGCCATGTTTGCAGCATCTCCACGAGGACCAGAACTTTCGACTGCCCGCATTGGAGGAGCTTAAAGTCCGGGGATGCCCAAGCCTTCGCAGATTGCCTCTCTTAGACCAACGACCACGTAAGCAACGTGGTAAACAAATCAGAACCGCCGCTATGTCCTCCTCTTCTCCGACTACTCATGCTTCTCATCGACGAGTCCATATCAGTGGAGAGTCGAGCTGGTGGAACAACCTAGCATGGATTAATGAGGAGCACCGTCACTGCAAGGATCACTGCTTTCATTTCAAGCCGCAACTCCCAATTGCTGCCATCAAACCTGGGATGAAGAAAAGGCCCTTGATATGAATCAGAGAAAGGTAAATAAATGAATCAAAACTCATATCGTCGTGTCTACGTGTGCTACTGTGTGTACCCATCCTTGATTTGGTTTGGTTTTCACTGCCTCTCTTGTTGCTTTATTGTTTGTTTTAATTTATGTTTTCTTTAGCAAGCCGAGATGGCATGTATGTTTTTCTAGCAAGGTGTGATTGGATTTATGTTGGCTTGTTATCGAGCGTGAAGTTTTCTGATTGTATGATTGATAAGCTTTTCTAATGTTGTTGGATTTATGTATATCAATAAATTATCATCTATCTTGAATATGTAATCCCTTTCCTATATTTCATAAAGAACAGCAAGGGTGATATCTATTGATTTAAATAATTTATCATGTTAAAGAAAAATACTTTCGTGGGACAGAGGTTCTGTTTCTTATCCAAAAAGAGAGGTTTTTGTGTGAATGTTTTTTTATTCGTTGGAAATGGATTTAGTGTTGAGTTGATCTGCACAAAGCTTCTCCGTATACAGTTTCTTATTCATTCGCTAGCAAAAGCCAATGCAAACTGGATAAAAAGTTGGATAATAAATTGGTTCAACAGGAAGAGGACACCTTTTCATTTTAACTTAAGCATGATGGTTGAATTGAAAGCGCACGTTCAATGTTTAATAGAATCTTGAATTTTTTTTTTAAGGAAAATTGTCAAGCATATTCAATTCGTAGGAAATTGATGATTGGCTGATTGAGAGTCCATGATCTTAAAATGACAGCAAAAGAGCATAGAATGATCACAAGATGTATGAACTACAACACTTCCACCAAGGAAAGGGTTAAGGTTCGAAGTATTTTGATGAAAGCTAATAGGAACAATATAACATAGGTAAGTAAAGAATTATTTTTTTGGATTGTAATGGACAAGCTAAGAATTTTAAAGTTTCTTTTGATTTTGTTTCGTTCTATTCACTGATGGAGAAGCAAGAAATCGTGCGGTCCTTTATTTGTTTCATGCGCATTGAAATCAAATAAAGATACTTTTTTTTTGTTTCATATGCATTGGAACTGAGTTTGATACGCTTTATCATGTCTATATATATATATATATATATATATATATATAAAAAGTGTTCTGAATTCACTATTTTGTGCATTGAAAGATTAATAATATATAATATTAAGTTACAATTTAAGTCGTGAGAGATGGTGGAGAGGGGTGAGATGAAAGACAAACCAGAGGCTAACAAGAAGCAGGAGAACACCACAAAGGTGGGACCTTTTCACTTCCCAAAGCCCTAAAATTTCAAAACCCCTGTTTAAGGCTTAAATGCTTAAAATCACGCAAATGAAAGGATAAATACTTCATCTCCCTATAAATTCCATCTAGAAGCTCGAAAGCACTCGCGGACAAGATAGAACAGGAATCCTTTCAAAGCCCCCAAAATGCTCTGAAATAATCAAAAAAAAAAAAAAAAAAGACAAGACCGCAATCTTTTCCCTCCAGACAGCTGGAAACCTCACTCAGCTCTCGAGCTTCTAAAACCCTTAAAAAAAATCCTTGTAACAGCGACGGGTTCTTCCTTGTTTTCTTGCCCACTTGCTGGTTTCTCATTTTTTTAGTTTTTTTTTTTGAGTGGATTATAAGACAAAATGCGCTGAGTTTGAGGGTTTTGTACGCCTCCGAATTGGAGACCGTCAAGAAGGCAAGAGGAGTGCTCTCTCTTTTCTTTATGGCCGTTTGAAAATTTGAAATTTGAAAGGTTAAGGGACTGTAGAAACGGAATAAATGCACCAATGCCAGCTTCCATGTCTGAGACATTGGGGAAATAAATTCCTGAGATTTCTAATTCTATGATAATTATTTATGATTTGTTGAGAAGAATTTGTCTAGGATTGTTGAATGAATTTCGGGTTTGGTTTGATGCCCTTGGATTTTGTCATTGAATTGTAGAAGATTGTAGATTTGCTGAGAAGATTTTGTTTTCATAGATCTTTGGACTGTTTTCTGAAGATTTTGTTTTTCATAAATCCGTAAGATGGATTTCGGTGTGATAATGGGGGATTTCAGGAATGCATCGAAGGGTATAAATTAAAACGTCCATGAAACTGTTTCTAAAAACATTCTGCTATGAAATTACTAATTCTTAAGTACTGGTATAAAATTGTTCCTTGAACACAAACTATTTCTAAAATTTCTGAAACTACGCATAAAAAACGATGGTCAAAATGCAAGGATTTTTACTTCGTGGATGAGTGGCAACATGGGTAGAAGGTTGTTCGACTAAGAATGATATAAAGCTAATGAAATTTGTAGGTTTTTTTTGTTTGATTCAATTCTCTTCTCAATTTTAGGAGGATGAAATTCATATCAAAATTTATAAAGAAATGCTCAAGACTTGAAAATGAATTAATTATACATTAGACAAAGGAGAAGTTCTACTACTACGTTGCAGTGATTCCATGATTAGTCATAGCTTTGGTGATGGATATATATTTTATAACATGTTTGATGTAGTGTCTAAAATCCCTCGTATACATATTAATTTACATTAATGAAGTTTTATATAATATAGTGCGTAGGCACCTCTATCTCTTCTTTAAGAAATCTTTTTACTATTTCTACCCTGTTATATGCTGTGGCGCATGCAGTCAGTATGTCATGTCGATGCAATTATAGTAATTGAAAGGCATCTGCATGCATGTGGATTAGTAAGAGAGACCACTTTTGGTGCTCTAAGAAGGTGCAGGTGTTCATGATCTATCCTCGCTATTAACTTTTAGCCCATTAGGTGCTACAATGTATTGGGGTAAAAACTTTATATAAAGAGGGTACAGGATGGCAATCCTCATGATCCAGTTAACCTCTGAAACCTTGCATTATTCCCTGCTATGCGTCCAAAGTTGGTTGGGTAAAAACTTTCTTGGCTTCTTTGTCCACCGACAAGCCATCTGGCCATGTGCCTGTCATGTGTCGCCTAGGAGATTTTGTAATGACCTAGGCCCGCAATACTTACAAACCCATTTTGTTATAAGAAAGTAAATTCACATTAACTTGGCCCACAACACCCATAAATTCGTTTTGTTACAAGAAATCAAGATAGATAAGATCCATATCAACTTGGCCCGCAACACTCATGAACCTATTTTGTTACAAGAAAGTAAGACAGATAAGGTCCATACCAACTTCAGCTATCACGGTTCAAAAAGGGATCCAATTGGTACTTGTTCATCTTACTTAACTTGATTATAAACCATTCCATCCTTTCTTAATTATCCGATATAAAACTAATTAGAAAGGGCATCACGATCTATTCCCTTAAAAAGGTAATGTTTTCATCGCTAAAGGCACGTGATCGTATCCATCAAGCTTTCATAGGCTTAAAAAATGTTTTTTCATTAATATAGCATATTTTGTCCTATGTAGTAATTAACTTCTAATTAGTCCTTTTGAAAGAAGGCATCATAGATTTTATTGTTAGCATCCCTTGATCAAAAAGATAGATTATAAAATAAGGTGGTCGGTCATGAAAAGAAGTGCCCATTTAGATTTGCAGTGCAGTTCCGTGTTTAAATAAATGACACTGCTTTCGTATTTGATGCACAATTTATTGTTATTTTAGCTCATAAACTACAGCCTGGCTTGCACAAATGTACATATTTTTTAATAAAAAAAATATCACTGGTATGAGAAGTACGATAAAAAAATTCTTTCAAATTAATAATAGCATTTTATTATTATTATTTTCTCATCCACTAGAAATAATATCAGAATTTTTTTACTCTTAAAGAAAAGTACAAGTCCTTAATATAAAATACAGTATAACTAAACTTTGAGGAAAAGAAGGATCACGTAGCGTAAGTTCAAATAGCATGTAATCAATGACAAAGTTTAGCTCAACTTGTTTATTTTGCAGAAGAGAAAAGGATTTTTTTTAAAAAAAACCTATTAATGACCCCCCTAGGCTTTGTATCCAAATAAACTAACAATGGATGAGGATAAAATCCTTAAATAAGATAAAATATACTTTTGATCATCAAACATAATCATAAAAACATAAATAAAAAAAAAAGGCACGACAGCCTTGGAAAAAGAGGCAATATGTATGTTGAATTTATGCGGAGCATAAAACAATTTGGTAAAGCTCAGCTTGAGTAATGTCACTAAAAGTAAGTAATTAAAAAAGAAAATAAAAAGATTTGGGCTGTTCCACTTATTGAAGCCAATGATCATGATGACAGTGGTTGGATCAAAGTGGATGGCATTGATGGGTAGAAATAAATTTAAATTTGAATATTTCAGCTGCTATGAGATATGCTGCCAAAAGAAAGACTCATACGAGTGAAAACATGTCCGCACAAATTGTTTTCAGGAACTGAAACATTAATTTGATTTATATTTCTCTACAGTGGCATCCACACGCTGAAAGGGTGAACACAGCTTACCCAAAAAAATATGTGAAAGGTGATTCAAATGTCTCATTTAATGAAGAGACTGGATGATTTTTTTTTTTTTCAAACCTTCGTAACTTTGAAAGAAGTTTATTTAAAAGCTCAATTCATGCAATGGTTCTCACCATTCACAACCCTATATCAGTTAGACTTGTGGAATGGTCCAAAATGTATAACTAGACATGCACTTAAACCCACTGTTAATGCTCTTCCCTCTAGCCAGTAGATCTTCTCTTCTTTTGCATTTCCACTCTCTCCACGATTATATTCTAATGTGGAATATTTTAGCTTCTCTGACTGTCACGCCCCAGACCCAAAATTTTGAGCTAGGGTGACAACCCGCCGCATGCTAGGCATGCAAGGCGTCCCGAAATTTACACATCGATCAATATAAGGCAATAATTATATTTAGGCAATCCAAATCCATAACTTAGCACAAACCATAAATGTAAGTTTGGGCTACAAGCCCTACACACAATCAATATAGTTTTGGGCTACAAACCCTACACACAAGTAATACTGGGGTCATAATGATATCATGAAACTGATTTATATAGAAGCTTCATCTACCCCATAAATCCATCTTCAATCCTGAGGCTCTGAAAAATATTGTGAGATTTACATGAGCTCACACTCAATAAGTAAGCCTATAATAATAATATAAAATAGTCATATATCATCATATCTTATCAAGATATTATCAAGTCATAATTTCATAAACTTCCAGTTTCAAATGCATTTATCATGCTATTAGAACAAGCATATCACCACTCAAATTAATTTGGAAGCTTATACAAAAATGCATTGTAAACAACCCACTATTTATATGATCATTTTTATATTATATTTTATGTGTCCTACGGTCCTGCTACACCTCAATCAGCGCACATCCTCTAGATGTGTGTGGCCTCCACATGCCACCTCATCATCAATCATAGCACATCCTCTAGATATGTGGCCTCCACATGCCATATCATCATCAGTCAGAGCACATCCTCTAGATGCGTGGCCTCCACATGCTATATCATCATCAGTCATAGCGCATCCTCTAGATGCGTGTGGCCTCCACATGCCACCTCATAATCAATCAGCACACATCCTCTAAATGTGTATGGCCTCCACATGCCATATCATAGCCAATCAGAGCACATCCCCCGGATGTGTGACCTCCACATGCCATATCATCATCAAACAGAGCACATCCTCTAGATGTGTGTGGCCTCCACATGCCACATCATAGGAGAACCGCGGCGACACATAAATATAATTTAGGGTCATCATTATATATGCATATCACACATCATGCATCATCATAAGCATAATCTTTTCATATCACGTAAACAGTGGTTTGTACATTCTTAGCCATTGCATATATATATCAATAGTACCAATTCACTTTGCAAAGTTAAAATAATCATAATCATCATATTTGGCATAAACATAATAAGCCATTACTTTGCAAATATTACCAGCTATTATAGCAAATATTCAATTATAGAATCATGGTACAATTTTTTCTAATTTCCAAAATAATCAATAAAACTCCATTTCATAAGTATACATAAAACTATAAATATAACAATTTATCAATTACATAATTTATGAAATTATTATATTTGGCTTACTTACCAGATTATGCAATAAATACCAGATTATGTAATGTAATCAAACCCACTGTTTATGTAATTATTGTTTTCGTATGTGTCCCACGGCCCTACAAATTAATCAGAACATATCCTCTAGATGTGTGAGGCCATACATACTCAAACAGAACACACCCTACCAATGTGTGAGGCCAAATGAGAACCGGACACATATTAGTCTATCACAATGTTATCCTTATACTTGCATGTCACTCATCATGCATCAATTTCTCATATTACATATACAGTGGTTTGTACATTATTAGCAAATGCACATGGTCATCCCAACATATTTTGCAAATCAAAGAATTTATATTTTTGCACATACACCAAGAAACTATTTCTTTCAAAATATTATCAGCTACTATAGTCATAATAAATGCTCATATGTAGATTTATGGTACCATTCAAAATAATCAAACCAAATAAACTTTCGTTTTCCTTACTTCATAATATACTTGCAAACTATAAAACCATGAGTTATAAATTATTAATTACAAATAGACTTACTTACCTCGGTACGCTAATCCCAAATGGTTAACCAGGTATTTGGACATCTGGGTACCTTAACAATGTTATCTCCATCCGAAACAAGACATCGGCCATCTGGGGAGAAACTAATGGCATTGACCTCAATGACCTCTCCATCTATCCGGCTACATCTGGATCCTCAACCCAAAGATGGGGTCCAATCTCAAAGTGTGCAGCTGTCATTTCGAGACACAACAGATCAATATCCCAACAAGCTTCTTAATCCGCCTTCCTCCAGCACCATCCAAAATCTCAACCAAAAAATTGTCCGACTAAACAAACACCGGACCCGTGAATCAAATCAAGATTTCCACTATCGCAAGTTCCAAGATTCGTCACTTCGTTTCTCCACCACCCTACGTTGTAGGATTTGGCCGATGCGGCTCCGGCGATGATAGCTCAAGACTGGGACAGGGTTAGGCCTTCAAAAATAAAAGAACTCTTCCCTTCTAGCGGCGGCTATCCTCCACGGAGTCCTTTTTTATAGACCTCCGCTTGTCCTCTCGCGCTCATATTTTCTTCCTAACTCTCTCTCTGTTGGGGAGATTATTGAGAAATTATTTGCCCCAATCTTATTGATTTTGATGATTACCAAAAGCCATGAGTATATTAAAAGATGCAATAAGTTTATTTACATAAGCAATGAATTTATTTAGAACAATCAATGAGCATGTTAAGTATGACTTTAATCAATTTGAAAGTAACTTCAAGCTCAATGTTTAAGCTTTCAAAAAGAAATTTTTATACTTCATATTTCAATCAATGAGTTTTTGGAACATTTCTTGAATTGATTCCTAATGATAATTTTATTGTATTCAAGTCAAAAAATTGATTTAAAATGAATCTGGAACGAATTTCAAGTCAATCAGAAAATTCTCTGATTTTTGATACGTTCCGGAGCCGACTCTAGAGTTTCAGAGTCGACTCCAGTCAGTATACAGAAATGTCTGTTTGTCTTGAGTCGACCCATGTGATTTCTCGAGTCGACCCCCGATTTTATCGAGCCGACTCCATGACTGTGTGAGTCGACTCCGCTCAGACACCATTATTTTTCTGAGCACTTCTCGAGTCGACCCCTTACTTTTCATGAGTCGACCCCGACTGTCAGGAGTCGACACCTTATTTTTGATGAGTCGACCCTTTGACTTTCTGAATATTTCTATTTTTGGTATCGCTCTTTGAGCCGACTCCTAAAGCTGGAGTCGACTCCAACAAATCTGGGCGTGATTTTTCTGAATGCCAACTCAGCATCAACGGTAAGATTTTTCAATAACGGCTATATTTCTTTGTTTCTAACGGCTATATTTTTGCAGAATCTATAAATAGAGAAGCTGTTTTCAAATCAATCATATAGAGAGAAATCAAATCAAGAGAAAAAAAAAAATCTTTCAAAAAAGAGGAAAAACAGAGCATCATTTGAAAAATCCGAGATTCAAAAATAGAGTGAAAGAAAAGGTGTGAAATCAAAGGAGACTTCATCTGTGCACAAGTTCATCAATCCAAGAGAAGTCTAGAAGAAAATCCAAGAGCCATTCAAGAGAAAATCAAGAGATTTTCAACATTCAAAGAAAGAAAGAAAAATCTCAAATCAACTCCAACTGCTTCAACTGTGAAGAATCGGAGCTGAGGCTTGATTCAACTTCAAGGAGAAGAAGAAAAGAAGAAGAAGAAAAGCTCAAAAGCCAACCAACTACAAATCAGGCTTTTCTAAACCTTGTTCTTTATTTGTTTATTGCTCATTGAGGAGCTGTACTTGAAAAACATATTTCTTTTATTTGTGTCTAGTTCAATCTGGGGGATTGAACTAGTGGAGGTAGTCTTACCTCGGTACAAGCTTGGTATAGCTTGTGTTAGGGTTTTTGTGCTGGTGAGCCCTGAAAACCGGCTGGGTTCGTTGTGATCCCGGGAAAACAACAAGTTTGAGTTGTGAGCTTGTAAAACAACTCGGCTGTAATCTAGGAAGATTATAGTGTGGACCCAAGTGAATCTTGGGAGTGGACGTAGGTGTTGGATACACCGAACCACTATAAAATCTTTGTGTTTGCCGTGTCTCCTTTATCTCTATCTCTATCTTTATTTATTGATTGTATTTGTTTTTCATCTGCATTCACTTTCAATCAACTAAGCAAAAAATTTAAAAGGTTTAAATTTTTTAAAGAACCCAATTCACCCCCCCCCTCTTGGGTTGTCATCTGGGCCAACAATTGGTATCAGAGCTAGTGCTCATTAGATTTTGATCACACGATCAAGAGCTAAAGATCCAAATGGCAACACAAGTTGGTTCATTTGCTGAAGGTCATTCTACGAATAGACCTCCACTTGTTTAATGGTTCAAATTATTCATATTGGAAAGCTAGAATGAGGATATTCATTCAAGCTTCTGACTATGAACTATGGGGGGTTATAATTAATGGACCTAGTACACCCACACATGTTATTGATGGCACTATTGTTCCTAAGCCCGAAAGGGACTGGAATGATAATGATAGGAAATGGCACAGCTTAATGCTAAAGCCATGAATGTTTATATTGCTCTTAGATGCTAATGAATTTAATAGAATCTCCACATGTAATTCCGCAAAGAGATTTGGGATAGATTAGAGGTTACCCATGAGGGTACCAACCAAGTAAAAGAATCTAAAATTAATATTCTTGTTCATAAATATGAATTGTTTAGCATGGAACAATCTGAAACCATTGCATGCATGTACACTAGATTTACTGATATTGTAAATGGTTTGAAAAGTCTTGGTAAGACATATACTAACTCTGAACTTGTTCGAAAAATTCTTAGGTCACTACCAAGATCATGGGAAGCAAAAATGACAGCAATCCAAGAAGCAAAGGACCTCAACACTTACCCTTAGAGGAGCTTCTAGGATCCTTATGACCCATGAGCTGACAATGAAGCAGCATGTGAGGAGGACACAAAGAAGAAGAAAGTATTGCCCTCAAAGCTGCAAAAGAAGAAGAGAGCAGCAGCGATGATGATGATGATGATGATGAAGAGACTGCTCTCTTAGCAAAGAAATTTAAAAGTTTATGAGGAGAAAGAAACCCTTCCACAAGAAGAAATTTGGAGCTAAGTGGGAAGGAGAAAAGGATAAGAAAAGGACAAGGACAAAGAAAAAGAGAAAGACCCCTTGACTTGCTATGAGTGTAATAAACCGGGGCACTTTAGAATGAATGTCCTAAATTGAAGAAAGCCTACAAAAAGAAAAAGAAGGCTTATGTGGCGACTTGGAGTGACAGCGAAGAATCTTCTTCCGAAGAAGAAGAACAAAAGGAAGTCGCAAATTATGTTTATGGCGGACGACAACGATGAGGTAAGTTCCGAAACCCTTGCGATGATTTGCATTTGATGAATTATTTGATGCTTTTAATGAACTTGTGATTTAAGGTTTTGAAAAAGAAATACAATTTTGAAAAATGAAAATTAACTTTCATTAAAGAAAAGGAAATCTTAATAATGAATTAAGAAACTTAAATCTGAAAATGAAATTTTTAAAAGAAAAGAATCAATCTCCAATGAAAATGATAAACTAAAGAAAGAGGTTGAAAAATATAAAACATAGTTGATAAGTTTACATTAAGCTCAACTAAATTAGACATGTTATTAAATAGTCAAAAAGCAGTTTTTGACAAAGCCGGATTAGGATATAACACTTTAAGAAAACAAAAATCACTTAAAAATATTTTTTGGCCAAAGTAATTTTACATGCTTTAAATGTAATCAAAAAGGACATAAATCTTATGAATGTAAAATTCTAAAACCTAATAAAAACTTAAATTAAAGGAAAGAAAATATGGGTTCCGAAAGGAACAATTTTGTTGCTACTAACCATGAAGGACCCAAGAAAGCTTGGGTACCTAAACATAAAGTTTGATATCATTGCAGGAATGTCTTGTGGCCAAAAGATCAAAGAGAAAGTGGTATCTTGATAGTGGCTGCTCAAGACATATGACGGGTGACAAAGAGAATTCATCACCCTGAAGAAAAGAAAGGAGGAGTTGTTACATTTGGCGATAATGGCAAAGGCCAAATCTTGGGGTTTGGTAAATTCAAATAACTCCCTCCACATATTGATAATGTACTTTATGTTGATGGTTTAAAGCATAACTTAATTAGTATAAGTCAATGTGATAAAGGTTTTAAAGTTCATTTGAATCTTCTTATGCACTGTAACTAATCCCATTGATAATAGCATTGTTTTTATTGGAAATAGAAATGGCAATGTATACTTGATTGACTTAGACAAATTACTAATAATCATTGCTTAGTTGCTGATAATGCTAATATGAATGAGATTGGTTGGTTGTGGCATCGTAGATTAGGTCATGCAAGCACACACCTATTTCAAAACTAATTAAAATGGATTTAGTTAAAGGTTTACCTAAATTAGATTTTGAAAATAACAAAATATGTGATGCATGTCATTTGGAAAACAAACAAGAAGTTCTTTCAAATCTAAAAATATTGTTTCAACTTCTAGGCCATTAGAGCTACTTCACATGGACCTTTTTGGACCAACTAGAACCACAAGTCTAGGAGGAAAGAAATATGGTCTTGTGATTGTAGATGATTACTCTAGATTCACTTGGGTAATGTTTTTAGCTCACAAAGATGAGACTTTCTCGATATTCCTGAAATTCTTCAAGAAAGTAACAAATGAGAAAAACACTACCATAGTGTCTCTAAGAAGTGATCATGGAACTGAATTTGAAAATCACTTATTTGAAAGTTTTTGCAATGAAAATGGTATTAATCATAATTTTTCTGCACCTAGGACCCCACAACAAAATGGTGTAGTTGAAAGGAAAAATAGGACTCTAGAAGACATGGCCCGTACCATGCTATGTGAAAGTAAACTACCAAATACTTTTGGGCGGAAGCTATTAACACAGCATGTTACATCTTAAATAGAGCCTTAATAAGACCAATTTTAAAGAAAACACCTTATGAATTATGGCATGATAGAAAACCCAATATAAAATATTTTCATGCATTTGGTTGTAAATGTTTTGTTCAATAATGGTAAAAATAATTTAGGCAAATTTGATGCTAAATCTGATGAAGGAATATTCTTAGGATATTCAACAACTAGTAAAGCATATAGAGTATTTAACAAGAAAACTTTAGTTGTTGAAGAATCCATTCATGTAGTTTTTGATGAATCTTTAGCAACTCGTTCTGAAAATTTGATGATGAGGAAGATACAAACATAATTGAAAAAGATCTTGAAAAATTAAATATTGATGTATCTTCAGATCATGAGCAAGAGCTAAAGATAATGATTCACCTAAGGATGATGATACTAACACTAATCATAATGATATAGATCTTCCTAGAGATTGGAGATATGCTTATAGTCACCCTAAGGAATTGATTATAGGTGATCCATCTCAAGGAATAAGAACTAGATCATCTATGAGAAATATTAGTAATCATCTTGCATTTGTATCACAAATTGAACCTAAAACTATTGAAGAAGCTGAAAAAGATAATAATTGGATGTTAGCAATGCAAGAAGAATTAAATCAATTTACTAGAAATAATGTATGGACTTAGTTGAAAGACCTAAAAATCATTCTGTTATAGGATCAAAATGGATATTTAGAAATAAACTAGATGAAAATGGCATAGTAATTAGAAACAAAGCTAGATTAGTTGCAAAAGGATATAATCAAGAAGAAGGTATTGATTTTGATGAAACCTTTGCACCAGTAGCTAGATTAGAAGCCATTAGACTATTACTTGCATTTGCATGTCATATGAATTTTAACTTATTTCAAATGGATGTAAAAAGTGCATTTTTAAATGGATTTATAAATGAAGAAGTATATGTAGAACAACCACCAGGTTTTGAAGATCACGAATTTTCAAATCACGTTTTTAAATTGCACAAAGCATTATATGGTTTGAAACAAGCACCTAGAGCTTGGTATGATAGATTAAGTAAATTCTTAATTGAAAATGATTTTATAAGAGGAAATGTTGATAAAACATTATTTTTGAAAAGAAAAGTAAAGATTTATTAGTAGTTCAAATATATGTTGATGATATTATTTTTGGTGCTACTAACAATCTTCTATGTCAAGAATTTGCTAAGTTGATGCAGGGAGAATTTGAAATGAGCATGATGGGAGAACTCAACTTCTTCCTTGGACTCCAAATCAAACAAAGCAAAGAGGGAATCTTTATCAACCAAACAAAATACACAAGAGAAATTCTAAAGAAGTTTGGTATGGAATCAATAAACCCCTCGGAACACCAATGAGTCCTTCATGCAAGCTGGACAAAGATGAAGAAGGTAAGAAGGTTGATCAAAAATATTATCGAGGTATAATCGGATCCCTACTTTACTTAACTGCAAGTAGACCAGATATAATGTTTGCTGTTTGCTTATGTGCTAGATTTCAGTCTGAACCTAAAGAATCACATTTAATTGCTGTTAAAAGAATACTAAGATACTTAAGTGGAACAAAAAATGTAGGTTTATGGTATTCTAGAGACTCAACATTAAATCTGATTGCATACACTGATTCTGATTATGCTGGATGTAAGTTAGATAGAAAAAGCACAAGTGGTGCATGCCAATTCTTAGGAAGTAACTTAATCTCATGGTTTAGCAAAAAGCAAAATTCAGTTGCATTATCAACTACTGAAGCTGAATATGTAGCAGCTGGAAGTTGCTGTGCTCAAATCCTATGGATTAAGCGACAACTTGAAGACTATGGTATCACACTTGATAAAACACCTATAAGATGTGATAACACAAGTGCAATTAATCTAACAAAAATCCAATTCAACATTCAAGAACAAACACATAGAAATTAGATATCATTTTATAAGAGAACATGCAAATAATGAAATATGTCTTGATTATGTTAACACTGAAGAACAATTAGCTGATATATTTACAAAACCCTTAAGTGAAGAAAGATTCTGTTATCTTAGAGGAGAGTTAGGGATTTGTGATCCATTAGAATGAATTTGAAACCCCTAAGGAAATTTTATCTAAAATTCTTTCAAATCCTTGATCTTTAAGGAAATCTTATCTAGAATTCATATCTAATTGATCTATTCAAATCCAATGATTATTTTATCAATTTTTATGATCAATTCCGGACACATTTCAGAAATTTCATGTTTTTGCTCTGAAATGGTCTCGGAGCCGACTCGGTGAGTATCGGAGTCGACTCCAGGTTTCTACTGAAACTCTCGGAGTCGACCCCTTCTCGGCGCGAGTCGACTCCACTTCGGGATGGTTTTCTGTGACTGTCCGGAGTCGACCCCTGCTTTGCGGGAGCCGACTCGAAGTGGTCCCAGGTGATTTATCTAGGGCAAGTCGACTCGCCGTTCATTTCTATTCTCAAATCTCAAATACTCTCTCCAAAATTCCAACCTTCCAAATCCCAAAATCCCTGATTAACCCTTCCAATAGATCAATGGCCCTAAAACTCGTGGTTCAACCTTGGTGCGGCCGGGGTGAAGAGGAAGAAGGCGTGAGGAAGACGTGAGGCGTCCCGTCGTGAGCCTTCACCGAGCACGGATTCACCTCATCCTCTTCAACTCCAATGCTTCTCCACTACGGCTCCTTCTCAGGTAGATAGTCTAGCCGATAGATCATTACAACCGGGAGAAAGGTGGATTTTGAATTATTTGAGGCAGAGGGATTTCTTTGGGGAGTTGATTGAGATGGGTTGGGAGAAGATTGTTCTTAGATTGCCCTACTATCCCGCTCTTGTTAAGGAATTTTATAAGAATCTGTCTAGAGGAGATAATGGTCTTATAAGCAATTAGAGGAAATAGAATGTGACTGTGGATTTGCTTCAAGATTGTTGGATCTTCCAACTCTACATTTTCTTCTGAGACCGAAGCCCAGCTCTTCTAGATTATTAACGGGAGTTGTTGGTTTTGAAGAAGTTTTGCAATCAATTATCCTTAGAATTGAGACTTCTCCATAACATTTGCAGTAGGATCCTTTCCCAAGATTGGGAGATTTGATTATGTATCTGAAAGAGATATTTTGTGATGGATGCTATTGTGACGGGCAAACCCATTAACCTTCCAGTATGATTTATGGTACATTGCTGACTGTGGGAAAGAGGAAATCAAGTTTGCCCTATGGCATGATCCTCACTAAGATTTTCAAAGCCAAGGGATTGTCATTTCTGATAGTGAGCCAATGAGGAATTTGAGACACACAGATTTTTATAGTTTGGCCACTATTCATAGATGGGTTTTGTAAGAAGAATGGAATGGGAAAGGAAAGGTTGATAGAAGATAGAGCCGCGGATGCTGAGGCACCAGGACCATCAGTTAGACATTCTTCACCTGCACCTCCGAGCCTTCTGTTCTGTTCCTGCTCCTTCCCTGCTCCATTTGATCAAGCTTCATCTTCTTCATCTGTGGTTTTTCAGATCTTCAGTTAAGGCAACTCAAAGTCTTCTTGATGATCAGTCAGAAAATTAAATCAGAGTTTGAAATAAGTTTATGAATCTTAAAGAAACTCTTTATTCATTGGATGATCGGATCACCAAGATTGAATCTACTCTTAGCACTTCTTCTGAGTCTTTAAGTGGAGATCTAAAGAATATTTTTGAAGAACTTAAAGATATCTGCGGAGATGGTGAGACCTATGCAAAATGCAATGCTGAGCTCAAGACAAAATTTGACTGCTTGCACTTTTGTAGATGAAAGACTAAAGATTATGTGAAGATTCAAACTGATGGAATGAAGAATATTATAGATCATTTAACTAGGATTGTAGGACTCATTTTGATGTATTAGATCTTAGTCCTTGCAATGTAATGAAGTTATATTATGTTTTACATTTTGATACATTGATGTAATGAAAAGATTTTGAATGTCAATAATCTTTTGAATGTATTTCCTATTATCAATGAATCTTTTGTTAAATTATCTTGAATGAATGAATGATTATGTTTGATGCTTCTCTACCTTTTTGTTGATAACAAAAAAGGGGGAGAGTTTTATAACTTATATGCATGGGAGAAAATTAATTAATTGAATGAATGGAATATTTATTTGAGTTTCATAGGGGGAGCTACCTCATTCAGGGGGAGCCTAAGCCTAACTATGAAAAAAATAAATTCTTTAATCAATCATGCATAAACTCAATGTTTTTGTCATCATCAAAAAGGGGAGATTGTTGGGGAGATTGTTGAAAATTATTGCCCCAATCTTATTGATTTTGATGATTACCAAAAGCCATGAGTATATTAAAAGATGCAATGAGTTTATTTACATGAGCAATGAATTTATTTGAACAATCAATGAGAATGTTAAAGTATGACTTTAATCAATTTGAAAGTAACTTCAAGCTCAATGTTTAAGCTTTCAAAAAGAAATTTTATACTTCATATTTAATCAATGAGTTTTTGGAACATTTCTTGAATTGATTCTTAATGTCAATTTTATTGTATTCAAGTCAAAAATGATTTAAAATGAATCTGGAACGAATTTAAAGTCAATCAGAAAATTTCTGATTTTTGATACGTTCCGGAGCCGACTCTAGAGTTTCAGAGTCGACTCCACTCAGTATACAGAAATGTCTGTTGTCTCGAGTCGACCCATGTGATTTCTCGAGTCGACCCCCGATTCTGTCGAGCCGACTCCATGACTGTGCGAGTCGACTCCGCTCAGACACCAGAGTGTGTTTTTCTGAGCACTTCGCGAGTCGACCCCAACTTTTCATGAGTCGACCCCCGACTGTCAGGAGTCGACACTTTACTTTTGGTGAGTCGACCCTTTAACTTTCTGAATATTTCTATTTTTGGTATCACGCTCGAGCCGACTCGGAAAAGCATGAGTCGACTCCAGCAAATCTGGGCGTGATTTTTCGATGCCAACTCAGCTCAACGGTAAGATTTTTAATAACGGCTATTTTTCTTTGTTTCTAACGGCTATATTTTTGCAGAATCTATAAATAGAGAAGCCGTTTTCAAATCAAAAACAATAGAGAATACATTTCAAGAGAGAAAAAAAAAAAAAAAAGGGAAAAACAGAGCTTCATTTGAAAAAATCCGAGATTCAAAATAGAGTGAAAGAAAAGGTGTGAAATCAAAGGAACTTCTTCTGTGCTCAAGCTCACAATCCAAGGAAGTCAGAAGAAAATCCAAGAGCTATTCAAGAGCAAATCAAGAGATTTTCAACACTCAAAAAAGAGAAAAAGCTCAAATCAACTCCAACATTCCGTGAAGAATCCGAGCTGAGGCCCGATTCTACACTCAAGGAGGAGAAAAGAAGAAAAGAAGAAAAGCTCAAAGCCAACCAACTGCAAATCAGGCTTTCTAAACCTTATTCTTTATTTGTTTATCTGCTCATTGAGGAGCTTGTAACTGAAAAACAATATTTCTTTTTGTGTCTAGTTCAATCTGGGGGATTGAACTAGTGGAGGTAGTCTTACCTCGGTACAAGCTTGGTAAGCTTGGTTAGGGTTTTTGTGCTGGTGAGCCCTTGAAAACCAGCTGGGTTCGTTGTGATCCCGGGAAAACAACAAGTTTGAGTTGTGAGCTTGTAAAACAACTCTGCTGTAATCTAGGGTGATTATAGTGTGGACCCAAGTGAATCTTGGGAGTGGACGTAGGTGTTGGATACACCGAACCACTATAAAATCTTTGTGTTTGCCGTGCTCTTTGTCTCTTCTCTATCTCTTTTTATTCACTTATTTTTTATTTGCATTGCTTCATTCATCTCAAAAAAACATTTAAAAGGCTAAATTTTTAAAGAACCCAATTCACCCCCCCCCCCTCTTGGGTTGTCATCTGGGCCAACACTCTCTCTCTGGCAGTAGGAGGATGGGCAGGCGATTACCTTTAGGAGGTGTGCGCCAGGGTGAAGGAGGGAGTCGATCTCCAACTCCTTTTATTCTCCCACGCGACGCCTCGGATCAAGGGAAAATGGGAACCCATCCGACACGCGAAGACCCAAGAAACCAGATGTCGCATCCGGACCTAAACGTCAAAAGGAAGTCAAGATGCCCCAAAATAAATACTAGGAGTTACATTCCCATAATAAATTACCGGGGGTTACATTCTCCCCCCTTATAAAAATTTCATCCTCCAAATTGACACACATCATATATACTATAGAATTCAAATATGATCTATCAACAATCTTGAATAGAGAATTTACCTACAAATAATTGTGGATACTTCTTTTTCATTTCTTCCTCAAGTTCCCAAGTTTTTCATTTCCTCCTCAAGCTACCAAATAGCCTCCATCTCAGAATGATTACTCCACTGAACCTTGATATAAGGAATGCTACACCATCTCAGAACTTGATCCTTGCGGTCTACGATGCACACAAGATGATCTTCATAGGTCAATTCTTTCTTAAGCTAAATTGGTTCAAGTTCTAACACATAACAGAGGTTTGAAATATACCTCCTCAGTCATAAAGATATGAAACACATTGAACACCCCAAAGAGTAATGAAGACAGTGCTAGGCTATAAGCCGCCTCCTTTATTTTGATCAAAATCTCAAATGGCCCAATGTATTGTGGACTCAATTCACCTCTAAGCACAAACCTCATTATATCATTGGTTAGTAAGACTTCTAAATGATCTTCAACCTGAAATTTTAAATCTTTCTTTTTGACATCAACGTAACTTTTCTATTAACTCTGAGCTACATGAAGCTGCTTTGATTAATGATACTTTTCATAGTTGTTAAACCAGCTTAGTAACCAAAATTTTCTCTCTCTCATTTCATTTCAATAAAAAGGGATCTATACCTTATATCATAGACAACTTAAATGAATCCATTTGAATATTGGCTTGGTAACCATTAAAATAAGCAATTTCACTAAGGGTAAAAAAGCTATACCAAGTACTTTCTAAATCCATCACACAGGCTTGCAGTATATCATCAAAAACTAATCGGTCTCTGTAGTTTGTCCATTTATTTGAGGGTGGAAGGCTGGACTGAAATTTAGCTTAATCCATCAAGCTTTATGAAGACATCATCAAATTAGAAGAGTAAGGACAAATAGATACAAACTCAATTTACTCAGTTTACTACTAAACCAGGAACAAACATTAAAATGTTTATCCCGCTAAAATTTTATTCTCGAAATTAAATGTTCACTAATTTTTGTACCATTATAGATTCTCACTAGCAAACTTTTATTTCATTCCCAAGTACCAAAGTGATGTATCCAACTTCAACAATTAATTTGTTCTTTCTACTAAATAAAATTAAATTCCTTAAGAAGTATTTCTTTCCTGCCATCTTTTTTTTTTAAATATATATATATATATATTTATATATACCTTAACTTCTCACAACACAATCATCATAAATATCATAGGGTCTATCACATGTATTATATCATCCACTCTTAAGGTTAATAACCTATATCAATTACTGTTAATTCCTCGATAAGATAGTTCCAAGTTCTTTTGAATTAAATATAAGATAGTTTTCTTCCAATGCTCTCTCAACTCATAAATAGTTGAATGTGCCATTAATCATTACGATACTTATTTCAATCATCATAACATACTAGGTTTTACTCTTGAATACTTCGAGCTAACATCAATGAACATTATGCAATTATTTAGGATATCTTCATAATTATCATAATTAACTAATTTATTTTCTTTGAATAATAGTGTCATCATTAATCACCAGTATAATTATTTTATCTCCTTCATATTTATCAGTAATTACCACTACAACCAATCAATTTCTCTTGAATAGGTCAGTATATCCTCAATAAATAATGCAATTTAAATGATTCAAATTCTTGAATCGATTATTTCGTTACCAATGATTATCAAAATCATCTATAGATTATGCAATGTCTCACGCCATAACATGACTAACTAATTTAAACCCTTCAAATATCTTACAGTGACTTCACTAATCTAGCTTTGATGGATACAAGACTTATAAGGCCAATAAAGATTGAAAATGCACTTACCATCCAAAAGACATAATTGAAAATTATAGTAATCTCTCTATGACTTGAAAGTGATAGTAGATGTATCCTTAACCATAATCCATAATTAGTAATAGTCAAAATAAAATCATCTCCCTCCTTTTTCCTAGAAAAGATTCATGTCACTTACGACTGATTGATAATTTATCCATCCTAGAGAAAGATATCTCCTTAGGAACTATGAAGAAAGGAACAATAAATTAATGAATAGATATCTTGATTTAGAAATCTATTAAAAAATAAAAATCCCCATGAAATTCTTTATCAGTGAAATTTATCTATTCTTATTACTGCTAAAATCTTTCACTTTCTACCATCAAAATATTTGATCATTTATAGCCAAAATTGGTTCTAAAGATTAAAAACTTAAACAGTAATTATCTCAGAATTTAAAATTTTATATTCTTCCTAAATGGTCCATCATGATATAATATGCAGTCAACCACTTCATTAACATCAGCATCAACCATCTCCATATCTAGCAAAATAACAATCAGTTTTGAACATGTAATATCCATAATAAAAGTTCTCTTAGTAAAATTCACTATATATACTTATCCATCCAGACTCAAATTCAAAAAGTACTCAATTGTAATTGATCAAAAACATGTAGTTAACTATTTTATTACCAAAATATCATCATATTAATCATCTCTATAACCGACAGATTAGCTCGATCATAATCTTATTTTACAATATCAACAATGCAAGTTCTACAAATAAAAATTTATTTATACATCCACATTCAAATTCAGATTTAATACCTCAAAATCCACATATCGCACTCAATTGCAATATAGATATAATGATGTTTAGTTATATTAGTCATCAATTGAAATTTTCAACTACTATATTATATTCCATATATTCATTTATCTGGTATTGCATCTCCAAGAAAAGTTTCATCTACCCCTATTATTTCAAGGTCTAAAACTGCTACGAGTCATCTCCAATAAGTTTGATGGAGCTAAAACCTGTAGAAGCCCCTAGGCCTCCCCACTGGTCAAGGCTACCAGCCAGGGAGCCCACATAATATCATTGGCTTGCGATGGTTCATTCTTAATTCCTATCAATTTGTAATTCAATTAATATCTTGATAAACTTTAAATTTCAAGCTTCCAAAGGATAATTCCTAAAATTCCTTTAAAGTCATAATTGTCTCAATATCATCCTAGTATTTTGCCTAGAGTGTCATCATGCATGTGTCCCCAAGGTCATAACCTAGGCTCTGATACCATAAAAGCTGTCACGCCCCAGACCCAAAATTTTGAGCTAGGGTGACAACCCGCCATGCTGGGCATGCAAGGCGTCCCGAAATTTACACATCGATCAATATAAGGCAATAATTATATTTAGGCAATCCAAATCCATAACTTAGCACAAACCATAAATGTAAGTTTGGGCTATAAGCCCTACACACAATCAATATAGTTCTGGGCTACAAACCCTACACACAAGTAATACTGGGGCCACAATGATATCATAGAACTGATTTATATAGAAGCTCCATCTACCCCATAAATCCATCTTCAATCCTAAGGCTCTGAAAAACATTGTGAGATTTACATGAGCTCACACTCAATAAGTAAGCCTATAATAATAATATAAAATAGTCATATATCATCATATCTTATCAAGATATTATCAAGTCATAATTTCATAAACTTCCAGTTTCAAATGCATTTATCATGCTATCAGAACAAGCATATCACCACTCAAATTAATTTGGAAGCTTATACGAAAATGCATTGTAAACAACCCACTGTTTATATGATCATTTTATATTATATTTTATGTGTCCCACGGCCCTACTACACCTCAATCAGTGCACATCCTCTAGATGTTTGTGGCCTCCGCATGCCACCTCATCGTCAATCATAGCACATCCTCTAGATGTGTGGCCTCCACATGCCATATTATCATCAGTCAGAGCACATCCTCTAGATGCGTGGCCTCCACATACCATATCATCATCAGTCATAGCGCATCCTCTAGATGCGTGTGGCCTCCACATGCCACCTCATAATCAATCAGCACACATCCTCTAGATGTGTGTGGCCTCCACATGCCATATCATCGCCAATCAGAGCACATCCCCCGGATGTGTGGCCTCCACATGCCATATCATCATCAAACAGAGCACATCCTCTAGATGTGTGTGGCCTCCACATGCCACATCATAGGAGAACCGCGGCTACACATAAATATAATTTAGTGTCATCATTATATATGCATATCACACATCATGCATCATCATAAGCATAATCTTTTCATATCACATAAACAGTGGTTTGTACATTCTTAGCCATTGCATATAATATATCAATAGTACCAATTCACTTTGCAAAGTTAAAATAATCATAATCATCATATTTGGTATAAACATAATAAACCATTACTTTGCAAATATTACCAGCTATTATAGCAAATATTCAATTATAGAATTATGGTACAACTTTTTCTAATTTCCAAAATAATCAATAAAACTCCATTTCATAAGTATGCATAAAACTATGAATACAACAATTTATCAATTACATAATTTATGAAATTATTATATTTGGCTTACTTACCAGATTATGCAATAAATACCAGATTATGTAATGTAATCAAACCCACTATTTATGTAATTATTGTTTTCGTATGTGTCCCACGGCCCTACAAATTAATCAGAACACATCCTCTAGATGTGTGAGGCCATACATACTCAAACAGAACACACCCTACCGATGTGTGAGGCCAAATGAGAACCGGACACATATTAGTCTATCACAATGTTATCCTCATACTTTTATGTCACTCATCATGCATCAATTTCTCATATTACATATACAGTGGTTTGTACATTATTAGCAAATGCATATGGTCATCCCAACATATTTTGCAAATCAAAGAATTTATATTTTTGCACATACACCAAGAAACTATTTCTTTCAAAATATTATCAGCTACTATAGTCATAATAAATGCTCATATGTAGATTTATGGTACCATTCAAAATAATCAAACCAAATAAACTTCCGTTTTCCTTATCTCATAATATACTTGCAAACTATAAAACCATGAGTTATAAATTATTAATTATAAATAGACTTACTTACCTCGGTACGCTAATCCCAAATGGTTAACCAGGTATTTGGACATCTGGGTACCTTAACAATGTTATCTCCACCCGAAACAAGACATCGGCCATCTAGGGAGAAACTAATGGCATTGACCTCAATGACCTCTCCATCTATCCGGCTACATCTGGATCCTTAACCCAAAGATGGGGTCCAATCTCAAAGTGGGCAGCTGCCATTTTGAGACACAACAGATCAATATCCCAACAAGCTTCTTAATCCGCCTTCCTCCAGCACCATCCAAAATCCCAACCAAAAAATTGTCCGACTAAACAAACACCGGACCCGTGAATCAAATCAAGATTTCCACTGTCGCAAGTTCCAAGATTCGTCACTTCATTTCTTCATTTCTCCACCACCCTACGTTGTAGGATTTGGCCGGTGCGGCTCCGGCGATGATAGCTCAAGACTGGGACAGGGTTAGGCCTTCAAAAATAAAAGATCTCTTCCCTTCTGGCGGCGGCTATCCTCCACGGAATCCTTTTTTATGGACCTCCACTTGTCCTCTCGCACTCATATTCCCTCCCTAACTCTCTCTCTCTCTGGCATTAGGAGGATGGGCAGGCGATTACCTGGAGGAGGTGTGCGCCAGGGTGAAGGAGGGGTCGATCTCCAACTCCTTTTATTCTCCCATGCGACGCCTCGGATCAAGGAAAAACGGGAACCCATCCGACACGCGAAGACCCAAGAAACCAGACGTCGCATCGGGACCTAAACGTCAAAAGGAAGTCAAGATGCCAGGTGTCCCAAAATAAATACTAGGAGTTACATTCCCCATAATAAATTACCGAAGGTTACACTGACTGAAAATAATGAGGTGTACCGTAGAAATCCAATCAATGTCATGTTGAATCCATAAATGATTGCATCCCCTTATGCCTTCAATACCTTTACATATGATGACAAAACAGTATTGTGAATATTAATCTTAAGTGTAGAACTATCAGTTTCAGAACATTCCATTGCAGATGTTTGAATGTAATGTCAATACCAAACTTAAGACTAAACTTTTCCTACGTTTCAGAGCATTGTCTACGCAAATGTTTGAATGCTGGAATATAGAATTTACATGAAAAATAGGATTATATACTATTATTTCAAGATAAAAAATGATGCATAACTCAACCAATATATGCAGCCTTCACTATGAAATCTGAGGCTTGAATATTATTATTGAATAGTTAATTTTTAAAAGCATTGTTTTCCCATATTGAATAGTTCAATCATTATTGAATAGTTAAATTTTAGAATGATTATTTGTAAATTAGGAAATAAAAATAAAATAAATAAAAATATGTATTAGATTAAATTATTTTTAAATTTTTAATTATTTTATATTTGTTAAGCAACATGTTGTATTTGTCTGACTTAGTTTTAAATAGAGTAGGGCAAAGAAAGCAGATTCATGTAGCTGGCCCATGTAATTGAAAAAAAAGTTAGATGAATAGAGTAAAGTATTTTTTAATTATAAAAATTAATTAATTTAGAATTATAAATAAAATAAATAAAATATATTTTAAAATATAAATATAATTAAAATAAAATAAGATAAATAAAATATAAATACAATGATTTTAATCAAAATGCACTTGTTATAATTTTTTAATCTTAACATTATCTCTAAAATAAATAAACTTGGAGAGACTCCACTAGTGTTGGAGGCTTTTTTTTTTTTTTTTGGTACAAGCGGGCGATCACATCAGTTTAGGGCAAGTCAAGCCCGACATATCAGAGTACAAAATTTGAAAAAGCATCATCGGGCATGAGTCACCCGGCAACCAGCACCAAGGATCAGAGTGGTGAGCAACCCGGGCAGTTACCCAATCAGCCGCTGAATTAGCTTTTCGATAAATATGCTAAATCTGGGCAATATCAATATGATGAAGCAGAGACCGAATGTCGCAAATCAAAGGGTTGGTAGGCATAAGATCGCATAGCATAGTATACAGCTCAGCATAGCATAGGAGATGCCAACCCACGCAGCATACAGCTCAGCAAACTGCACAGATAGATCAAGAAGGCCAAAACCATCGGTCGCTAGCATTGATCCTTCAGACCCATGGATCACAAAAGCCGAATCAGCCAATGACCTTGAACACTACCATCAAAATTAACTTTGACAAGCCCTAGTAGAGAAAATTCACAGGAGATGAAGACTGTACCCCGATACGCTACAGAAGCAGTAGAAGGATGGAAAAGTCTTTGTACACCGCCTCCGGTGCAGCAAGTCCTACATGGGCTGCACCGCCTCTCCTGATTGGTCCACGTGGATCCTACATGGCTGACGTGCCGAACAGTATGGCTCTGCTACGATGTTACGTTCGGATCGTGACGGCCATGAAAAGCGCTTCACCTTTTTTTTTAAATTAGCGTGCAAACAAAATGCCCTTTCCCTCCAGCCTTCTTCTACCGCCATTTTTTTTTAGATTTTATATGTGCAAGAAAAACTTTTTCTTCCCCCTTGCTCTGTCTTTCGATGCTAAGGAATCAGTCAAAGGTTTGAGCACGATCCTACACCCTCGCTCTAAGAGTCCGATCGAAGGAAAATATTTTAGCTTCAAGGCTGGAATACCTGGCTACTGGAGTCTTTGTACAAAAACTTCTGAAGGAAATGTCGTCCGCAAGCACGAAGTAAAAAGTCCTTCTTCCCACTTCTTTGTAAAGCTCCTTTATTACACCAACTATTTTTTCTCGTTCGAGGTAGTTAATGTGTGACCAAACCGTTTAATGCACGGGTAACTTCCTTAGAACAAAATAGTTATGACATTTTGAGAGTCATAATTTAGAGTTTACTATTTTGCAGCACGAATGTCATACTCTTTTAACTAGGATGTTATACCTCATGAACTGGGGTGTTGTCAGAGTGTTTCGGCCTATATTCCCCATTATTTCCTGTCCATATAGCTGTAGTCTCGTCATAAAAGCTATGACACCCCAGATTTACTGTTAAGATACCGTAGTTACAAGCCTACGACACCCGTGCTCCAAACGAATGCTGGATAAAAGCCTCGCAACATTGCAGGAGAAAATCGAAGTATTGTGACACCCAAGTTAAAGAAATAAGATACCTCTATTAAATAAATACGACACCCCTGTTATGCTTGGCCAAAAATCCTTCGCGACATCGCAGTTCAAACATCACGACACCCTAGCGACAACGCTACGATACCCATGCTTATAACCTTACGACACCCAAGGAGGAATTCGGCCAAAAATCATTCATGACACCGCAGTTGAAACGTTATGACACCCTAGCGGCAATGCTATGACACCCATGCTTATAACCTTCACGATCTTCGTATGTTGCTTTTCGGGGTGTTGTAGCTTGTTCTATGGGGTGTCTTTAACTGCTAAAGGGTGTGTCATGCTTATAACTGACGCTGAAGAGTAGGCCTGCGACACCCAAGTTATGTTCACCCAAAAAAAATATACGATGTCGTAGTTGAAACATTAAGACACCCAAGCATCAATGCTATGACACCCCGTATGGAGAACAATCCCTACGACACCCCACTTTAACAGTCACCTCATGGGTGTCGTCGCCTTAAAGATAGGGTATTGTCAGATGCGAGCTCGGATGTCGTTAACAGCCTGAGTCGGGGATGTCGTCGATCCCCCCATAACAATTCCCGCATTGGAGCCATCGCCTTAAAGCTAGGGTGTCGTCAGATGAGAACTGGGGTGTCATTAACAGCCTGAGTCGAAGATGTCATCGGTCCCCCCTAACAGTCCCCGCATTGGAGCCATCGTCTTAAAGCTAGGGTATCGTCAGATAAGAACTGGGGTGTCGTTAACAGCCTGAGTCGGGGATGTCGTCGTTTGCGATACCCCAGTTGAAACCTTATGACACCCTAGCACAAATTCTACGTCACCCGTGCTTATAACTGACCACGGAGAGAAGGCCCGTGACACCCAAGTTATAAACCTAAGACTCCCGTTCATTTAGGAGAAAACTTTAGCACATCCCAGGATGAAATCGGTCGAAAAAAAGTTACGACATCCAAGCTTCCTTATCCTTCGGTCTAGCAGCAAACACAAAAGTTACTAAAATTTCTTTTTATTCATCACACAAATAAAGACAAGAAGAAAAGAAAAGAAAAAAGTATAGGAGCCCTCATTGGGGCTTGTCATTTTCTTCGGGCGCTGCCGAGCTCCCCCCATACTGCGGGGCTAACTCGGCGATCTAGCGCTGGAGGGACGCTACTTGCCCCTCCAGCTGGCTGTTGGTCCGACGCAGGACCACGATCTCTCTCGTTGAAATAGTCAGGTATTGCTTGGCCGCCCTATGGAGTCGCTCGCTGTTTGCGAGCGACAACGCAAAGACCTCCGCATCGACGGTTACCGTTGTGTGGCGGCTCCCATGGGGGCCAGTCGATCGCCCCTCGCCTCCAGAAGCCATCTCAGTATCTAAAAATTTTGGAAGATCAGTTGAAAAGGTGATTAACGATGCCATTCCCCCATCCATATTTAAGCTACTCCTGGCGAGTATTTTGATTGCCCGAGCTATCAGCTCCGGCGCCTCTATCGTGGAAACTCACCACGTGCCACCATCTCAGTGGGTGCTCAAAGGAAATGAAGGGTTGTGCCCCCCTCGCTGAGTTTTGAGGGATGGGGAACAGAAGAAACCATTACTAAACAGAGTGTCGGGAAGCCAAATACCCAGTTACCGTAGTAAGCTTAACGACGTCCCAAGAGGAAACCTCGCGATACCCCAGGAGGAATTTGGCCGAAAATCCTTCGCGACACCCCACTTGAAACCTAACGACACCCTAGCACCAATACTAAGACACTCGTGCTTATAACTGACCATGAAGAGAATCCCCGCGACACCCCATGCAGAATTCGGCCGAAAATCCTTTGCGACACCTCAGTTGAAACCTTATGACACCCTAGCACCAATGCTACGACACCCATGCTTATAACTGACCACGGAGAGAATCCCCGCGACACCCCAGGAGGATTGGATTTTGATCGAAAATCCTTTGTGACACCCCAGTTGAAACCTCACGACACCCTAGCACCAATGCTATGACACCCATGCTTATAGGTGACCATTGAGAGAATCTCCGCGACACCCCAGATAGAATTCGGTCGAAAATCCTTTGCAACACCCCAGTTGAAACCTCACGACACCCTAGCACCAATGCTATGACACCCGTGCTTATAACTGACCATGGAAAGAATCCCCGCGATACCCCAGGAGGATTGGATTTCGGCCGAAAATCCTTCGCGACACCCTAGTTGAAACCTCACGACACACCCTAGCACTAATGCTACGACACCCGTGCTTATAACTGACTATGGAGAGAATCCCTGCGACACCTCAGGAGGATTGGATTTCAGCCAAAAATCCTTCGCGACACCCCAATTGAAACCTCACGACACCCTAGCACCAATGCTACGACACCCGTGCTTATAACTGACCACGGAGAGAATCCCCGCGACACCCCAGGAGGATTGGATTTCGGCCGAAAATCCTTCGCGATACCCCAGTTGAAACCTCACGACACCTAAACACCAATGCTACGATAACCGTGCTTATAGCTTTAAGACGACGACGCACCCCGCCTTAATAGTCAACGCACAGGTGTCGTCGCCTTAAAGCTAGGGTGTCGTCAGATGAGAACTGGGGTGTCAGTAATAGCCTGTGTCGGGGATGGTGTCGTTAGGCCCTTCCTCAATGTGTTATGAATTGGTGTCGTAATTTTACAGCTTCGGTGTCATTTTTTGTAAACTGGGGTGTCGTGACTTCTGAATTCAGATCATAGGTGTCGTATTGTTTTAACCTTCGTGTCCTATCCTAATCCTTTGTCATGATATATTGACAACTAAATCTATGGATATCATTGTTCATGACTGTGTGCCTATATTTCCACATACGAGCTGAAATTATAGATCGAAAAGAAATCGATAACACTCCCGGCCGTGCACCTTCACCCGTCACTCCAAATGCAGTGGATGATACTGTAGTTCCTCAAACTAGAATGGAATTCAATTCAGCAGATGATGTATATACTTTCTACAATGGATACGCGAAACGAGTTGGTTTTGGAATCACAACAGTGTGTAGCAGGGCCAACAACAAAAAATAACTTTGCTTCAAGCACCTGGCGTGTTGGAGGCAAGGAAAATCTAGAAAAACAGAGAAGAGTATGAATCATAGGGATACTGGGAAAGTTGATTGTATGGCATCCATAAAAGCAAGACTGAATGCTACAAGTGGTAAGTGGATATTGGTTGAGGTTTCTCTAGAACATAACCATGGGATGTCCATAACATCAACTGGTTATCTACGGTCGCATAGGAGGATCAGCACACCAGAGAAGGCAGAGATCAGCAATTTACATGCCGTGAATGTTCCGACAACTCAGATATACTCTGCCATAGCAAGGAGAAAAGGGGGCAGAAGACAATTGGATTTCACCGAGAAGGATGCTCGTAACTTCATTTGTCGCGAACGTCAGTCTAAGCTGAAAGAAGGAGATGCTCAGTCGATGGTAATTCATTTCACCGAAATGCAACTCAGAATTCCCAATTTCTTCTATACCTTAGACCTCAATGATAATGGTCATCTGAGGTCTGTCTTCTGGATTCATCCAAGGTCAAGATTGGCATGCACATACTTCGGTGATGTTCTAAGCTTTGACTCAACCTACTTGACAAATAGATATCAAATGCCTTTTTGTCCATTCGTCGGGTCAACCATCATGGACAGTCCACCTTGCTTGGTTGCGCATTGTTGTCTGATGAGAGTACTGAGACATATAAATGGGTTTTTCAGGCATGGCTGGATGCAAATGGTGGTCAAGCACCTATTGCCATAATAACTGACCAAGATAAGGCAATCGAGGCTGCTGTCAAAGAAGTTTTTCCTAACACACGACATCGATTTTGTCTTTGGCATATATTGAAGAAGATACCTGAAAAGATTGGCCACATTTGCATAGCAAATCCCAAGTTTATGGTTGATTTCGATGAGGGATATATGATTCATTGACCATACAGTCATTCGAGGAAAGGTGGGCACATGTTATGGAGAAATATAAAGAATGCAAGTCTATAGATTGGTTCATGTCCTTTACGAATGTCGGGATAAATGGGTCCCAGTTTACCTAAAGGATACATTCTTCGCAGGTTTGTATGTCATTGTCTTTGGTTCATGTTCGCGTTCAACGCTTTTTTTTGTTGACAAAATTATGAACAGGGATGTCATCTTCACAAAAGAGCGAGGGCATAAATCACTTCTTCGATGGGTTTATAAATTCGAAGACTACACTAACGGAGTTCATAGGTAAGTACGAAGATGCCTTGGAGAAAAGGTACGAGGCCAAAAATGAGGAAGATAATAGGACGTTGCAAACGATTGCTTTCCTAAAGACATCATCACCTTTTGAGAGACAAGCTGCAGGAAGGTATACAAGGTGCATTTTCAAAAAATTTCAGAATGAGATCCTTGAAATGGCTGCATCAAATACTAAATTGATCAAGGAAGCTGGCAACTATTGTGTATATTCTGTAAAGTCGTACGAAATGATTGAAGTCGATGGAATCAGCAAGGAGATGATCAAAGATTATATCGTGTCATACGATAGAAATATTGAGGATGTCTAATGCCAGTGCCGATCCTTTCAGTTCAAGGGGTACCTATGTAGGCATGCCTTGTTGGTTCTTCATCAAAGTGACGTATTTCATTTACCAGATAAATACTTCTTGAAGAGATGGTGCAAGGACATGAAATACCAATTCGATGAATTCGACTGCAATACTGAAGGTTATGATAAAAGCATCCGAAAATCACGGTACGCAGTGATAATTTTTTAATTGAAATGTCTTAATATATGTTTTCGTTAATATTATGTTATTGATTGTAGATATAGTTTGTTGAGTCATCGGATGATGAAGCTCGCAGAGATAGCCTTCATGTCTGAAGATGCATTTAATGTAGTCATGGATGGTCTAACACCTATATTCAAAATTGTCGTGGATACCAACTGCGCAGCTAAGCCAAGTACAGAGCTTATAATTCAAGATCCTGAACAAATTAGGACGAAAGGTAGCCCAAGAGAGAATAGATTAAAGAGTGGAGTCGAGAAGAAGTCAAAAAGATCAAGGAAAAATCTGGTCAAGGCAACCGTTGATGCTCCACAAATGCAAAATCTCTTAAGAGCTGCTTCAAGCAACATGCAGACTTGTATGCAGTCAATTAATATCGGAGATGACAAGGAAAGAATTGTACCGCCTTCCAAAACTTTGATGGATGAATTTGATGCTTATGTATTGAGTCAACTTACACAGGAGCATATATAAAACACGGGTGTCGTAACTTTCTAACTAGGGTGTCTTGGTCGCAAATGAAGTGCTTTCTAACTAGGGTGTTTTTTTCAGTCAAATGAAGTGCTTTTAGCGCGACGACACCTCAGCTATGGGCTAACGACTCCCTAGCTCTACCGCGGCGACACGCGAAAGGCGGAAGGCAAAATCGTACGACGCCGAAGCTTTTAGCGTAACGACACCCCAGCTTTGGGCTAACGACTCCCTAGCTTTAGCGAGACGACACCCCAGCCTAGGCTAACGACTCCTTAGCTTTAGCGCGACGACACCCCAGCCTGGGCTAATGACCCCCTAGCTCTACCGCGGCGACACCTGAAAGGCGAAATCCTACGATATCCCAGTACTCACGAAAGGACACTGAAGCTTTTAGCGTGATGACACTGAAGCTTTTAACGCGATGACACCCCAACTCTGGGCTAACGACTCCCTAGCTCTACCGCAGCGACATCCGAAAGGCGAAATCCTACGACATCCCAGTACTCACGAAAGGACATCGAAGCTTTTAGCGCGATGACACCCCAGCCTAGGCTAACGACTCCCTAGCTCTACCGCGGCGACACCCGAAAGGCAAAATCCTACGACATCCCAGTACTCACGAAAGGATACCAAAGCTTTTAGCGCGACGACACCCCAGCTCTGGGCTAACGACTCTCTAGCTCTACCGCAGCGACACCCAAAAGGTGAAATCCTACGTCTCAGTACTCACGAAAGGACACTGAAGCTTTTAGCGCGATGACACCCCAGCTCTGGGCTAACGACTCCCTAGCTCTACCGCGGCGACACCCGAAAGGTGAAACTCTATGACATCCCAGTACTCACGAAAGGACATCGAAGCTTTTAGCGCGACGACACCCCAGCTCTGAGCTAACGACTCCCTAGCTCTACCACGGCGACACCTAAAAGGCAAAATCCTATGACATCTCAGTACTCATGAAAGGACACCGAAGCTTTTAGCACGACGACACCGAAGCTTTTAGCGCGACGACACCGAAGCTTTTAGCGCAACAACATCCCAGCTCTGGGCTAACGACTCTCTAGCTCTACCGTGGAGACATCCGAAAGGTAAAATCCTACGACATCTCAGTACTCACGAAAGGATACCGAAGCTTTTAGCGCGACGATACCGAAGCTTTTAGCGCGATGACACCCCAACTCTGGGCTAACGACTCCCTAGCTCTACCGCGGCGACACCCGAAAGGCGAAATCCTATGACATCCTAGTACTCACGAAAGGACAACAAAGCTTTTAGCGCGACGACACCGAAGCTTTTAGCGCTACGACACCCCAGCTCTAGGCTAACGACTCCCTAGCTCTACCGCGGCGACACCCGAAAGGCAAAATCCTACGACATCGTAGTACTCAAGAAAGGACACCGAAGATTTTAGCGCGATGAAACCCCAGCCTAGGCTAATGACTCCCTAGCTCTATCGCGACGACACCTGAAAGATGAAATCCTACGACATCCCAGTGCTCAATTTACGATATTCTAGTGTTCAATTTACGACATCATATATGAAAACTTAAGAAATTGTGAAGTAGAAAATGCATAAATATGAATAAATCGAGGGCACCCCTGTTCTCAATATAAAATTTTTGCATTTGCATTAAATATGAATCAGTGTTAATATGAATAAATTACATTCAATTTTCATTCAAAGAAGAAATAAAAAATTAAGAACATTTTTCGACAATGTCGCTGATCTTTTTGTTCCGGCCCTCTCTCAAAATCGTCGCAGCTAATTATCGTCGGTAATCTCTGACTTCCTCATCCGTGAAATCCATCTTCATATTAGGATTGTCCCATCGAGCAAGACATTCCATGTATCTTAGACAGTATAGGCCGTAATCCAGCGATCCGGCGGTTGGCTTGGGCAATCCGAAATCTCTTCTATCGGCCAAGTCATCGCATCCTCCTTATCGCAGTAGATATGGAATATGTTGCCAAGAATTATATGTCATTTCTTTGCATTGGCCTTGTACTTGGGGTTGCGTTTTAATGAATTTAGGTGCATGAATACTTTTCTTTCCATGTCGACAGCAACCAAATGCCAGTACGAGTTATTGAAGTTTATTATGGTGAAAAGAAACCGAAATTAGGCCTTATCTTCATCGGATACATTGTCAAATATTACGGCCCCTGATGTTCCAGCTAGTTCATGAGCAGGTGATGAAGAAGTCAGACACATAGCGGATATAAAAACTGATGCAAATATGCACTTATGGTATCGGTCCGGATGCTCTGTCCAGTTGCGCATCAGAAACTCCTGGCTGGCATCAATTATCTGCCAATGCAATGTAAACCGATTAATATAATTCTAAAATCAACAACTAGAAAAGGTTTCTTGATATACTTACATCATCTATTATCATTTCATTGTTAATGAGATCTTGAAGACTTTTCCTTGTTACAACGCCACCTAACATATTGGTGTAGACGATCTCGTCGGTTAGTCGTTCGCTCAAAAAAATTTTAATAATAATTTGGTCATCTTCGACCATTGTGTTGGGCTTTGACGTGCCCACTGTCTTCGCCGACTTTTTAGGATGGGTTGTCTCATAACAATCTCCGACGACCTTGAATGCCTTACGCTTCCTCGGCTCTTTTTAACCCTCCTAACAAGCGAAGGCACTTCAATGATTTCTATGTCCATATCATCATCCTTTGGCGCAGGGGTGCCAAGTTTATTATCGGATTTGGACTCCTCTTTATTTTCATTCCCATGCTCTGTTTTATCATCCAATGAATCCCCCTCCAATCTCTTCTCCTCTGCTTTTGCATTCCCCGTCTCAGTTGGACACTCGGATGAATGGTCCTCCTCCATCTTCTTCTCCTCACTATTTCCATTACCAGGCTCGCGAAGGATCAACTCCAGGGAATGCCCCTCATCTGTTTTCCCGTCTCCCTTGTCCTCCTCATTTATTGCATTACTTTCCTTTCTGAGGAGTGAACTGAGGGGGCTCTCAGCAATGGACAGCCTGTGCCTGACATCGTCAAGTTGATCCTTAACGCACTCCAATTCAGTCCTCAACTCGACACATCCTGCGCAGCTATCTATTGGTTGAGGGGATGCTACTGTCTGCTGAGTGAGAAGCCAGCGCTCTTCTGACAGTGGTACAGTAGCTCCCTCCATCTGCAAAGCAAGATGATAACAAATTAATATTAAGTGAAAATATTGACACATTAAGTTAAAAAATATGGTCAGAGCAATGTACTAGCTTACCAAGTCGTGAGGCTGCAAGTCGACAACCCGAACCGACTGGATTTTCATTTGGTGGTCATACCACTTCAACAGCCGGGGCAGTTTATCAGGATATGCTGGTGCTCGCATTGATGTATGCTCGAGGAACCACGCCTAAACATGATATTATTCGGATATTAAATAATGTAATATTAACAAAGAAATTATACTAAGAACACTATTTCTGCATCTCAATAATCCTTACCACCAGTGCTGCCGAGCATCCGAACAAGGTAGGCTGCCTCTTAACTTTTTTTGCATTCTTTGAGTGGACCGGCTCCTCGGAACGTAAGCAAGCAGCTATTTCTGTGAGAGCCAGAACAATCAACTCCTTCAATGCCGAAGCCCAGTCGATGCTATCCAGTTGACTTAAGTCATCCAAGTGCTGGATGAGATACCGTGGACATCTCTGATTAGACTTTGGAGCCAAAAACATGGCCAACATGTAGGCGATCCAAAGTTAGACGGTGTCCTCGACATCCTCCTGTGCCTTAGATGATCGGAGTTGAAATATTTAACTTTTCCAAACCTTCTTGACGAAGATCTAAACCCTGGCCAAAACGTCTGAACAACCTTCCGTTGAATAATTGGCTGGATGTGTCGATCTTCTTCCCATGAGCTGGAAGACCTAGAATGAGTGCGACTTCGTCGGCACTGAATAAAATTGGCTTTCCGCAGAAAATGAACTCGTCGCCTCCACTGTGACATCTTATGATGTCTCTAGCAGTCGCCCGTCGACTATGAACGTTTGCATGTCGACGAAGGCACCAAATGGGGTCCTTCGAATAAGTTTTGTATGTCGTCTAGCGAACCCCATCTTCCAAAACTTCTGAACGTATACGGCCGGTCTACAACTTTTCTTAAACAGCTGGGAAGCCTTCACTGGGGGGACTGGAACAATTTTCATGTCAACTGAAATAAGGGGTAAGACATACTTGTCAGCTGGGTGCCATTATGTATGTGACTATGGTGTCATGAAATTTTAAGAGAGGATGTCATAATATTTTAACATAGGGATAAACATACCTGAAGGAGCCACATCCTCATTCGAATGAAGAACGATGTCCTTGCTTTGTTCTGCCATTTTCTCCATCTGGTTCTTCCTTGTTCGCGGTCTTCGTCCACAAACGAAAGCACTCATGACACCACACACCAGGATCGCCACGATCACATTACACTGATACGCAAACCCATAGGAACTGGCCATGTTTGTAACTTTTCTCAAAAAGATGGCATAGCTGAGTTAGTAGGGTATCGTCGAATTACAACTAGGGTGACGTCAAAATTCCCGCCTTGTTCAAATATATCGTAGTGGTGTCATATGTTTATAACAAGGGTGTCGTAAAGTTTTAACTGGGGTGTCGAGAACGGGTGTCGTGGGGATTCTCTCCATGGTCAGTTATATAAGCACGGGTGTCGTAAGCACGGGTGTCGTAGCATTGGTGCTAGGGTGTCATAAGCTTTCAACTAGGGTGTTGCAAAGGATTTTCGGCCGAATTCCTCCTGGGGTGTCGCGGGGATTCTCTCCGTGGTCAGTTTTAAGCACGGGTGTCATCGCCTTAAAGCTAGGATATCGTGAGATTTCAACTAGGGTGTCGTGAAGGATTTTCAGCCGAATTCCACCAGGGTGTCGCAGCATTGGTATTAGGGTGTCGCAGTATTTGGCTTCCCCACACTCTCTTCAGTAATGGTTTCTGTTCACGAGGGGGGCAAATTCCTCCTGGAGTGTCGTGGGGATTCTCTCTGTGGCCAGTTTTAAGCACGGGTGTCGTAGCATTGGTGCTAGGGTGTCGTGAGGTTTCAACTGGGGTGTCGTAGCATTGGTACTAGGGAGTTCGGCTTAGTTCGAAACCCACGACACTCTAGTTGAAAACCCACGACACCTTAGTTGAAAACCCACGATACCCTAGTTCAAAAGCCACGACACCCTAGTTCAAAACCTACGATACCCATTCAGAAAACGTTAAGACAAAGCATTAGTTTAGTTGTTATCAACACACCCAAAGGAATACTGGAAATTTCTTCAAGTTTAGTTGGGAGGTATAATGTATACAACATACTAGCAGAAGTGGCTGTTGGGATTGCAATGGATGCCCCATTGAGGAACATTGTCCGAGGCATTGAAGAAGTGGATGGTGTCCCTGGTAGATTTGAGCTCATAAATGAAGGGCAAAACTTTGCCGTAGCTGTAGATTATGCACATTCCCCGGATTCTTTTTCCAGACTGTTGGATGCTGCAAGGGAACTAGGAGCACAAAGAATCATCACTGGTACACTATCTTCTGTGGCCACTCTGTCTCGTTCCTTTTCAATTTCATGCTTCACTTGGTCTTTCTGTATTTGTAATTTGCCCATATCGAGTGAATTCATTATAAATAATTATTGTGGTTTTCTGTGGTTAATATTGTTATAACAAATTTTCAATGCTTTAGCTAGAGATTCCTTTGAACGAAGTGCTTTTTTAACAGCACTTTTCTAATTGCTTGACATAGGCAATTAGGCACCATCACTGTATTGATGAAGTTAGGAACGTGATTAGCTGATATTATATATAATTTTTTTCTTGGATGTACAATGCCATTTTTTCTTAATAGTATATTGCTGATTGTGATTGTGTATTGATATTAATTCTGCTATTGCGAATTCTAGCTGTCAGTGGCAAAGATTATACATTATATTGGTGACATCTTATAATGCCTTTGCTACCTTAGTGTATAGACATAATTTAGTGGAGACTTGGACTTTAAAAAGAAACAAAGAACAAATTATGCTCCATGTAGCTTATGATAAGGCTTGTTATACATTCTTTTGGTATGCTTTAGTTTTTAGATCCAAGCACAGAATATTTTAATTTTTACACTTGTTGAAATATTCAAAATTATATACAAATTTTCCTATCTAAATATTAATATCTTAGGGACCTAGAATAGGATCTTATACCAAAGAAAGAACATTTGCAAGATGAGCATAGACCTAAAATAAGCTATACCCAATCAAACCTTCTTATGTTCATATTTTTAGCATAGGCTATTCCATGTCCATCTTGGAATAGATTTTTATGCGCACTCTTTATGCTAATTGCATCCTTTCAAATTGTATCCTTGATTTTAATTTTATATATTCAATTTCTTTACAAATATTATAAAAAGATAACATATAGTTTTATTAGAAAGGCCTGTTGTACGAATCTGTACCGATCATACCATATTATATTAATATGGTATTTATATGGCACTAAGGTTTGATTTGTCATGAATAGAATCGATCAAAACTGAACAGTATTGATTCGTATCCTTCAATACCGAATAATATTATATAACTAAAAGTAAAAAAAAAAATATTAATGCTTTGTTTCAATACATGGTGCGAGTTGTACTGCACCAATCCATATAGTACTAAAGTAGTAGTGTTCTATTACAGTTCTCCGTAATGATTTTGCGAGCCCTAATTATTAGCATTAATTATTATTTCTTAGTATTAAAAATTATTCTTATTTTAGATTATAGTGTATGTAAGTATATCTTCGCATGTCATAATAATTGGGCATGAAATCAAGATGTTAATTCACGGTTGACACAAGGCTTGCGCACTCATTATAAAGGTCAGGTTAGGTCCAAGCAAGCCCGGCTAATAACAACTATCTGTACACAGAACCACCATCTGTCTAAAACAAACATGTGTGTTATATCCCTTAGAGATATATGGTTGGCACTAATTGAGGGAAGAAAAGGGTGCTGCAAGCTCAACTTCCATATAGGAGATGGTAAGCTTAACAAGTGCCAATGAGGCTTCTACTTTTCCTGTTGGTAGGTACGGTGAGGTTAAATTTAGACCTCGAAACTATAGAGATGTGCAATATTCAAGTAGAAATCAAATGCCAGTCTCTTAATTATGATGCAGAAGATATCGATCCCTAGTCACAATGTAGCATAATTTAGAAATCTAATATATAAAATAAAAGGGCTTCATCACGTTTTCTTCGGGATTCAAATTTACAGAGCAGTCTTGATGTCAGAGAGGAAAAAAGTTGAATCCTTGATTTCAAAATTAGTTTAATTATAAATCTCATATTTAAATATCTATATTACCTTTTCCTTGATACGGTGTATGCGTAAGCATGTAAATTGAAAAAAATAGCATGAAGACAAACTCTGATAGCACGATAAAACTTACATATTTAGAGTATGGGAAAATATTTTTATAATAAAAAAAATATATCTTCTACCATGTTAATAAGTATCACATCAAATTTTAAAAAACTAAATTAAAAAATAATATATGTAGTTTTCTTGCTTATTCCTGACCTAGACTGTCTTATGATGCTGAAAAATATAGATTTATATAAAAGATTAGACTAAAACATCATATAGTTCATAATCACTTAATTTCAAGAATATATCATTATCTTTTATTTATTATTTAAATTTGGACCAGGCATGCATTCCAATAAAGCATGAATGAGTGCACTTTTTGATGGGCCTTGAAACTGAATAAAGATGCTGAGTGAGGATATGTTCTTTGAATTGAATTAAAACTACAGTAATTCTTGATTTTTTTCCCCTAAATACACACATAATCATGTTAGTTTTAGACTTTTAAATATGAATTTATTTAAATTTTAATTTTAATTTTGAAATTCAAATCTATATACATATTGGGCTTATTTTTCTAATAAAATGCTATATGGTCTCTCCACATTAGCAAGTTATGCGCCTTCACCGCCAATTCAAATCTTATCTCCATTGAAGCGGAGATTAATAACATAATCTTTTCACATGACAAAATATCACTCTATCATAATAATTGTCTTCTTGATTTGATATATCGTACACTATATGGATTCTTTGAGGGTCAATAATCTAACTATATAATATTAGATTGAAGAAATGCTTTCACTTTTTATAATAAAAAAAGAAATGACTAATGTTTAAACAAATAGATTTTTATAAAATAAAAAATTTTATTATCAAACATATTCAAAAGCATCAAAAGTTTTCCTTCAATCATTCTTCACTTCGACTGTTGGGTATAAACTCTTGAAAGGCAACAAGGGTCCGTTCTTGTGGATTTTGAAGTTGCCAAACATTTCACTTGCGGAAAACTTATGAAAAATTTCTATATGATAGTAAAGTTCATGCTTACAAAAGATAGAAAGTACTTATATTATTATGCTTCACGGAAGAGAGAAAATTTAATTCTTATAACTAGTATGCATCAAAGTGCTGTTATCAATGGATAAGAGTCCCAAATCCTCGTAAGAATGTACGTTATAAAATAAATAGATTTTAAGTAACTTCTCTTGTGAATCTAAAATTTTCATATTTGTGCTTGCTTTATAATTATTACATTATAGGGAACACAGACATATCCACACGGTTAAATGGAAGCTGGCAAATTATTTAATTTTGAGAAGATCAAATACTTGGTCCATGACCCATTGCTATGCTATTTATAACTCTCAACATCATCCAAATTTTTTTTTTAAAAAAGTAGTATTTAGACTGAACACGAAACATAAATGCACAAATTATTAAAATGGTCTAAAAGAATAAAACTATTCAGTTATTACTTCTGATACCTAAATCATGCAATCAAATAACGTGAATTATGAAAAGATCCTAAAATAACAAGACTGAGTATAAATATTAAACTATAACAAATACCTTGAGGGAAAAACTACTGCAATGATGAAGATAAATTTTATCTCTGTCTCTCTCTATATATGTATATACCCAGTCTTAAAGCTCATTGAATTTATTTTTGATACCGAAGTTGTTGGAATTAATTTGTAATAAATGAGTGGGGAAATCTAAGTGTCTTTTGTATTTTTTATGTGACGTGTGGAAGTCTAAGAGATATCTAGAAGAATGAAGAGTCAGTTATAAAACGAAGAGTCACATGGGAAAACTAAAAGGTTACATTATGATGTATTTATGAGAGAAGCTCAATAGACACTTTTTATGTCTATAAATAGGTCAATATGTATTGAGTTTAAGTGAGTGGGAAAAGTTTATGAAATGAGATTCTAAATGCTATTACTCCCACTCCAAGCATTTCCTCTTGAGCATTATCCAAGTACCTATCTATCAAAGTTTTATTTTATCCTACAATTGGTATCAGAGCTAGGTCGATCCCACAAAAAAAAAAAAAAGTGGCATGAAGCAGAGAGCCAGAGAGCCAAAGAGCCTGGTAGATCCTGAAGCAAACCACAGAGCCAAAGAGTCAAGGAGCAGTTGCAGAGCTAGAGAAAGCTCCGAGTGCAGAAGGTGCTCGTACAAGAGTTGCTAGTGAAGCCGTGATCTATATCCTCCAGCAAGGTGATAAGTCTCCGGATCAAAAGGAATCCGTTGAGAAGTGTGCAAGTCCAAGATAAGAGGGACTTTGCAAAAGGAAAGAAGACAAGAGTGGTCTTCAGAGGTTGTACAAAATGGAGGATGAGAAGGTAATAGTTGTGGTTGCGCCATATAAGGTAATGCTCAAAGAAATGCTTGAAAAACTAAATTTTTCTCCTGCAAGGTATACAAGTGAAAAGTTTGGACCAGATCATTCTTCAAGTTTCGTGGCAACAGTTATTTTTGAAGATATAAGTGAAAGTTTTATGATCGATGGTCCTGTTACTTTGTCAAAGAAGGAAGCAAAAAATACTGCAGCATTACAAGCAATTATCTATTTAAAAAATACTTATAATATTACTGTGAAAGATGTGCATTTTCAGGAAATTGAAGCTGTCAAGCTATCAACGCAAATATGCATGAAGCCTATGAAGAGTTGAAGAACAAATATGAAGATGTAATGAAAGAATTACATGAGTTGAAGCAGACAATAAAAAAAAGAGTTATCATAGAAGATGAAGAAAGAGTGATTGAAGTAGATACAAGATATCCACATCATACATCAAAGAGAAGAGCATGTGCCATAAGAGATTTTCCTCCTGGTTGCAGTTCAAATCAGTAATTGAAGATATTATGAAAAATTACAAATTAAGGGGAGATGTTGGAATTAATTTGTAATAAATGAGTGTGGAAATCTAAGTGTCTTTTGTATTTTCTATGTGACATTAATGAGTGTGGAAGTCTAAGAGATATCTAGAAGAATGAAGAGTCAGTTATGAAAACGAAGAGTCACATGGGAAGACTAAAAGGTTACATTATGATGTATTTATGAGAGAAGCTCAATAGGCACTTTCTATGTCTAGGTCAATATGTATTGAGTTTAAGTGAGTGGGAAAAGTTTATGAAATGAGATTCTAAATGCTATTACTCCCACTCCAAGCATTTCCTCTTGAGCATTATCCAAGTACCTATCTATCAAAGTTTTATTTTATCCTACAGAAGTCACCGTTTGGTTATGATGAACAATCATAAGTACTGGTGACGAGCAGCTTTTACTACGTTATTGTGAGGTATTATCAGGGCTACATTATCTTTATAGATTTTAGATTACAGAGTTCTCTTTAGACTGGAACGAGAACATGAAAGAGTTAAGGATGCTTGCTATGTCATCGCCAGCAAAGAAGGTGCCAGAAACGAGTGTGGAGGAAGTTACTAAGAATTCCAGGATACATGAAGCAATGGCAGCCGATTGGAAGGCCAGCAAAAGACTACCGAATCAAATATCTGGATCAAGTCTTCCTTCTCAGATGGGAAAAGAGTATGGAATCAAATAAACTTGGACTGGACGAACCTTCGAATAAAGCATGAACAAATGCTTTGATGAGCCTTGCAGTTGAATAAAGATGGTAAGTAAAGAGATGCTCCCAGCTATGCATTGGAATTGGGTGAAGATATGCATTCTTACATATGGGCCTTGGATTGAGTAAAGGGTTTAAGTGAGGATATACTCTTAGATATGTTGGGCCTGGTGTGGTGCTATTAAGGCCCAGGTGGGCTAACTTGTATTGGGCTGGGTTTGAGTCCAAGGGTTGAGATTAAATCAAGTCACGGGTGTACACGGGCTTGGGGATTAGTTTAATCTCATTGGTTTAGTCCATGGGAGTTTTTTGTTGAGTCTGGGCCTGGCCCACTTCGTGGATGTATTTAAACTCTAGTCCCTAGGGTTTGGATGGAATAGAGAACAGATTCTTTTCTCCCAAAAATTCCCTTCTCTCATCATAGGGCGGCAGCCCTTTCTTTCTCCTCCCCATCTTCCTCCTTTTCAAGAACTAAACCTAACAGGATTAGAAATCCTTAATTCTAGTTCTTGTTCAACGGGGAATCCCATTGCTATTCATCAAGGTCTAAACCCTAACAAGTGGTATCAGAGCCAGGTTCAAGGAGTAATCTGGAGGCCTTCAAGGAGTTGAAATAATTTCAACAGAATCTCGTCAAGGTACTTCTCTATTTTATAAAATTTATTTTTGTGCTATTTTTGAAATTGGCCATGGGGAGTAGCATAAAAATAGAGGTTGAGAAGTTTGATGGGAAGGGAAGTTTCTCCATGTGGAAAGTCCGGGTAGAGGACCTCCTTGTGCAGCAGGGTTTAGATTTGGCTTTGGAGGAAAGGCCAGATGGGATGACAGACAAGCAGTGGATTTCATTGGAGAAGAAGACATGTTCAATGATCAGGGGCTGTCTGGCGGATTCAGTCCTCTATTCAGTGCTGGAGGAGAAGACCCGAAGGGACTCTGGACGAAGTTGCACACCCTCTATATGGGGAAGAATATGTGCAACAAGTTGATGTTGAAGAAGCGCCTCTACAGCCTTCGCATGTCAGAAGGTGGAGATGTGCTGGGTCACATCCAGATATTCGACCAGATGAGCAATGAACTTCTGAATGTCGGGGTCAAGATGGAGGAAGAAGATAAAGCACTTCTGCTTTTATGTTCAATGCCCACGTCTTATGACTCATTGGTCACAACACTGCTCTATGGGAAGGAGATATTAATTTATGAAGATATTGTCTCGGTGCTTCGGACGAATGAGCAGAGGGAGAAGATGACCAAGGAAGCTGTTCCCCAGGAGGGTCTATCAGTTGGGGAAAGGACAGGCAGAGGTAGGGGCAGGGACAGAAGTAAGTCTGGAGGACGATCAAAGTCCAGGAAAGGCAAGAGAGAGCTGAAGTGCTATAAGTGTGGAGAGGTAGGACATTTTAAGAAGAATTGTCCTAAGTGGAAAAATCAGAAGGGAGAAAAAGGAGGATCTGAGTCAGTGAGTACAGTTGCAGATCAGGAGGTAGAGGATGATCTCTTGGTTGTATCAGATGATCACAGGCACAGCACAGAGATGTGGACCTTGGATTCAGCCTGTTCTCATCATTACACTCCCAACCGGTCGTGGTTCAGTACTTACACAGAGGTTGAGGAGGGGAATGTGACTCTTGGAGATAATCACCCTTGCAAGGTGGCAGGTATTGGCACAGTGAGGGTGAGGATGTTTGATGGTATGGTGCGCACTCTTACCAGTGTGAAGCATGTTCCAGAACTCAAGAAGAATCTGGTATCACTGGGGTACTTGGAGCGGACTGGATACAGCTTCAGCAGTCGTGCCAGGAGTGGAGTTCTGAACATCTCCAATGGAGCCATGGTGGTGATGAGAGGGAGGAGGCTGGAAAATAATCTATACAAGATGGAGGGCTCTGTGATGACTGTGAAATCTGAGGTGGCAGCTGTGGAGCAAGATCCCCGGGATGTGTACAGGATGTGGCATTACCGCCTGGGCCACATGGGAGACAAGGGGATGAAAGAACTGAGCAAGAGAGGTCTGCTTCCAGACTTGAGTAGCGGAGATATGGAGATCTGTGAGCCTTGTCAGATGGGAAAGCAGAGGAGAGTACAGTTCTCAGTCAGCACAGCTAGGAGTGCTGAACCCCTGGAGTTAGTACACACAGATGTCTGGGGACCAGCCCCAGTTACTGCAAGGAATGGGGCCAGATACTTTATGACCCTGATAGATGATTTCTCAAGGAAGCTGTGGATCTACTTTATGAAGGAGAAATCAGAGGTCTTCACCAAGTTCAAAATCTGGAAGGCTGAGGTGGAGAAGGAGCAGGGTAAAAGTGTGAAGTGTCTGAGGTCTGATAATGGCGGGGAATACACCAGCAGGGAGTTCCAGATTTTTTGTGAGGAGTGGGGCATCAGAAGGCACTTCTCGGTGATGGGAACTCCTCAACAGAATGGGGTGGCTGAGAGGATGAACAGAACACTATTGGAAAAGGCAAGATGCTTAAGGCTGCAGGCAGGGCTTCCAAAGATGTTCTGGGTTGACGCAGTAGATGCAGCTAGCTACTTGGTCAATCGGTCACCGCACACCAGGTTAGATGGAGACATTCCAGAGGAGATATGGTCTGGAAGGAAGACAAGCCTAAACCATCTAAGGGTGTTTGGATGCACAGCATATGTGCATGTTGGAGCTGGGGAGCGGAGTAAGTTGGATGCCAGGTCTAAGAAGATGGTGTTCCTAGGCTACCCGCGAGGAGTCAAGGGGTATCGGCTATGGGACCCCTTGGAGAAGAAGGTTGTCATCAGCAGAGATGTAACCTTTGATGAGAGCTCAATCCTCCAGAACAGAAGTGGCATGGATGCACAGCAGGGACTACAGGAGGTAGAACACGGTAACACTAGTCAGACAACCTCCTATACAGTTGTGCCATTTGCTAGTGGACCAGGAGGATTTGAGATTCAGGTGGAGAGGACTGACAGAGGGGGTAGAAGCCAGGGAGTTCAGCAGGATGCAGCTGGACAGGGGACTGATACTGGGATCGCACAGCAAAGGCCCAGGAGGAACGTGCGACCACCAGTTCGATACGGCTTTGAGGATTCGTTGTCATATGCCCTGGTGACAGCGAATGGAGACCCTTTCACCTATGAGGAGGCTATGAAAAGTCAGGATAGAGATAGGTGGATCCATGCTATGGCAGAGGAAATGCAGTCTCTTCACAGCAATAATACGTGGCAGGTGGTCCAGCTGCCACAAGGAAAGAAACCCATTGGTTGTAAATGGGTTTATCAGCGCAAGGAAGGAGCTTCAGAACAAGAGGGTATCAGGTATAAGGCAAGACTAGTGGCCAAAGGATACTCTCAGAAAGAAGGCATCGATTATGGTGAGATATTTTCTCCAGTTGTCAGGCACACTTCCATCAGACTATTATTGAGTATTGTAGCAGCTCAGGACTTGGAGCTGGAGCAGATGGATGTGAAGACAGCATTCCTCCATGGTCATTTGGAGGAGAGCATCTACATGGAGCAGCCACCAGGGTTTAGAGAACCAAGATCAGATGGGAAAGTCTGTTTGCTGAAGAAATCTCTGTATGGGCTGAAGCAGTCGCCGAGGCAGTGGTACAAGAGATTTGACACTTATGTTAGGAGCATTGGACTTTCAGGTGTGAGTATGATTCTTGTGTGTATGTTAAATCTCTGGATGATGGGTCTAGGATGTACTTACTCTTGTATGTAGATGACATGCTGATAGCATGCAAGAGTAAGAAGGCTGTACAGGAACTGAAGATAGCTTTGTCTCGGGAGTTTGAGATGAAGGATCTGGGGCCAGCCAGGAAGATCCTAGGGATGGAAATCATCAGAGATAGATCCAAAGGTGTGCTGCATCTGAGTCAGGGTGGCTACATTAAAAGATTCTGGAGCGATATGGGATGAAGGATGCCAAACCGACAGCACTACCTTTGGCAGCACATTTTTCCTTATGGAAGACCATGTCACCACAGACTGAGGTGGAGGCTCAGGAGATGGAGAAGGTACCATATGCTTCTGGTGTTGGGAGCCTTATGTATGCCATGGTATGTTGTAGGCCAGACATAGCCCATGCAGTGAGCCAGGTGAGCAGGTTCATGGCGCACCCTGGCAGGGAGCACTGGCGAGCACTAAAGGGAATCTTCAGGTACTTGGTAGGTACAGTTGGGGTTGGTATTTGCTATGGACAGCAAGAAGGTGCTGAGAGATCCAACTTATCCAAGGAGGCTCGTGGGCAGTTATATGGGTATGTGGATGCAGACTTTGGTGGAGATGTGGACACTAGGAGATCCACAACAGGCTTTGTGTTCAGCCTGTTTGGTGGTCCAGTATCATGGAGATCATGTCTGCAGCCCATCACAGCCTTATCTACCACGGAGGCAGAATACATAGGTATCACAGAGGCAGCAAAGGAAGCTCTTTGGCTGAAGGGCTTGATGCTGGAGATGGGACTTGATCAGAAGGTTGTCCAGGTGCATAGTGACAGCCAGAGTGCTCTGATGCTTGCGCAGAATGCAGTCTATCATGCCAGGACGAAGCACATTGACCTCAGATACCACAGGATCAGAGAGCTGGTGGAAGATGGTGAGGTGGAGCTGGTGAAGGTATACACCAAAGAAAATCCAGCAGATGCACTGACTAAGGTTCTTCCACGGGACAGTTTTCAAAAGTGTATTTCGTTGTTAAAGCTGATGGACACAGTGGACGTGCTGAGGCCTTGAAAGCATCAAGGTGGAGATTGTTGGGCCTGGTGTGGTGCTATTAAGGCCCAGGTGGGCTAACTTGTATTGGGCTGGGTTTGAGTCCAAGGGTTGAGATTAAATCAAGTCACGGGTGTACACGGGCTTGGGGATTAGTTTAATCTCATTGGTTTAGTCCATGGGAGTTTTTTGTTGAGTCTGGGCCTGGCCCACTTCGTGGATGTATTTAAACTCTAGTCTCTAGGGTTTGGATGGAATAGAGAACAGATTCTTTTCTCCCAAAAATTCCCTTCTCTCATCATAGGGCGGCAGCCCTTTCTTTCTCCTCCCCATCTTCCTCCTTTTCAAGAACTAAACCTAACAGGATTAGAAATCCTTAATTCTAGTTCTTGTTGAACGGGGAATCCCATTGCTATTCATCAAGGTCTAAACCTAACAGGATTAGAAATCCTTAATTCTAGTTCTTGTTGAACGGGGAATCCCATTGCTATTCATCAAGGTCTAAACCTAACAGGATTAGAAATCCTTAGTTCTTGTTCAACGGGGAATCCCATTGCTATTCATCAAGGTCTAAACCCTAACAAGATATATGTTGGAATCGAGTAAAGAAGCGCTTTCCTTGGACGGATGGCCTTGAAGCTGAATAAAGATATATCGAGTGGAGATGCGTTCTTTGATGTGCATTGGAATGGAGTAAAGATGTGATTTTTTTTTCTTTTTTTCTGGCAGATCAACATAATCCACATAATGAAAGCAAAGAGATGTTCTTAGATTTGCATTGAGATTGGGTAGATTTCTGGTCGTATCCCGAAACAAACGCCAAGCCTTTTGCGATGATGAGACAAGCTCGGTAAACATATGGTATAATTACTCATAAAATAGGAGCCCCGACCTCCCGCTTTGCTCCCGTTCAGTCTTGGCAGCAGGCATTGTTATCATATAGAAGACAAATGATAAAATTATTCTTATATATCATTAAAATAATAATAAAAAATGATAAATTGAAAAAAAAAAGTTATCTAATGTAATGGATGAGAGGTGTTTCTATCTTACAAGGCCAATATAATAGAAGTATAATAAATGTTGTCTTCAATGTCATCTTATGTACTGCTCCTATTCAATACATATTGTAGACTTCACTCCTTTTTGAATTACTTTGAATATATGCTGCGAGATGGCTGAAGATCATGGACTACAAGGTTTGAAGAACGGATTAACTATTTCTGAAACTAATTGGATAAAAGTATTGAAAAATAATTTAAAAATTAATTTTAGACCACCAAAACTAAACTCCTGTGAATATATGCAATACAATCCACATGTCCAATAAAGTTAAATATTTTTAAAATTATTGTTTCAATTTAAAAGAATAATTCAATTTTTTGAAAGTTAAAACATAGATGTTTCAATATTTTTTAACTTACGAGAAAATCTTAATTTTAAAAAGAAAATAAGTTTTAAATTAAATTATACTAGACCATCTCAAGAACCAATTAAGTTCTTAGCCCTGGATAGGAAAATGTCAAATCTATTTCAAGTTGAGTTGGGCGATGACTTCATGCAATCAATCTTTTGAGCATGGAGTTTTCTTCATGATGCTCCAGTTGCGCATCAAACTTTTCTCTTGCATTGTAGCATAAAATCAAGAATATATGGATGCAAGATTCAACTAATAATCTCTAGTAGAGATCGTGATCACCTAAAATCTATATATAAACATAAATGAAAAAGAAAAATAACACTATCGAGTAGGATGGACAAGCTTTAAACTCTTGAAGATCAATTATGATTGATTGTTGTACCTTCTCTTATCGAGCTAACAAGTAATTAGTGAACTCAACTATTTTTATGTATATGAGAAAATAAGTTCACACTTTTGCCTAGATCTAATAATTATTGAATTAACTCTCTAACAATTAATAAGAACTTTTTTTCCTTTTTGTCACTTAAGACGATAGGCATGCTAGGCCTATCTTAGTTTTGACTGCAGCCTTTTTAAATAAAGTGTTGTAGGAAATTTCTACTGGCTACCTAGCCCAACTTGAGAACTCATTATTTAGTAACTTTTTTGGTAACGATAAGCCCAAGAATCCCTGTCATTATTAAAAATGGATGCACCTGGACTAAGAAATATTATAGAAAAACAAAAACTAAAGTAATAAACGACACAGAAATAATAAAAGGAGCTAGCATGGGAACGAAGAAGGTTGACTCTGAATTTCTTTCTCAAAGCATTGCTTTTCCTTTTAACTCACAAGCAAGGTATATGCTCCCTTCATTTTTTTGATCATGTTGATCTTTTCCTTCGCTTAGAAGTAAGAATCAACCAAGCTATAAATAACAAGAGAGTAGCATAGTTTTGATATCAATGAAGAGTTTTAAAACTTTATATATCTCTTGGTGCTTGGTTATCTATCTCCTCTCTTCTTCTAATAAGGAGTGAAAGTTTAGTTGGTATGTATCATTATATGAAATTCATTTTATTTATTACACAATTTATGTCTCTATATCATTCAAAAGTTCCAAGTTAAGAATTATGATGAAGATATACCTGCCTTACTTCTTGCACAAATGATTGTGATGAATTATTTTGAATATACTAGATAAAAGCTCATAAATTTAGATACTTATGCGAAGTACATATTATATTTAATTTTTTCTTTCTTTATTAGCATCATTTTTTGATTAATAAATGGTGATTCTTTTTTATTTCAAGATTGATGTGTATCATGGAAAGTCATATATTTGATCCATGAATTATGTACATATTATTCATATATTAATTTAAAAAATATTTTTTTATTATACGACATAATCTTTACATCATGTTTTAAAATAAAATCTTATATAATGGATCCAAGGGTGACTAATTAGATTCTTCTTCATCTAAACTTATAAAACTTATTTATTTTATAAGTTAAATCTTAATGAAGAGTATATATCTAATTTGTCTTTTGACAGAAATGATTCAAAGGCGTCTTTTAAATAAACTAACAGAAGTGTCACTACTTACATGCTTAACCATGCAAAAAAGCTATTATATTTATTTTTTCCTTTCATCGTTGTTATATTTTGAGTACTTAATAGAGTTCTTTTTTTACATAAAGATTAACGCTTAATGTGAGAAATAATATCCTTGATTCATGGCTTTTATATGCATTATACACTTTTATGTGCTTAAAGTGAGAAACAATAATTAGAAGAATACTAAATGGTAGTTTTTTTCACTGTTCATCAAATTTATGCCTTTGAAGATTCAAATCTTTATTATAACTTCAAATACGATATTTTATTTTATGAATGATGTTAATCAAGAAACATAGTTATTTATACATACATACATACACACACACACACACACACACACACACACACACACATATATATATATGTGTGTGTGTATGTGTGTGCGCGCGCGCGTGCGATTTGTATATATGCATATTTTTAGGTGTCCTTATATATAAGAAACATTTAACTAGAACATTATCAAATGCTACTTAATATTTTTCAATGTTCATCCAATTTATAACTTCCAATATTAAAATATTTATTATAATTTCAAATATGATATTACTTTTCATGAAAAATGATAATAAAGCAATACAATTAATTATCATTATGATAGCTAAGAATGTTAGTTATTTTCATTGTATTACTAGCGGCAATTTTAAAAGGATCAATATTAAGAGCTATTGGCATTATTAAAACCTTAATTTACATTTTTGAAAATGTGACCTCCATGTCAATTCTTTTTTCCCTCACCTTTTTTATATATTTTATTAAATTCTCACAATCCCCTATTTTGCTTATCCATTTTGTCCTTGCATATACAATGGACAAGTTTGAGTTTCTTTCTTTAAGAAGATTAACCATTTGAATTTTTCACTAGTAGAAATAAAATAGCATGGAGAACATTATTAGTATTTTAATTTATCCTATTAGAATAATGAGGTACTAAACTTTACACCTTGACTAGCATCTTTAAAATCGTTAATGATCATAATATTCTTTAACTTGTCTCAGAATAAAGTACTCAAGTCCACTCATCTAAGCCTTTTTTCAACTACATGGGATCGGCTACATGAATCTGCTTCCTCCACTCTGCTCTATTCAGGACCAAGTCAATATTTAAATTAAAAATAGTTATATATTTTTTAATTATTTTTGCTCATGTTAGTTTAGGTCTACCTCTACCTCTATCTTTTTCATGAATTGTTAAAAGATCACTCTTATTAACTGGAGCATCTAAAGACCTACGTTGTATATGTTCGAACCACCGTAATTAATTTTCTTTTATTTTATCTTCAATTGAGGCTACTCCTATCATTTATCTTATATGTTTATTTTAATTCTATCTTTTAAAGTTTTACCACATATCCATCTTAACATACGCATTTCTGTTACACTTAATTTATTCATATGTTGTTTTAATATTATCTAACACTTTGTTCCATATAGCATAGCTGGCCTAATAGCATAACTTATCTCAGAATAAAGTATTAATCATATTTTATGTTTTGCCTAAAAATCATTGTTAGAGCCATAGTAGTTTATTTATTTATCTTTATGTTGATGTGCTTCATTGGGTCATCAATGACAGATCATGTATTAGAAAATCTTATATAATATTAACTTAATAAAATTCATATTCACAATCGAGTATTTCTAATTAGTTAATATTGTCAATGTCTGACATGTATCGTGAGGTTTTAGTCATTTTAAGCATATTCCATACTTAATTTAATTCAAAGAGCATGTGATAGTAAATATATAACTATGTTTGATAGTTACGCAGTATTTTTTTAAAAAAATGAATATATGAAATGGTGAGACTCAATCCATTTGTATAAATCATAAAAAAACAGCATCAATTTTTTAGTGAGGTTTCTTTATTGCCAACTTTTAAATTAAATTCCCTCCTATTTTTCTCATCACATTTTCTCACAAGATTGATAATTTGAATATCTTTTTCAAGAAGTTGACAACTTGAATTTCATTTAATTTACTCAAAAAAAATAAAACATAGAAAACTAAATAGATATTTTAATTTATTCTATCAAAATTATGAGATTGTAAACTTTACACCTTAACTAGCCTCTTTAACACCATAAATCTATTTTCTAAGCCACTGATTAAAATATTCTTAATTTGACCAAGTGCTAGTTATATTTTATATGCCTAAACTTCCTTGTCAATGCCGTAGTGGTTATTTGTCTTTGTATCATTAAAGATGTGATTCATCAGGACATCAATGGTGGATCATGCATTAGGAAAATTCAATGTTAATGTGATATTAACTTTATGAAATCCATATGTACAATCAAGCATTTCTAATTAGTTAATGTTGTTGACGCCTGCCATGCACATGGCATGTAGTGAGTTTTTTTATTCATTTTGAGTGTATCACCTACTTATTTTAATGCAAAGGCATGGGATACTAAATGTAGGCCTACAATAATGTTTGATGCTCGAGCAGGATTTTTTTTTATAATAAAAATAAGAAATGGCGAGGCACGGTAGTCTTCAAATTAAGATCTCAATGCTTAAGTTCATCTTTTCCTTGGAATGGTAAATCTTGTAATGTTGCTCATATTTATTAAAAATATTAAAATTATTAATTTATCATCAAATGCATAATCGCTTGTCTATGCTTCAAGTAAATAGAATATATTGAATTTCCAACTTCCAAATCAGTGAAAAGGCCAATGACCGAGGTTTGCACTCCTCTTCCCTTAGGAGGAGATATGTTCCCAAAACATGCAAGTTTTTTTCTCAAGAATTGGCATAGATGACTATTCCATCATTAAGAATGGATTAGCATTGCTCTTATTATTTCTGAAAAGAAAATCAAATGGAAGAACGAACTAAATATCTTCTCTGCCCCACTACTTTGATATATGATAAATATGGCAAGTAACTTGTCATTCAAAAGTGGTATTGGGATGTAAGAAAAAGTCTTGCTGCACCATCCTTTGGTGTAGCAAGCATGCATCGATCATGCGGATTAGCTGCTCATGTATGCCAGCGCACGTACGATGGCCCAATAAGCTTTATCGCGTATCGTATGCATAGGCAACTAATTCGTGTGGCCGATGTGCACTTGCTGCATCACCCTTTGCTGCACCGAAGGATGGTGCAGCAAGTCTTTTCCTTTGATGTAATAAAAACATAAATGCTAAGAATCACACCAGCACTTACTCAAAAAAAAAAAAGGAAAAAAATGAATTGCACCACCTTGTAATAGAATGTGTTGAATCATCGTACTGCTTTAGTTAAAATGTGATGCTTCAATAAATAATATATTTTAAGATAACTTTTACCTTTCTAATTAAATAAACCTACTCTGAACTGCATCACAGATGTGTGAGAGAATTTGTTTGGAGACACTTCTTTGGTAGCAACAAAGGAATCTATCTCGTGGACCTATGAGTACCATAGAAGCAGCAAAACTTATGGAACGATGGACGACAAGTAAAGTAGCAGGAAAACTTGAGGAAAACGAAAATGCGAAAAATATTTGGCTTGTGGGGGAAGAAGCCCTACTGGGACAGCTAACACGGGTCACAAAGTTGGCTCTAATGCAGATGGCTGAGAACGAGAAGGTCCCATTCAGTCCTGTAATACAGTTGCATGGTCCTTCTTTAAGCAGTAATAATGGCAAGAGAATTAGCTGGCGAAAAGTTGCGATGGCTATTGCAGATGAGGTTGGGAAACAGGTCAACACAGATGATGCCATGCCTAGGATACCGGCAAAGGAGGTAGAGGATTTGGATGAGGAGGAGGAGAAGGAGGAGAGGCGAGCGATATCTCCATTGACGGAGTGGACCTATGTGAATTTGGTGAGAAAGAAATACCTATTGGTATTAATAAATCTTCTTTATCCCATGACACCGAGTGAGTTGGAAAGTGTGGGCCTTCCGCTACCGAACCCATTTAGTCACAACAGGTGGTTGATCTCCACTCCCTCAAGAGACATCTGTGATAAGAGTAGGTTCCCAGACGACCTCGTCTTGGTTACTCAGAGCCAGAGGCTACCTTTGATTGGATTAGGTGACAAAATTCGTGAAGACTTGCTTTTCTTAGAGCTCTATGATGTTGCTTCTTCCTTCTCCCTCAAAACCCTTGACCATAGCGTTACTCATGATAACGACCAATTTAATGATGATAAGGAAATATTGTTTTCTATGGCATACGATTGCTTACAATATTGCTTGCTATTCTTTCATGATGTCAAACAACAGGAGAATGTGCAAGCTTATGGTCTCCGAGAAGAAGAGTTGGTAAGATATTGGATGGCGGATGGGCTTATCACCACACGAGTTGCTCTTGCTCTTACCTCTACCAAGATGATGCAGCGGCCTTCTCAAGAGGAAGAGAAGGAGAAGGATGATGCAACATCCCTTTTAAACATATCAAAGGCCCTACTAGGAGAGCTTTTGTCTCGGTCCTTGATACGACGCCATGCCTCTCAAAGTCTTGATGTTACTGCAACAACAACAATTACAAGTGGGTACATTGATTCGAACCAGCTGGGAACATGGGAAAATTTGGAAGACCATTTGCATGCCCTAGAAGAGTGGGGAAATAACACTTGGGTCTCATTCATCTATAATCGAGGCAAGGCTTATCGTAGACCATGCAACCCAAACACCCTCACTACCCTGATCCTCAGGGGTTGCTCGCAGTTGTGCTTCTTTCCTGATGATTGGATACAGAGCATGCCTCAACTTCGAGTCCTTGATATCTCCTATACTCCCTTGACATCGTTGCCCTCTTCGTTGTCTCGTCTCACCAATCTTAGATTGCTATCCTTGAAAGGCTGTCAACACCTTAGCACACTTACACCTCAGCCTCCCTCCATATCATCGACATCATCTCTTCTTTTATCATCTCCATTACAAGACCTGAAAAAGCTAGAATCATTGGATCTGAATGGAACCTCATTGTTCCACATACCTGATGAAGTGGGTACATGCAAGCACTCCCTTCGATACCTTGACCTATCCTGTTCAAATATAAAATCTCTTCCTCCCTCTTTATTCTCCGACATGTTATGTCTAGAGGAGCTCTTCCTTAATTGTTGCACTGCTTTAACTGATCCACTGCCTTCTTTAGAAGCAATGATGAATCTTCAAGTGCTCTGTCTCACTGGGAGTCAGATCACAACCCTTCCTGGTGCGGCATTTGAGCACTTGCGACGGCTTGAACTCTCTGGTAACCATCAGCTGATGTCATTGCCGGAATCACTTTTAAAAGCAGCAAGACTTGAGCAGATCCGACTCCAAGATTTCAGGGTCTTGAAGGAGGTAAATATGTCTGGCAGCAGCAGCCTCAAGTACTTCTCCCTCTCTAGGTCGCCAATTGTTGAATTAGTTTCCCTGCGAGCATGCCAGCAACTGGAGACCATAGACTTGTATGATCTTCCAGACCTTCAAATGCTAGATCTTTCAGCAACAGGGCTCAGAAAAATGCCAGCTGAAATCTTCAAGCTACCTAAGTTGAGGCGTCTGGATCTTTTAGGCGTTACAAGCTTAAGAAGTTTTCCTTGGAAGGAAATACAACAGCTCCCTAAGGAGTTCCATCTAGATCAGTGCAGGTGTGATGGTAATGGCACCACCCTTGATGACATCCATGAATCCATCAAACAACATGGAGATGGTGAACTTAGCGAAGTTCACATTCGCGCGGGTGATTCAAGATTATTTCGTACCTTGGACTCCAATGCTGTGGAGCAGTTGATAAAGAAACGATCATTTTATGTTTGTGTTTCTCCTTGTAGCGAAGCAGCAGCATCAACAGCTTGTTGTCGTCAACTAAGCCAGATGGTCTCGGGTTCAACCCTTTACGACGATGTGTATACAGAGGTCACAACCTCCAAGTTTGTCATAGCAGAGCTTCTCCGCCCACGCCGCCTTGTCAAGCATGTGGAAATCAAAAAAATCAGTCGAACGCCGATTGAGATCAAAAGTCTTCTCTATACCGTAGAGTCCTTGTTCTTGGACGGCAATATCTTTGATGTAACCTTAACAAATCTGGATGATGACATGTCTGATGTACCTGAAATGGAAGAGCACATGCCTCGCTTAAAAGAGTGCCAGATCATGCGGTGCCATAGCATGCGGGATGTCTTTAGCTCGGATACTACAAAACATTTGACCCCCGTTTTGAGAAAGCTGTGGGTGTCCAACCTCAGAAGACTCACCCAGGTTTGCTCCATACCCGATCTTTATTATCGCTCGACAGATTTTTTGAAGCTTAGATATGTGCACCTGGAGTACTGCCCAAGACTGGAGAAAGTCTTTCCTTCGGAGTTGACGCTTCCGAATCTAGAAAGCCTCAGCATCAAATTCTGCGGCAATCTCAAGTCGGTATTCTACTCAACAAGGCGTCCAATAAAAATCGGGCTTCAATTGCTCAAAGCTATATGTTTGTTGGATTTGCCGCATCTGCAGCATCTCCACGAGGATCAGGAATTTCGATTGCCCACATGGAAGGAGCTTAAAGTCCGAGGATGCCCAAGCCTTCGCAGACTGCCTCTCTTAGGCCAGCCACCACCTAATCAACGTGGTGACCAAACTACTCATGCTTCTCATCCACAGGTCTGTGTCAGTGGAGAGTGGAGCTGGTGGAACAACCTAGCATGGGATGATGAGGAGCACCATCACTGCAAGGATCACTGCTTCCATTTCAAGCCACAACTCCCAATTTCTGCCATCAAACAGGGGATGAAGAAAAGGCCCCTGATATGAATGGGAGAAAGGCAAATAAATGAATGAAAACACACATCGTCATGTCTCCGTGTGCTATTGTGTGTCCCCATCCTTGGTTTGGTTTGGTTTGGTTTTTACTCTTGCTGCTTTACCATTTGTTTTAATTAATGTTTCCTCCACGAACTTCCACAGCTTGTTGAGCGAGATGGCATGCATGTTTTCTACCGAAGTGTGATGATATTAATGTTGGCTTATTATTGAGTGTAAAGTTTTCTGATTGTATTATTGATAAGCTTTTCTGGTGTTGTTAGATTTATGTACGTCAATAAATTGTGAACTATCTCGGATATGTAATTTCTCCCATATTTTATAAAGAAGAGCAAGGGTGAATATTGCATATATTGATTTAAATAATTTATCGTGGTCAAGAAGAGCAAGGGTGAATATGCTTTGGTGGGAAAAGGTTCCGGTTTGTTATCCAAATAGAGCGGTTTTTGTGTGAATGATTTTTTTATTCATTGGAAATGGATTAGTGTTGAATTGACCTACACAAAGCTTCTCCATACACAGTTTCTTATTTATTCACTAGCAAAAGCCAATGCAAACTGGATAATAAATTGGTTAAACACCCAGAGCACACCTCTTCAATTTAATTCAAGAATGATGGATGGCTTGAAAGTGCACACTTGAAGTTTAATGGAATCTTAAAAAAGGATTTTTTTGAATTAAAATGAGGATAATTGCCAAGCATATTCAATTCGTAGTAAATTGATGATTGGCTGACTGAGTGTCCATTACCTTAAAATGGCAGCAAAAGAGAATAGAATGATCACAGGATGTTGAACGTCAACACTTCCACCAAAGAAAGGGTCAAGGTTTGAAAAACTATTTTGATCAAAGCTAACGAAACAATCTCTAGATGCATGAAGCCGGTGAGCTACCGCGGTTAACATAAAGGCAACATTACTTGGTCAGACTTCTAAAATGAAAAGAATGTCATATAATATTAAGTTGCAATTTAAGTCGTGGGAGATGAAGACCGAGGTAGGTGAGAGGATGCGGGGTTGTTGGGATATATATGATTTATCTCTCAAGTTGCACTTAGATATTATGATCATTTTTGTTACAATTTTCAAACACAATTTTTGTATTTTCTAAGAAATCCAATTGTTAATGATGCAATTATGCAACTCTCATTGCTGCAGTTGGATTAACAAATAAACAATCTCTATGTAGAATGGGACATGGGATCAAAGGATTGAATTTATGCAGCCAGAGCAGAAAACTGATTTGGCAAAGCTCAAGCCCTGTCACTAAGCTTTAAGTAATTGGAGGCAAAAAAAAAAAAAAGAGAAGAGTTTCAAGTTGTTCCAGTTGTTGAAGGCAAGGACCATGGCGACTGTGGCTGGATCGAAGTGGATGGCATTGTTGCGTAGAAATAAATTTAAATTAAATCACATGAAGCTGGTGGCTAGGGAGCTAGAAGCCTTAATCTTTCCTCTTTTTTTTTTTTTGTTTTAAACTGACATAATGCTAAAAACCAAGAGTTTGTAAACCATATCTCTGATAACCCATCAGTTTCAGCATTGCATTAGTGTATTTTTTGATGATAAATTGTCAAGAACTTGAACAAATTCATATAAAAATATTGAGAATATGAAATATTATTTTCAAGTTAAAATTGCAATATTTAAGGAAGTGCTTTATTGCTGCAGAGGAGAAAGTACGTGACAAATCCTTTTTTTACATCAATTACCAATCCAAGAGCCATGGGAAGCTCACTGAATCAGGCCAGCAAAAGAGGTTGGAACTTTGAGGTCATCCACGATGCCTTCTTAATAATTTTCTTACAAATTAAGCTTTAATTTTACTCATTTATGGCCATCATTCAATGCATTCAGTTTTTATTCAATATTTTTAGATTTTTAATTTTTTTATTATTAATGATGCTATTGATATATAATTAAAAGTATGATAAAAAAGCATAACATTTTTAAGTGCGGGCATAATTTTTAAATTCTGAACTATACTTGTACTAAAATGCAATTTTGAATTACTTTGGACATATTTCCACTCTGTTCTGCCAACTTTTTTTTGGCAGGTAAGATTAACCTTTTCATCATGAAAGATGTGTACATGCCTCTCGAGAAATATAAATCAAATTGATGCTTCAGCTCCGGAAAACAACTTTTTATGGATTTCGTCAAACAAATATATGATTACTGTGTTTAAACAATTGATGAGCTGGTGCACAACATTGCATGGATGCCATACTATGTTTTTCTTCTCTGCAAATTTAGGAGCACTTGAATTGTTGAAATGAATGTAAAATGGACTTCAGTCCCTTATGCACTAGATCTCTAGGCCAAGATAATTGAATGTGAATTGGATATACCTATAGGGAGAGATTTATATTTATTTTTGTTCTCGTGTCCTCAAGGTTACACACTGCCACAGAAAAAATGAAGAAAATCCTACATTCAGTGCTCTCATACATGCAAGTCAAAATCCAAAACAGAAAAGGAGTCATCCCAAACTTGATCCCAATCAAGTAGAAGCCCAATCAAGACAATTAAGAGCAAAAGATTCAAAGATACAAAGTGATTGCAAACTTTGAGAGAGGATTTCAGAGATCAAATTGATGTTTCAGTTCCTGAAAACTTGTGTGGTATAGTTTCACTCACATGAATCTTACCTTCAGCAACATTTTTCACACTTGCTGAAATATTCTAAATTATATACAATTTTTTCTATCTAAATGTTAATATCATAGGGACCTAGAATAGGATCTTATACCAAAGAAAGATCATTTGCAAGATGAGCATAGACCTAAAATAAGCTATACCCAATCAAACCTTATGTTCATATTTTGAGCATAAACTATTTGATCCATGTCCATCTTAGAATAGCTTTTTATGCCCACTCTGTATGCTAATTGCATCCTTTTATATTGTATCCTTGATTTTAATTTTATATATTCAATTTCATTACAAATATTTAAAAATATAACATATAGTTTTATTAAAAGGTTGTTATACTAACCTATACCATATTATATTAGTATGGTTTTTATATGGTACCAAAATTTAATTTGTCATGAATAGATTCGATCAAAACTGAACGGTATTGATTCATACCCTTCAGTATAGAATAATATTATAACTAAAATTGAGAAAAATATTGATACTTTGTCTTAGAATATGATGCGAGCTGTACTGTACCAATTCATATAGTACTAAAACAGTAGTATTCTATTATAGATTTTGCAAGCCTTAATTATTCGCATTAGTTATTGTTTCTTAGCATTTAAAAAATATTATTATATTAGATTATAGTATATCTAAATATATCTAGGCATGTCGTAATAGTTCGGCATGAAATCAAGAAATTAATCCATGGTTGACATAGGGCTTGCGCACTCATTATAAAGGTCAGGTTAGGTCCCCCCGGCTAATAACAACAATCCGTACATAGAACCACCATCTATCTAAAACAAGCATGTGTGTTATATCCCTTAGTGATATATGGTTGGCACTAATTGAGGGAAGAAAAGGGTGCTGCAAGCTCAACTTCTCCCACATTTAGAGTTCTTGGCATTCTATGATCATGTAACAAAATATTAAAACTAATTGAATAAAAATATTAAAAATTAATTTTAGACCATCAAAACTAAACTCTATGAATACAATACAATCCATATGTTCAATAATATTAAATATTTTTAAAATTATTGTTTCAATTTGAAAGAATAATTTAATTTTTTGAAAGTTAAAATATAGATGTTTCAACATATCCTAATTCATAATAAAATTTAATTAAAAAATAAATAAGTCTTGAATTAAATTAGACGAGACTAGACTGTCACAAGCATCAATTAAGTTCTTAAACTTGAATAGAAAATGGTAGATCGATTTCAAGTTGAGTTGGGCCTATCCCAAATGCCAAGATGACTTCATGCAATCAATCTTTTGATCACAAAGTTTCCTTCATGAGGTTCCAGTTGCACATCAAACCCTTCTCGCTTCCACTTCATCTATAGCATTGTGACATGAAACAAAAGCATATGGATGCAAGATTCAGCTAGCAATCCCCAAGGAGATTTTGATCACCTAAAATATATATATATATATATATAATATAAGTAAAAGTTTAAACACTTGAAGATAAATTTTTTTTTTTTATTGAGCTAAAAGGTAATTGTTGAACACACAACTACTTTTTATATATTAGAAAGTGAGTTTAAACTTTTGCTTAAATATGATAATTATTGAATTAACTTTCAACAATTAATAAGTTTTTTTTTGTCGCTTACGGTGATTGGCATACTACGTCTAGTTTTGACTCTAACTTCTAAATAAAATATTAAAAATAATTTTTAATGATTATCTCGATCAGCGTGAAAACTCATTATTTAGTTCTTTTTGTAATGATAAGCCCAAGAATCCCTTTCATTTAAAAAAAGTAGACAACTAATGGAATAAATATCTCATGAAAATTTATGAACAAAATTTAAAAGTGATTGCACTTGGACTAAGAAATATATAGAAAAAAAATAAAGTAACAAAGGATACAGAAAATAAAATAAAATTAGCTGGTATAGGAATAAAGAAGGTTAACTTTGAATTTCTTTTTCAAAGCATTGCTTTTCCTTTTAAATCAAGTAAGGTATATGATCCCTTCATTTCTTTATCACAGTGATCTCTTTCTTCACTTAGAAGTAAGAATCAATCATAGTATAAATAACAAGGGAGTAGTATAGTTCTGATATTAATAAACAATTCTAAAACTTTAACTCTCTTGCGGTGATTGATTATCTGGCTGCTTTCTTCTTTGGAGTGAAAGTTTAACTCTTGAGGTATGTTTTATTAAATTTTTTATCATTTATTACAACATCTATGTTTTTGTATCATTTAAAGGTTAAAAGTTTAAAATCATAGAAAAAATATACCTACTTTACTTCTTGTATAAATGATTATGATGAATTCTTTTAAATAGACTAGAAAAAAGTTCATAAATTTAGATCCTCATGCAAAGTACATATTATATTTAAGTTTTCTTTGCTTTAGTATTATATTTTGATTAATAAATGGTAATTCCTTTTATTTTGAGATTGATGTATATTATGAAAAGTCATATATTTGATCCATGAATTGTGTAGATATTATTTATGTATTAATTTAAAAAATATTGTTCTTACTATATGACATAATCTTTGCATATATTTTAAAATAGAAACCTATATAATGGATCCAAGGATGCCTAATTAAATTCTTCTTAATCTAAATTTATAAAACTTGTATTTTTTTATAATTTAAATCTTAATAAAGAGTATATATGCAATTTATCTTTTGATAGAAATAATTTAAAGGTTTTTTGAGTAAACTAGTAGAAGTGCCACGACTTAGATACTTAATTATGCAAATAACTATTATATTTATTTTTTTCTTTTATCGCTACCATATTTTGATTAGTTAATGGAGTTCCTTTTTTTATATGAAGAATAATGCTTAACATGCGAAACAATAGCCCTAAATCATGACTTTATATCCATCATACACTTTTATATACTTAATGTGAGAAACAATTATTAGAGCATTTCTAAATGGTAATATTTTCAATGTTCATCCAATTAATTTAGGCCTTTTAAAATTAAATCTTTATTATAATTTCAAATATGATATTTTTTTATGAATGATGTTAATCAAGAAGCACAATTATTTATACATACATATCTACATACATACATGTGTGTGTATATATATATGCATGCGCATATGCATGCATGCATATTTGTATATATGTGTATACTTTTATGTGTACTTATATACAAGTAATATTTAACTAGAGCATTACTAAATATTACTTAATATTTTACAATGTTCATCTAATTGACAACTTTTAATATTCAAATCTTTATTATAATTTCAAATATGATATTACTTTTCATGAAAAATGATAATCAAGCAATACAATTAATTATCATTATGATAGCTAAGAATGTTAGTTATTTTCATTATTAAGAGTTATTGGTGTTATTAAAACCTTAATTTACATTTTTGAAAATGTAACTTCTATGTTAATGCCTTTTCCCCTCAACCTTTTTATATATTAAATTAAGTTCTCACAATGTCCTATTTTTCTTATTAAATTTTATCCTTGCATACACAATGGACAATATTGAGTTACTTTTGTTAGAAGATTGACTATTTGAATTTTTACTAGTAAAAATAAAATAGTATAGAAAATGTTATTGGTATTTTAATTTATTCTATTAGAATTATGGATTTCTAAACATTATACCTTGACTAGCATCTTTAAAATTGTTAATGATTATAATATTCTTTAACTTGTCCCAGAATAAAGTATTAATCATATTTTATATTTTGCCTAAAAATCCTTGTTAGAGCCATAGCGGTTTTGTTTAATTTACCCTGTGCTATTAAAGATGTGATTCATTGGGCCATCAATAACTAATCATGTGTTATAAAATATTATATGATATTAACTTAATGAAACCCATAATTAGTTAATGTTGCCAATGTCGGGCATGTAGATAGCATGCGGTGAGCCTTTATTCATTTTGAGTATGCTCTCTATTTATTTTAATTCAAAGAGCATATGATAGAAAATATATAAGTATGTTCGATAGTTAAGTAGGCTTAAAAAAATGAATATAAGAAATGGTGAGACCTGATCCATTTGTATAAATCATAAAATGTCAGCATCAATTTTTAATGAAATTAATTTCTTTAATGCCAATATTATCTATAAAGAAACCCTCTTAAAAACATTAATTGTCCAAATAAAAATATAAAGATTCATTTAAGAAATCATTATCTTTATTAAGATAGAAAAGTTGATAGTTTTCAAAGGTTTCTATGCTTAAGCCAAGCTGATCTTCTCCTTAAAGTAGTAGGCCTTATAATGTTGCTAGTAATTATTAAAATAATAAAATCATTAATTTGTCATCAGATGCCTAGCATGCCTTAAGAAATAGAGGAGCCCTTGTTTCAATTATCAATACATATGAAAACAAAGTTTAATTATATAATATATTAAATTTCCAACTTCTTAAATGAATGATTGCGAATATGCCAATGACTGGTTGCACTCCATTTCCCGTGAGAGGAGATCCATTTTTGTGAATCAGATATATTTTCTCAAGATTTGATATGGATAACTATTTCATAGTTGTGAACCAATTTGTATTATTTTTCTTACTGCCTATGAAAATAGAATTGAATAGAAAGGATTGATTATCTTTTTTTATTAAATATATGATAAATAACTCATCAATTTCTCACCAAAATATAAAGTCCTAAGAATTACACCAACTCTTTGCAATGCTTTAGTTAAGATGTGATGCTTTAGTAATTAATAGATTTTAAGATAGCTTTTACCTCTATGATTAAAGAACCTACTATAAACTATAGTTCAAAGATGTGCATAAATAACAAGGGAGTAGCATGGTTTTGCTGAATTCTAAAATTTTATCTTTTTCGGTGATTGGTTATCTTTTTGCTTTCTTCTTCCAACAAGGAGTGGAAGTTTAACCCTCTAGGTATGTTTTATTAATTTTTTTATCATTTATTACAACATCTATATTTTTGTATTATTTAAAGGTTAAAAGTTTAAAATCATAGAGAAATTATATCTGCTTTACTTCTTGCACAAATGATTATGATGAATTCTTTTGAATAGAATGAAAAAATGTTCATAAATTTAGATGCATATGCGAAGTACAAATTATATTTAATTTTTCCTTGCTTTAGTATCATTTTTGATTAATAAATAGTGATTCTTTTTTATTTTGAGATTGATGTATATCATGGAAAATTATATATTTGATCCATGAATTATGTACATATTAGTCATATATTAATTTTAAATATTTTTCTTATTATACGACATAATCTTTGCATCATGTTTTAAAATAAAAACCTATATAATGGATCCAAGGTTCCCTGATTAAATTCTTTTTCATCTAAACTATAAAATTTATATATTTTATAAGTTAAATCTTAATAAAGAGCATATATCTAATTTATCTTTTGATAAAAATAGATTAAAGGCAACTTTTGAATAAATTAATATAGGCATCACTATTTAGATACTTAATTATGCAAAATAGCTATTGTATTTTTTTTTCTTTCAATGATGTCATATTTTGAATACTCAATAGAGTTCTTTTATATATAGAGAGATTAATGTTTAATGTAAGAAATAATAACCCTGATTCATGAGTTTATATATATTATACACTTTTATATGCTTAATATGAGAATAATAATTAGAACATTACGAAATGATAGTATTTTTCATTATTCATCCAATTTATGCCTTTTAAAATTTAAATCTTTATCATAATTTCAAATATAATATTTTATTTTATGAATGATGCTAATCAAGAAATACAATTATTTATACATGCATAAATATATATATGTATTCGCATATACATGCATGCATATTTGTATATATATGTGTTTTTATGTTTACTTGTATATAAGTAACATTTAGCTAGAATATTACTAATAATACTTAATATTTTTTAACGTTCATCCACTTTACAATTTTCAATATTCAAATCCTTATTATAATTTCAAATATGATATTACTTTTTCATGAAAAATGATAATCAAGCAATACAATTAATTATTATTATGAAAGCTAAGAATTTTAGTTATTTTCATTGCATTAACAACAATAATCTTATAAGGATTAATATTAAGGGCTATTGGCATTCACTACAAGAAAAAAAAATATTGCGACGCCCAAATGCGTCGCTAAACATGCTATTGCGACGCATTAGCCACGCAATGACTGCGTCGCTGAGAATATCGTCGCAACCATAATTTGTTGCAATTGCATCGCAAAACAGCGACTCTCTGCGATGCAGAGATGCGTCGCAATATTGCGACGCATTGCGCAGATGCATCGCATATTGCGACGCATCAAAATGCGTCGCTAAATTTAAAACTAAATATTAATATTTTAAATATTAATATTAAATATTGCGATGTATTCAATTGCATCGCAATATTGCGACGCATTTAGCTGCATCGTAATATTTAATAATAATATTTTAAATATAATAGCGACGCAATATTAGTCGCTAATGCTCGCTAATAAAATTTTTTAAAATATTGCGATGCCAAGTCACTGCGTCGCAATATTTATTAATAATATTTTAGATATATTAGCGATGCAATTTTAGTCGCTAATGCGTCGCTAATTAAATTTTTTTAAAAATTATTGCGACGCCAGATCGTTGTTGCAATATTTAATAGTAATATTATGAAAATATTAGCGATGCAATTTGAGTCGCTAATGCGTCGCTAATTAAATTTTTTTAAAATATTGCGATGCCAGATCATTGCGTCGTAATATTTAATAATAATATTTTAAAAATATTAGCGATGCAATTCAGTCGCTAATGCGTCGCTAAATAATTTTTTAAAAAAAATAAAAATTTAAAAATTAAAACGGTTAATACAATTTCGTTACATTTAAATATTGATCGAAACATTCTTCACTCATATTGATCCAAACAATAATCATTCAATTTACAAAAATAATATATATTAAAATTTTGAAGTTTTCATGTACAACATATAAAAAGAAAAAAAATACATCAAGAATCTGAGCGATCACGTGGAGGCTGTGGAGGCTGAAGACTCTGCGACAAGCGGCTAACCATATCCCGCAAATGATGCATCTCATCTCGCATGTCTGCAATCTCCTGATCCCGGCCTCGCATACGATCCTCAAAATCCTGCTCGACCTCCTGCCGAACCTCCTCTGCAATAGATCTGCGAAGGTCGTCTAAACGCTCGGGAGGAATCACCAGAACTCGCGAGCTGAGGCCTGATGGGGAAAAATGTAGAAGCTCTAGTGCCCATTAGCTGGAGGCCTGATGGGGAAAATATGTAGAAGCTCTAGTGCCCAGACCATAGACCCTGCGGTCTTGCGGCTGGGCACCAACAGCCTCCAAAAACACACGCCGACTCTCCTCTGCTGAGAGTTCGACGGGCGTCTCCCCATCAGTAGAGTCGACCTGCGATGCCTGGGAGCGAAGCTCCTCGACTCGTGTCTTTAAATTATGAAATCAACAATAAATGAGTTAATAAATTTCTTGAAATAAAATTTTAGAAATTAAACAGATACTACATAAATCTAATTTCTTACCGCAACCTCCCGTGATCGCGTGTCGACCCAGGAACCGTCCCTCCTGGTGTGTGTCGCCCTGAATAGACGAAACTCACCAGATCTCCGCCCTCCTGCTCAGACTATAATAATAAAAAAATTGATATTAATACAAATATTTGTAAATAACTAAAATAGTAATTAAAATATTTATGTTTTCTTACCATACGCCGTCTGTGCTCCTGAATCGAAATGGAGCCCGAAGTATGGCGGGAGAGACCCGTGCCAGGACCGCCCTTCTCAGATCGGCGGTTCGTGCTGGCTGATGCGGACCTCCTGCGCCAGCCATCGGACTGCCAGGCCTGCTGCCACTCGTGCCAAATACCCTCTGGCACATGCGCAGGACGCTGACCCGATGACCTCCAACGATGAAGCATGTCGGAGTATCGGCGTCCCGTCAGAGCCTCCCATGCTGCCCTAATGGCATCATGGCTGGCAGGATCCCACGTAAACTTTTTCTGCATTAAAATAAACAGTTAGTTTCTGAATTTATTAAGATTAAGAATTTTATATCAGTGATAAATTGTATTTAATAAGTTTACCTGAAACTCAGAAAAATAAAACTCCCTCGTGGCTGGAGATACGTGGCGCCAATCGTAGCCACTGGGATCTGCACGCCTCTGAAATACGGCGCTGATGTGGCTGGATACATGATGCTGCTCAATAAATCTGTTAAAAAAATGCATGTTTATAAGTAATTGACTTAAAAACATAAACATATATTTTTAATTAGTATATACTTACAGCCCCTGAGCATCAAGTCGAAGTACAGTGCGGCCGATGGTGGAAGAACTCTCGGAGGTATGTGCCGATCGGCTGGATGGTAATACTGCTGGAGAGATCGAAGGCTGTGCGACTGCTGGAGATCCGAACTCTCCATCTCCGAGCTCATGTGATCTGATGCAGCAGGGCTACGTCCCTGCTCACTCCGTCTGTCGTCGGTAGATCTACCTCTGCCCGTCATACTGAAAATACTAAAGATTCATACAATTAAATTACGATTAATGATTGACTATGTAAAAATTTAACACTTATAAAAAAAAGTTAAATTTAAAAAAACCTCTATGTTTAATCGGTGTCATTTGTTTCGTGAAATGTTGGTTCAACATCCGATGCCGTATCGGACTGCGATTCAGTTTCATTATCATCGGAAGGAAACCGAACATTTGCATCCGCAATTTCTTGGACATCACCATTTGGATCTCTAAGTGATGTTTCAGGAGCCCTTGTGTCGTCCTCAATTGCATGCATTTCCATCTCATCCTCTTGAAATGCAGGGCACTCGGCTGATTGACTTGATGAACTCTCCTCTAATACGATTGTTGAACGTGGGACGATTTTAGAAACGGCCCACCAATCTCGCTTGTCGTTGCGCAAACTTGGATATCCGCAGTAAAAGACTTGCTGAGCTTGGGATGCAAGGATGAATGGGTCATATTTCTGCAATCTTCGTCGATGGTTCACTTCAACCAAATTGTAGTCGTTATGAACCCTTTTGCCCACAGGAACTATCGGATCGAACCAATTACAACCACCGGTGTCCGATAATGTTTCGTGAAATGTTGGTTCAACATCCGATGCCGTATCGAACTGCGATTCAGTTTCATTATCATCGGAAGGAAACCGAACATTTGCATCCGCAATTTCTTGGACATCACCATTTGGATCTCTAAGTGATGTTTCAGGAGCCCTTGTGTCGTCCTCAATTGCATGCATTTCCATCTCATCCTCTTGAAATGCAGGGCACTCGGCTGATTGACTTGATGAACTCTCCTCTAATACGATTGTTGAACGTGGGACGATTTTAGAAACGGCCCACCAATCTCGCTTGTCGTTGCGCAAACTTGGATATCCGCAGTAAAAGACTTGCTGAGCTTGGGATGCAAGGATGAATGGGTCATATTTCTGCAATCTTCGTCGATGGTTCACTTCAACCAAATTGTAGTCGTTATGAACCCTTTTTCCCACAGGAACTATCGATCGAACCAATCACACGCGAAA
>UESW01004925.1:289815-335281 GCA_900491605.1 Calamus simplicifolius | reverse complement strand
ATTTGATAAAGTGATCAAATCTTATGGCTTTATTAAGAATAAAGAAGAACCTTGCATTATAAATGGGCTAACGGTTCTGTTATTGTATTTCTTGTATTATATGTGGATGATATTCTCTTAATCGAATGATGTCCCTGCATTATAAGGAATAAAGACATGGTTATCATCACAATTCTCCATGAAAGATCTGGGAGAAGCATCATACATCCTCGGGATGAAGATCTATAGAGATAGATCTAAGAGGATGCTTGGTTTATCCCAATCTACGTACATTGACACAGTGCTAAAGAGGTTTAGCATGGAGAATTCCAAGAAAGGCTATCTTCCAATAGGCCATGGAATTCATCTTTCTAAGAAGGATTGTCCGATAACTCCTAATAAAAGAGAACGTATGAGTCGAATTCCATATGCTTCGGCAGTAGGATCGATTATGTACACCATGACATGTACAAGACCAGATGTGGCATACTCACTAGGAGTAGTGAGTAGATACCAATCTGATCAGGAGAAAAACACTGGCAAGTTGTTAAGACAATCCTTAAGTATTTGAAAAATACTAAGGACCAGTGGTTAGTCTATGGAGATTCTGATTTGAAACTTGTTGGATATATTGATTCCAGTTTCCAATTAGATCATGATGATAGCAAAAGTGTATCGGGTTTCATGTTTATCCTAATGGTGGAGCTGTTTGATGAAAAGTTCCAAGCAACATACAGTGGCAGATTGGTGTACGAGGCAGAGTACATCGCTGCATCAGATGCTGCGAAAGAAGCTGTGTGGCTGCGAAAGTTTATCTCCGAGCTTGGAGTGGCACCTTCCATAGATGGACCAGTCCTATTGTACAGTGACAGTACTAGTGCCATAGCTCAAGCAAAGGAACCACGAGCACATCAGCGCACCAAGCACATACTGCGTCGGTTTCATCTTATACGAGAGATTGTAGACTGAGGTGACATAAATCTTTAGAAGATTGATGGAAAGGAAAACCTAGGTGACCCATTTACTAAAGCACTCAGCATCAAGGAGTTTGATGACTATAAATTGAAGATGGGTATTAGATACTATAATGAGTAGCTTTAGGCTAAGTGGGAGTTTGTTAGGAATTGTATCCTAAAGCCAATCATTTGATGATTGTGCTGATGTAAATTGTATATAAATTGATATGTTAATAAAAGTTATTTGGCAGTTTATTCATTACAAGAACATCTTCTTAAAACTCCTAATAGTAATGAAGCCCTCAGGATCTTCCTTCACGATAAAGAGGATTTATCTTTGAAGGTCCTTAAAAGAGTTCGCGACCAAATGATATACTATGACAGGGCCATAGTACTATCAATTATAGGATGTTGTATATCATATTTGTTGGTTGTCCTCTTAACCAAGGAGTGTAGAGACACTGGTATGACATACAGGTGAAAGTGTAGGAGTACATTTCACCGAACGTGACTCATTTCCGGATACTCTACTGTCAAGATTTAATCCGAGAAGATATAGGTATAAGTATCCTTCAGACCTGAAGATGACAACCAGTGGCTTACAAGAAACTCATTGTACTTAGGTGCCGGACCACCTGGATTTCTAATCCAGCTACGAAATGTTACTAGGTGCAGTCAAGTACTTGTGGTAGTCAGTTGTGGATCAAGATGAAATTTGACCTATCCCATTAAAAGGAGAAATGCTTGTGTTTCAATTTAGCAAGACCTTGGCCAAGGCACTTCATGTGAAAGTCACATGATCACTAAAATTGAAATCACTTTATGGATTTGCTGTTTAGAGTTGACAGGCTTTTAAGCCATCCTTAGCATTTGTGGTCAAGAGGATGAATTATACGGTAACTGTTTCTTATGGTTCTTGGAGTTTGCTCGGCAACTCTTCGACCTATCCGGACGTCGGGTTCCATTGCTAGATGGGCACATCGATTAGTATAGAAAATTATTTCTATGCTACCGGCTTAGGTTCGAACCTAAAGAGTCATACGCATAGAAGTTTCTAGGATGATCTATTTGCTGATCAATGATTAAAAATCGTATAATTTAATTAATCAATTTGATTAATTGAATTATCTCAATTGGATTAAGTACAAGTGAATAAGATTCAATTTGGTTTAAGTCTACTAGAAGGACTAATCAATTTTAAATATTGATTTGAAATTAGATTTGATTTGGATTTAAATAGATTCAGGATTAGCCAAATTTGATTTGGGCTAGGACCATGATCTATATTGGTTTAATCCAATAAATTCAAATTAGCTTAAAACCAAAAATCCAAACCCCATGTATGAAAAAGGTTTTCTCGCATGATGAGATAACTAAAATCTCATCTAATGAGAAATTAAATTCTCATGCAGAATTTAATTTATAACTTTTAGTCTTCTTCAAATGATTCCCAAGTTCAAGAAAAATAAATTTTGCTAAAAATGTGCCTCTTTGGAAGATCACTCCACACAACTCTCAGTGCATTGACAAGTGTGTGAATTAATGTGCCTCTTTGGAAGAGCACTCCATACAACTCTGTGCATTGACAAGTGTGTGAACTAATGTGCCTCTTTGGAAGAGCACTTCACACAACTCTTCATGCATTGATAAGTGTGTGAATTTAATATGTCTCTTTGGTTTTCACAAAAATAGCGGAATTCTAAATGTTAGAATTCAATAAGCTGGCTAATATGAAACTATAAATAGAGGACATCCCTCACCAGATAACACAACACAAGATCAAAAGAGATCAAAAATTCTAAACAGTTAGAACCAAGTGTTACAGTTCTAAGAGTTAGAACAGGAAATTCTGGTATGATTTTAGTGTTAACAAAAGCTTGGTGAATCTTGGAGGAAGATTCAAGTGGAAGAATTCAAGATCAACAAAATTGTTTTCCGCGAGCTAGCACTCCCGGGAATCTGATCATTCGGGGGCTTCGCGTGGACAATACTAGAGGCCGGACGATTGAATGGCTGTAGAGCACAAAGGATTTACCTACTGTTCTTAAGGTGAGTGATTTGATCCTTAGATCTTAAGGCAGGCTTCAAGATGAGTAGTATGACTTCTCATCTTGAATATTAAGATATGATCTTACTTATTTAATTTATATGCAATACTTAGATCAAACGATCTTATAATATAAGGCAAATATATGATCTTGATGCATGTTAGAAAGATTAATATGTAATCGTTAAATTTTCGCATTAATAATTGTTATCAAATTTTAAAATATGCATGCCTCGGGGATTAATTCTCCCAATAGAGGGGGGGGAGAAGGATTTTTTTTTGCCCTTCCCATGGCTTGGCCACCGTGGCCAGGCCACGGACGGGCCCGGCCGTGGCCGGCGGCGACGGCCACGACCGTGGCCGATGATGGGAGGGGGAGGGCGGGGGAAACAGGAATTTTTTTTTTGCCCTTCCCATGGCTGGCCACCGTGGCTAGGCCACGGCCGACCACTAGTCGGGCGCGGCCGTGGCCAGCAACTACGGGCACGGCCCCGGCCGGGGTGAGTGCAGGCACGGCCCCGGCCAGGGCTAGCGAGACGGGAGGGGAGGGGGAGGGGAGGGGGGGATGGGGGTGAGGACTTACCCAAAAATAGAAGTCTCCGGAGAGTTAATCGAGTGCCGAAGAGCCACCGGAGGTGGGGAAGAGGGAGGAGGAGAAAGAGGGACAAAGAGGAACAGCCGGTTGGGGGGCTGGTTGCGGGAGTAAAAACAGGGAGGAAGAAGAGGGAGGAGGGGTTTTTTTTTATATAAGGATTATGCGTCGCTAATCCTAATTAGCGACGCAATAAATGAGTCGCTAATTGAGTGACTAATTAGTGACGTAATTAATTGCGTCGCTAATTGCCTCGCAAATTTGGCGCCATTAATTAGCGACGTAATTAATTGCGTCGCTAATTGCCTTGCAAATTTGGCGCCATTATCCAGCTTGGCAGGAATTTAGCGACGCATATTCATGCATCGCTAAATGCATAACTAAATATTAATATTTTATAATATTAATTTTATTTAATAATTATTATAATTTATTATATATAATATTATATAGTGATAATTTTATATATCGAAATATATAGAAATCTATGCCGCTCATTTCACTGGAGCCCCGGGGTGACCTGGGTGGCCGCGTGTTACATGTTCGCTTCCTTCGGGAACCTCCCGTGGCCGGCACTGCTGGCCCTTTCTCCCTCTGTCGCCCTCGGTGGCGCTTCGATCTCTTATCACGGGTTACCTCCCAGGTGCCGATCGGGGGGTCGGGCTTGGCCGTGTGCCGCTCTCGTCTGTCCGCTAAATCAGGAGACGGGTAAGGGTCTACCATGATGGTGACGAGTGATGGAGAATTATGGTTCGATTTAAGAGAGGGAGCCTTTGCAAACCATCGTCTTCTTCCTACGTGCAGTAAAGACATGGAACCTGCGCTATCGTCACTGAAAGGGCTTGAAGGGAGTTTTACCAGGCAAGATGTCACTCTCTTCCTACTCTCTTGCTGCAACCCCTCTCACCGTGCCACAAGAGCCATTGGAAACCGAGGGCGAAGGGGGATGGACAAGGAATCCTCTGATCTCCATAAAGAGACCACGCTGAAGAAGGTCATAGGAGAACCTCTTCCTCCCCGACCGATGGAGACTCCCAAGAAACGCAAGTCATCGGAAGCTTTGAACTTGGGTATGGGCACTGGGCCATGCCTGGCACGGCACGACCCAGGCCCACTGTGCCTTAAGAATTGCCGTGTCGTGCCTGGCACGGCTTATTAACAAATGGGCCTGCCAGGCACGGCACAAAAAAAAATCAAATTTGGCACGGCTCGTGACCCATTTCAAAATGGGCCACGGGCCGTGTCCAGCACGGCCCATCAGGGCTGTCCAGCATGGCCCAGCAGGGCCATGCCATAGCACGGCCCATCAGAGCTGGGCCATGCTGGGGGCCGTGCCATGGCACGGCCCCTTGGTGCCTAGGCACCATGTCACTGACGTGGTGCCAAGGCACCAGCTGAGCCAATCCCACTTATCCCATCCGTTTTTAACGGCTATATAGCCGTTAAAGGCTGTTGGGAGGGGTTTAGACCATTTTACCCCTCCCAACAGTCATATAACGGCTATATCGAAGGGTAGTTTTGAAAAAAAAAATAAAAATTCTATAAATAGATGAACTCTCTATCATTCTTACCACACCAAACCAACTCCTCTATTACTACTATTTCTCTCTTCGAGCAAGTGCTCTAGTAGATCTCTTCCAGCAAGTGCTTAGTAGATTAGCAATTTAATTTTTAGTTTGCAAGTTCTTACAAGTGGCAAGTACTCAAGAAAGTAGTCAAGTGCTACAAGGTCAATTCTTGTTGAGAGGCGAGAGCACAAGAGGAAGCTCACAAATCTTGGCTCCATGCGTCCACCTCTGATCTTTTCTCAATTCCTTTTTGTGGGTTAGTTTTTATTTTTTGCATTTATTAAATAAAAATTTTAGATATGACATCTTTTAACGAAAGTAATTTTAACATGCATGCTTTTTCTGAGGATGAGAAAACTAATCCCCAAGGACCCAAACCTCAATCCAACTCCAAGTTCCATCTAGAGCTAGTGTCAGTGAGTGTCAAACCTCTTCTCGTAAGAGGACTAGTAATGTTTGGATTGATTTCGATAGAATTATGGTTGATGGAGTCTATAAAGCAAAATAAAAATGTGCAAAACTTTAAAGTTGTTCTAGTACTGGGGGAACAGGGCATCTAAGAAGACATCAAGAGAGTCATAGGATGCATGATTCCAGTCAGCAAGGACTCCTTAATATACAAGAGGGATCACTTGTAGGAAATTTTGTATATAACCACGAAAATCAAAGAAAATTACTGGTAAGATGGATAGTTCAAGATGAATTACCTTTTAGTTTATCTGAATCTTATAATTTTGAAAGATATGTTCAATTAGGCCTACAACCTGCTTATAAAAGAACTAGTAGTCGTACCTTTAAAAGAGTGGCTATGACAAACTTTTTAGCAATGAAACAAAGTTTAACGGAAAGCCTCTCAAATTTAAATGCTAGAATTTCTTTAACTTTTGATATTTGGTCTGAATATGTAGGTAGTAATTGTTTTATTGCTGTTACTGCTCATTATATTGATAATGATTGGTAATTAAATAAACGAATTATTGGTTTTCATGCTTTTGATTTTCCATATTCAGGACAACAAACTTCAAATATTATTTATCAAACTGCATGCTCATATAATATTAATAAAATAATATCAATTACTTTTGATAATGCATCTAATAATAATTCTGTTGCATTATTAAACGACTCTTTGCATCCCATTTTAGATGGACAATTATTTCATATTAGATGTGCATGTCATATATTAAATCTTTCTGCTCAATCTGGCATGAACATAATTCAAGAGGTTATTTCAAAAATTAGAAATGTAGTTTCTTTTATTCATGTTTCAAGGTCAAGACTTCAAGAATTTAAACAATTATGTGTAGATCATGGTAAACGCTTTAAAAAATTTAAACTTGATATAATAATTCGTTGGAATAGTACCTATGCCATGATACATGATGCATATCCATATAAGAACTTATTAAGTGCTTATATTAATGAGCGTGGATTAGGATTTACATTGACTGAAGCTGATTGGAATCAAGGTAAAATTTTAGAAGATTTTTTGGTTACTTTTTATGATGCTACAAATGTTCTTTCATGTATTTATTATCCAACTTCTTATTCATTTTTACAAAAAGCATATGTAATTAGTGAAAAATTAAAGAATATAGATATCATGAAGTTGTAATGCCTATTATACATAATATGGAAACTAAATGGAATGAATATTGGAATAGGATATGTCCATTGCATAACTTAGCTGTTTTTTTTATCCTAGAGTTAAATTAAATGGTGTAATTTTTTTAATTAATCAATATTTGAAAATATGAATCAAAATCCTGAACGTGCTAAAGATGAGGTAACACGACTTCTTAATGATATTTATTATTTATATAATGATAAAATTTGTGGATCTAGAATACCTGCTCAAAGCTCTGCTTCTTCTTCTAGATCTCGTTCGTCATCTATTTTTTCATTCATTAGAAGACACGCACATGCTTCATCATCTTCTTCATCTTTAAGTAATAAATTGAAATTTTATTTATGAAACGATCTTCATTTTGCATATGATAAAGATCAAATAGAAAGTCTAGATGTATTAGCTTGGTGGAAGAGTGTTAAAAATCAATATCTGTTATGTCTGCCATTGCACGAGATATTTTAGCTGTGCCGATGTCCACAGTAGCATCAGAATCCGCTTTCAGTTCAGGTCGACGTATTTTGGACGAAAAGAGAAGTAGGATGACTGGCGAGACAGTTGAGATGCTTATCTGCTTCAAAGACTGGTTGGATGCTGAGGCGATGCTTCAAAATAAAGGTGGACATGACTAACCAGCGAAGATGATGATGACACAAATACTACTGATGACTGATGAGTGATGAGTGAGTCATTTCTACTTTTATAATTGTCTATTTTTATTTTTTAAATTGTTAAAAACTTAAAGTAAGTCATCTTTATTTTTTTTCTTTCTATTTTTTTCTCCTTGCTTATTGTATTATGTTCTGGAGGTCAGGCCTAGCCCCCCTCCCTTCTGTACCATTTTGATTGTAAATTAATAAACTAGTAGGGGTCTATGCCAAACCACCCACCTGTAAGGTGACTTTATATTAATAAAATTTCTTTATTCTAATAATTTTTTAATTTATTAAAAAAAATATTTTTTTACAAATTTTTTTTATTTGAGCCATGCACGGCCCAGACCCACCTGGGCCAGCACGGCTCAGGCCCAGGTGGGCCGTGCCAGCACGGCACGGCGGGCCGGCCCAGGCCTGTCATGGGCCGTGCCGTGCTGGGCTAACAGAAAAATTTTCTGCGCCCGGCCCGGCACGGTTCACTGGGCTGTGCCGGCACGGTTCGGTACTGTAGCAGTACAGGGCCATGCCTGGCATGGCCCATGTGGGCCTGGGCCGTGCCGTGCCATGGGCGGCATGGCCCAGTGCCTACCTCTAGGTATGATCTCTTTCTCATCGGAAGCCTCTTCTTCCGCGTCACTGTTGCGACAGAATTTTGTGTCGCTAAACAATGACTCAAATAAACGTGTCACTGTTTAGCGACACAAAATTGCATCGCTAAACAGCGACACATATAAAATGCGTCACTAATTTAGCGATGCATTTAACTGCCTCACTATTTAGCGATACAGTTTTATGTCGCTAAACATCGACACATTTTTTTTACGCTGCTGTATAGCGATGCATATCGAGGCATCGCTAAATAGCGACGTATTTATGCGTCGCTAAAAATTAATAATTTATAATATTAATTATATTCATTAATTATTATAGAGTATAATATTTAAAATTATATAGTGATAATTTATATATTGATATATTGTAATATATACCGCTCGTTCTGCTACAGCCCCAGGGTAATGTGGGTGGCCGCGATGTTACATGTCCGCTTCCTCCAGGAACCTTCCGTGGGCAGCGCTGCTGCCCCTTTCTCCCCTCCTCCGCCCTTAGCGGCGATTCGATATCTTGTTGCGAGTTACCTCCAAAAGTATTGCACAATTCTACTACGAAAGAATATGAAAAGAATCAAGCTTTCAACATAATGACCATACTTGTATGCATCAAAAGTGTTAAATTTCCTGTTGGGATGTCGTTTTCCCTTTACTGATTCCTTGACTGATTGGCGATATATAGCACAAACAGCTTCCATGCGGAGCTTGAAATCCTCTAGAATTGTAGAAAGCATATCTTCCTAACTATTCCAGTTAATAGTTTCCTTTCTGCAATGATTCTTAGCAAAATCTCCATTAGAAGCTAAATCAGCAGCTTCTCTTTCAGAAGCGTCGTCGAATCCAGCATCATGTAGTGCTGTTGGGATGTTGTTTTCCATTTACTGATTCTTTCACTAATTAACGATATATAGCACAAACAGCTTCCATGCAGAGCTTGAAATCCTTTAGAATTGAAGAAAGTATATCCCTGAACCCCTGAACCCTAAAACTCTATTTAGCGACACATACTAATTCGTTGCTAATGCGTCGCTATTTAGCGACACATAATTGCATCGCTAAACGGCGATACAATTATGTGTGTCGCTATTTAACGACATAATTATGCATCGCTAAACATCAACGCATGCATAGTGACGCACATAATTGCATCGCTAAACAGCGACTCATATCGATGAGTCGCTATATGCATCGCTATTTTGTGACTAAAATTTTTGGAGTCGCTAAATCCATCGTTAATTAGCGACTGATTTAATGAGTTGCTAAATTGTATCGCAGATTTCTTGGGTCGCAATTGCATCGCAATTTTATCATTATTTTGCGATAAAAAATTGCGTCGCTAAATTGCATCGCTATTTCATGAATTTCTTGTAGTGTATAAGCATCATACTTTTTCAACAGTGTTCTATTTATCCTCTCAACCATCCCATTCTGTTGAGGAGTTTTCATCACTGAGAAATGCCTTTTGATACTCCACTCCTTATAAAAATTCTGAAACTTCCTGTCGATGTATTCTTCATCATTATCTGACCTCAAACACTTCACACTCCTTCCATTCTCCTTCTCCACCTCAGCCTTTCAGATTTTAAACTTAGTGAAAACCTCTGATTTCTCCTTCATGAAATAGACCCACGATTTTCTTGAGAAATTATCTATTAGAGTTAAGAAGTATCTGGCACCATTTCTTGCAGAAACTGGGGCTAATCCTCAGACATTGTGTGTACTAGCTGCAAGTGTTCTGCACTCCTAGCTGTGCTAACTAAGAAATGCACTTCTTCTGCTTTCCCATCTGACATGGCTCACAGATCTCCATGACTCTACCACTCAGATCTGGAAGCAGTCCCCTTTTGCTTAGTTCTTTCATCCCTTGTCTCCCATATGACATATGCGGTAATGCCACATCCTATACACATCCTAAGGATCATGTTCCACAGCTACTACCTCAGATTTTTCGATCACCATAGAGCCCTCCATCTTATATAGGTTATTCTACATCTTTTCTCTCTCATCACTATCATAGCTCTGTTGGAGATGTTCAGAACTCCACTCCTTGCATGACAGTTGAAGCTGTATCCAGTCTGCTTTAGGTACCCCAATGACACTAGATTCTTCTTGAGCTCGGGACATGCTTTATGCTGGTAAGAGTATGCACCATACCATCAAACATTCTAACCCTCACTGTGCTAATCCCTGCCATCTTGTAAGGGTGATCATCTCCAAGAGTCACACTCCCCTCATCAACCTCTATGTAAGTGCTAAACCATGACTGGTTGAAAGTGTAATGATAAGAACAAGCTAAATACAAGGTCTACATCTCTGTATTATGCCTCTGGCTATCTGATACCACTAAGAGATCATCCTTCACCTTTAGGTCTGTAACTGTACTCATAGATTTAGATATTCCCTTTTCTTTCTTCTACTTTTTTCACTTAGGATAGTCCCTCTTGAAATATTCTACCCACCATACTTGTAGTACTTAGCTTCTCTCTTGCCTTTTCTATACTTTGACCATCCTCTAGGCTTACTTCTGTCCTGTCTTTGCTTGACCTTTTCCCCACTGATAGACCCTCGAGGGGAACATCTTTCTTGGTCATCTTCTTCCTCTACTCATTCATCCGAAGCACCAAGATAATATCTTCATAAAATAATATCTCCTTTTCGTAAAGCAATGTCATGACTAATAAGTCATATGATATGGGTTGTGAACATAATAGTAGAAGTGTCTTATCTTTCTTCTCCATATTAACCATGACATTCAGCAATTCATTGCTTATCTGGTCGAACACCTGAACATGGGCTAGCACATCTCTAACTTCTGCCATCAAAAGATTATAGAGGCGTTTCTTCAACATTAACTTGTTGCACATGTTCTTCCCCATGTAGAGAGTGTGCAACTTCGTCCAGAGTCTCTTCGGCGTTTACTCCTTTAGCAATGAATAGAGGGCTGAATATGCTAGATATTCTCTTATCGCTAAACATGCTTTCTTCTCCATCGACATTTACTGTTTGTCTATCATCCCATCTGGCCTTTCCTCCAAAGCCAGATCTAAACCTTGCTGTACAAGAAGGTCCTCTACCCGAACTTTTTACATGGAGAAACTTTTCTTCCCATCAAACTTCTTAAAATCTATATTTATGCTATTACTCATGGCTAGATCTCAACCAAAAATAGCACAAAAATTCTAAAAAATTAAGAAGTACCTTGATGAGGCCTTGCTAAAAATTTTCAGACCTTTGAAGATATCTAAAACCCGATCTTTACACCTTCCTCCTTGCTGAACTAAGCTCTGATACCAACTGTTGAAGTACCCTAAGCTTTTACTTCTTGTTGTCAACAATCAGAATAGTAGAATGGTAATGTGTTGCCCCCTTATCTCTTGGTTGCGAGTTTAAACCACCACTGCCGTACATTTTTTGGCTTTGGATGGCTAAATCAGTATGCTTCCTCAGCTCGATAGGGTCCATCTAGTATGGCACTCGAGCCGATGATCTATGGCCCATTGGGGAGGTAGGGCCTTCGGCAATTGCTCGAGCATAACATCCTTGAACTCCCGTAGCACCTCCTCGACTTGATCTGGGGTGTCGCTCGGATCCTCTTACTGAACTTCAACCATAGCCGCTAAGTATGTGGGCTGCACATGCCGCAGCCCCTTGTCCATTTACTTGGCTGATGCTATCTCAGCCTTCCCCTTCTCCACCGGTGGGGAAACTTCAGCAACTTGCACGAAACATGGGGAAGAGGAAGGGGAGAAGATGGGAGGAGAGGATGATGGAGAGATCGGCTATGATGAGAGAAGAATTTTTTGGGAGAAAAGAGTCTGTTTCTTTCAAACCTTAGAATAATGGTTTAATTAGTTGGCCAAATGAACTTGGTTTAGACTTAACAAATTTCAAACCTTAGAAATAATGGTTTAATTAGTTGGCCAAATGAACTTGGTTTAGACTTAACAAAAATTCAATGAAACAAATAATTGAAAGCTTTGCTAAAGATGAAGAAATATAAGAGATGATCAAAAAAAAATTGTCAAAAATTTAAACTTAGATCACTGCATGTTAGTCAACCCAACCCATGGCCTCCGGCCCCTTGATTGGGCATGGCCTTGTTAGAGCATCATACCCAAATTCATATAAGAGACCTCCAACATCCAATCATACATGAGAGAATATTTTTGGCTCTAGAAAGGCATTTCGGAAAGAAAATTATAAGAAATAAAAAATTAAAAATTAAAAAACAGTGATAATCAAAAAATAAGTTACTGAGATCTACATGATTTTCTTTGGCAAATAGCACAAGGGTTCATTCGTCATGAAGGCATCAGTACGATTACCATTCATTGCTTTAGATTGTACATGTACAAAATGAATGAGAGTCTAAACCCATTCTATTCGTTTTATCCAAGGAATTTGCTTAGAAATTTGTGAGTATTCCTAACGTTAATAAAAGAATCTTGTCTTATGTGGCCCTGCTTCAACCAAGGCGTGGGGCTGGGGAGATAAGCCACCATGACATGAATCCACGACCAGCAATATGTCCGAAGGAACCGAGTTTGGGCTAAAATTTTCAGACCTGAAGCCCAACCTTTAAAACTATGACAATTTGAAAAAGTCCTGTTGCATGGTGCATGATGCACAAAAAATTTTTCACAACTTTTTAGGTCCACATTATTTAAAACCTATAAAATTTGGGGCCAGATCGGGTTCGGGCCTGAGATTTAGACCAGCCCTTATTTGGATGTGTGCTGAATCTGGGCCTACCCGCCCCATTGATACACATATCTGGAACAAAATGGCTGGCCCAAATTGCTGAGAAACCAAGACACCCATGAGGCCAGTTTATGAAGTTAGGAAAAGTCATTGTACACCGGCCCCGGTGCAATATGGCCTGCATCAGAATGATGTACCAAGACTTTTCCTATGAAGTTATAATGGTATGGTTCTAAATTCTCACCGTAAGACGTTTTCATAGCATTGCTATAAATAAGCTGCCAGGTTACTGCTTAGTTAATAATCTTATTTGAAACTTGGGGGTTGATATGGCTCAAAGGATTGATGAACACATGAATTCGGGGACCACTGATCAATGATTTGGCGGCTGATCTTTAGCCTTCTCTCAATTCTCTCTGCATCGATCTTTGCCTATAGCAGTTGAGAAACATCTCTTCTTTTTCTTTTTTTTCTTTTTTTTTCTTTTTGGTTGGAGAGGGGGGGGGGGGGGTTGTGGACAACGAGGTAAATGAAAGGATAGTCTATGGCAATAAACTAGTTCACTTTCATATTTAAATATCTTTTAATAATCATTGATGAGGTTAAATTTTATTATCGTTCAGCTAAGCAGCACATGATAACCCATCCTTCATTAAACATCATCCATGGTTTGTTAGATGAGAGAACATAGAAAAATATGGCTGATAAATCAAGTCAAAGATTTATGAGACTTGCCATAAGGAAATGGCGAAAGAAGTCTATTGTGAAAAGAGAAGAGATGAACATACCTAGAAATAAGAGGAGGCACTAGACAAAGAAAAAAAACTAGAGGCTAGAAGGACCCAAATATCATGGCAATATGCTAAGGGTGACAAAGTTAAAAAAGAAGCAAACTCCTACCTTTAAAAGCATAAGGAGTCCAACAGTCATAGGTCAGCAATTATAAATCAAATCAACAATTGCTACATGTGTCACACCCTAACCCTTGAGGATTAAAACCTTTCAAACATTAAAAAATGATGCATGTCTAATGCATTTAAGAATGTGCAACCATCAAATCACCATGATCAAACATTAAGGAGGTGTCAATGCTATACCACCACCATATGTGTCCATCAAAAGGGGCTTAGCACGTAACCACCATATGTGTCCATCAAAAGGGGCTTAACACGTAACCTAAAAAAATCAAAAAAGAAAGTATCTCAGCGCTTCGCTTAACTATTTGAGTAGGCTCAATAGCTATCCTCTCAATTTAACAAAATAGCACGGAAGCCAACCTCGCATGTATCAGAAATTAGGATAGAGCTAATAAACTTAAAAGAACTTTTCCTCGCAGAAAAAAGAAAGCTCATGAGGACTCTCCTCTTAATCATTCAAAAAGGCTACAAAACAAGTAATTAGCACTTAGAGATTACCACTTAAGCAGAGACCTAAGGATTCATCTCGGTCATAAGAGACTAGCATTCTTCGACCAAACGACACTCAAAAAAGACTACCCTATCACTCAAGCAACTTACATTAAATTCAATGATAAAGGTATATGGTGAGGCCAAATCCTATCGACCTCCAATAAGTAGTATGAGCAACTCATCCATCATCAAGCATCATTTGCGACATGGTTGATGAGAGAACACAGTTAGAATATGGCCAATAGATTGAATGAAGGCAATGTCATTGTTAAGATGGGATAGATGTGTCCTCTAGCTAATTAGCAAAACTACCAATTACTTGTAAAGAGCATTGCCTAAGGCCACTCATATCATTTCGTCTAGAGATCAAACCTATCACAACAAAGCATGTGGCCACAATCCATGCGATCCTATCACCAAATTTGATGCCTATAAAAGATAGGCTGGATATAAGCAAGATCTCAGCAAGAACGTAGCCTTCCCTTTTCCATAAAAGCTAAGCTAAAAAATATTCTTTCCCTCTCCATTTACTATGCACTTTAAGGCTCATCCTTATACTCTCTCTCTCTCTCTCTCTCTCTCTCCTAACTTAAGAATTAAAAGGCTTTTGCTAAGAATCTTCAGTACCTCTTATACTTTTTTTAATTATTGCAGGTATCTTACTCCAGTTGCCTAAGCTCTTTTTTTTGGCCACATCACTTTTTTTTTTCTGACCAATCATTATCATCATCTCTATTAATGCATTGGTCCAACTGTTGTATTCTTGTATCATGAATCACTAAATTTAAATTTTTATCTACTAATGTATTAGAAGCATGTCCAATAAAATAAAATTTCAAATTAAACAAATGAGAAATTATTTGAAAGTTTCTTTGCTTATTTTGTTAATGTGGTCTAAAAAATCAAAAGAGTTAAAACAAAATACTAAAATCTAAGCTACTAAATAATAAATTGAATATGAGATACCCATCTCTATATCACCAAGGAGGCCATAAATATTATATTCATCACCTTGAAAGAAGCCTATACAGCCTCCAAAAAAATAAAGCAACCAATGCTGCATACTTAGTCTTTATTGTTTTAAAGAAAAACATTTTTATTTAGGTTTATACCCAACGTTGTTTGCAAGAATAGGTCTTGTTAGCAAGAAAAAGGGCATGTTTAAGGTAGCAAGATTACCAATGAATTATGGTTTGAAGAATTGTTGAGAATTATACTTGGCCAAAAAATAATTATTGGGTAAAGAAAAATATTATTTTGATTATAACACATCATGAACAACACAAGATTTATAACTATTGGTAATACCAATAAGTATTTCAGAACATTATGTCTAGGTTTTTCCAAAACTACGTTACGATTCATCAATTCCAAATGCGATTAATGAATAAATCTATTGGTATTATATGCCCATCGAAATAGTTCAGTGCATCATCATATGAAAATTCCATTGGTTCAGGATCGCGCCGGAAACGAAGCGATGTGGTTGGTACGATGATAAAAAGCAGTAAATAACGATGTAACCCTTCTTCAATGTGTGTTTGTATGTGTGAGAATAATGAACTTGAATCATGGATGCATTTTTTTTCCAGTTTATTTGCAATTAAATAATTTTTTGACAATCAGAAATAAAAAATCTTTCTTCATCAACAATCTTTATTCACTACTAAAAAACCTTGGCTACAAACATGTCTCTTTGCCTATTTGGCAGGGCCTCTGGCTAACGAGAAGTGTTTCTTCATCCAATGACAATACATAATTCATAGATAAATGAAATGAGAAAACAATACAAGTGAAAATATTAAGAGAGAGAGAGAGAGAGAGAGGGGATGAGAAGAAAAGAAGGATGTTGTAGGGGATGATATCCAGAGCCAATGTCAGGCCCAGCCCGGACAAAGTATCTAAACCCTGTCTAAGACCAAACCAACCCAATATCAGCCTATATTCCACTCAAAATATCTGAACTACCATTTCACTTTGAGATTAAAAATTAAATTAAAAAAGGCAAATAATGCAATGCCATTCATACACCCAATCTGGAATTTTGCCTCATAGATTAGTGAATTATAAGGATCTCATATGTGAATTTCAGAATACCAAATAACGTTAAACATAATATTATTAATTAATAGATCTTCATCTAATATCTATTACTTTAAGAAATTCAAGTGGTGATATTAAACATGCAAGAATCATTTATTCTTTTTTTAAAAAAATTAATATTGATCGTCCTCTCTACCACCTTACACCGATCGTTTCATCTTTATCTTTTTTTTTTTTTCCTTTTTGAATTATCACAAATAAGATAGGTAACAACCGTAAATAGCTGTGAACAAAAGCTAATCTCAAGTGGGTTAAGTTTAAATCATTGGCGAACTAAGTGAAATCAGATCATACGTAGAGGGGTAGAGAATACTTATCTTCATTTTAATTAGATAAACCATAAGAATGTATATGAAATATCATTAATTTTTCTTATGGTACTAAGATAGTGACAAAACGGTGTTCATGGCGACTATAGAACTTCTGTAATGATCATTCCAACCTAATCTTTGAATTTTATTTTATTTTTTTAAAAAAGATATCAATTCCACCAACTTCATCGTTTCAATCATTATTACGAATTTTGACATTCAAGCCCCTAATCTAGAAGTAGACACGCTCTTTCTATAACTAGGATGAAAAAAATTCCAGTTGAAATCAAAGATGAGGTTGTGACCTGAAATCATTAAGTCTATGGTACCAAGTCAAGATATCTTCACCAACTACACCTAAGCGAGCAAATATGAAAGAAATTATGTGGATATTTCCCAGTCTAAGTAGACTTAAATTCCTACTCAATCTAGCACAGATAATACATCACATCAATTTTATCCTTCTAACGAAGTGGGAGGGAAGAATAAATCCCTTCCCTTATTTATAAAGAATCAAACTAGCTCTATATCAGACTAGTCTATCAAAGGGTTTCATCCATTGTTGACACGTATTGGCATCCTCACCTGAACTTCATGATCTAATCCAAGAAATCATCCCGTTCATAAATCAAAAGTTTTTCAGTTTTCATGGAATTTTATCCTATTAACTCTCTTTCAGCTTTCCTCACTTTAATTAACCCTAAATTGTTCAAATTTACTTTACCGTCTGCCTAACTGATAAATGGCACTTTAAATCAAACCTTGCACCCAAACTCAGATCTGCAATTCACCCATTCCGATCAATTCTAAGTTCAACCAAGCAAGACTCTTAAGTAATTATATTGGTTTGATTCGAAAGGACTAACACTGAGTTAACTCAACCCAATTTGATTCATTAAATTAGTGCGAATCAGCCTAAATATATCGGAATACAATATTTGCTTAAGGACAAGAGAACATGAGTCATTTCGGTTTCATATCCAAAATTTCGTATGATGGACTATAAAGACTGCTATCCAATTCGTTGCTGAATTAGCTTTTCGATAGATATGCTGAATTTGAACTCTATAAACTTTTTGAAGAACAAACCAAATATCAAGAAGCAGGGATTCATCAATCTTCACTTGTTGAGTGTACGTCAATTCAATGACTATTGAAATTATAAAAGATGATGAGATTGATTTGACTCAAAATTAAATTATAATCTTCCCTCATCGATTAGGTTCAGATTTAATGCATCCTTAATTTTTTGCAAGAAAAAAAAAAAAAAATCATGGTCTTTTCAACCAAACTTGCGAGGCTAAAATGAAAGCTGCAGGGAAGAAGACGAAGGGGGCTGCCGTCAACGCTCCAATCGATCGCTTCCATTCCATGGAGAGGGGGCCATGGCCATGGCCATGCCATCATGCAGGCGTCTGTTCCCCCAATCCAATCGAACCGCTGGGTACGCTGACCCACAGGCGCCGAGGAGAAACCGAAACGTGGCCATGCTGACGCTGTGTCTACTCGCGAACATGGCTTTATACTTTTTTACTTCAACAATGTTTCCATCGAGCTTTGATGCTGATTTGACTGCCACCAAACGGCTTGCTCCGTCCGACGGGGAGGGGCCCCATTCTCGGTTCCCACTTCACGTGTCCAAAATTGGAGCCTTGTTACCAGCGAAAGGATGAGGAGGAGGAGGGCAGGTGGATGCGTCACTTTTACTTTTTTAGCAGAGATCTTGGGTCTCATTTTGTTTTCTTGTACGCAGCTGCTGAATCAAGCCATCATCAGCCATGCCTCCGTTCCATGGATTCCATACATATATATAATATATCAAAATTAATGTCGCTTCCTAATGTTCTTCAACAATTTTTTTTTTTTTTTTTTTTAATACAAACGGACGATCATGATCAAATTTGATAGGTTAAAGTATATAATTTACTATAAAATAATAGAACATGAATCATCAAAATATCATCCCTGTTAATCAGAACGATGAGCAATAATTTAATCGGCTGCAGTGTTAACTTTTCGGATCATTAATGCACAGATATACTGAAGAGAAGCCTAAATATTACACAGGAGCAAAAGTCCATATTTCGTCTAATACAACGAACAACCGTGAAAAAATCTTTCTCGATAACCAATCGGTGAGAGCTCAAATGACAAACCGCATAGATGATACCAGCCTAAGCAGCCTCAGTTATAAGGACCGAAGTGTCAAAAGAGCCATAGCCATCAGCCACGAGCAATACTCCCTCTAACCCCCTCATAATAAATCAGAATCATTCTAGCAATATGTTCAACTGATCACACTTTTGTTATATGTACTCAATTAAAATTAATAAAATAATTAATGAATTATTTTAATTTAAATATAAAAAAGTATATTGTAATAATAATAAAATTTAGGAATCAAAATAAATTTTGAGTAAAAGTGTAAGGATTAAAGAGTATATTTTTATTTTAAAAAAAATTAAAATAGAAATAAAAACTTTAAATTATAATTTTAGACGTTAATTTATATCCATACTTGACCAAGTAGGGACTCACACTAGATATCAAAAATTATTGCCGACATTATGTACGTACTTCCATAGTTTTTTCAGTTCAAACAGGCGTTGGTGCTGTTGACCTTCCAAAACCGAAGGCCTCTCTCTCTCTCTCTCTCTAGCTATCTTTTCCATGGAAAATTTGAGACCTCTCTCCAAGCCATGGTGAGAGAGAGAGAGAGAATGCAGTGGTGAAGGCAAATCTAGCTGAGTCAGCTGACATGACTTACAAATTTGTTTTCACTTGAAAGGACTTTGGGCACTAAAGAATTTTCACAGCTGTAACTGGTCTAAACCGTTGTACATTCATCTATAATTTCTCCTTTTAAGATCATTGGTGCCGTCTAAATCAGCTGTCCTTCGCACCATTTTGATTAGACGCAGACGGTGACTAATCACTTCAAAAGCTGCGAATAATCATCCAATCAGCTCCCAAGTAATAAAACAATCATCCATAATTTGACAAATCACACTGCATTTTGGACCACGGACCCGAAGCTGCAGTGGTTTAAAATCATTCGTATTTTAAAAATATTATATATCTAATCTTACGTCAGTCGAAGTTGATTAAAATTAATAAAATCATTTTATCAATCATTTCACATATTTATTTAGAAATAATATAATATTTTCTTAATTTAGAGTAATCTTTCACACAACGACGAACAGTATTATTACATTACGTTTGATATACAAAATAATAAAAATTATTTTATCTTATATTTCATAAAAAATAAAATAATAAATGAGATATAGCAATTGTATCTTTAAATAAATAGTAATCATAGCCTAAAATAAAGATTAAAAATAAAATATTAAATAGATAAAATAAAAATAAAAAAAGATACTTATTTTTATTGAGATAAATCATTCTTCTTCGATGAAATTAGCCATTGTATAAGATAATATTTTATTTTATTTTATAAAAATAAATATAAAAAAATAATTTTCATTATATTATATGCATAATGATTGAATTGTAGAAACAAAAAAAATTATGGATTAGAATTAATTTTAAGAATCAAAATAAAAATAAATTTTTTAATCAAATTTTTATTTTTATTATTCTTTGGAATGAAAGATATAATCCAGCAGAGTACGTGACATATTGCACATTTTACCATGCATCCCCCTACCCACCGAACAAAGGGCATATGCATGAACTGGGGCTCCAAATGTGGGCCCACTACGAATGACATGACTCGTGGGCCCCATCTCGACAAATTGTCACAGTTCGCAACACCATTTTAACTGTATATGAGAGACTAGGCTCCGAGATAATCAGCATGGGCCATGAGAAGAAGGCCGACCACCACCACGAGACAAGGACTCATGGGACAGGTCACATGATAGAGCTGGGGCCTCCTCCTCCTCCTCCATTTCAAGGGAGGTGGATGTTTTAAATGTCACACCCTCGGTGGGATACGTGGCGTTATCCGGGCCTTCGTTTTTAGGGAGCGCTCGGACCCAGAGCGGAGTCGGAGGGACGTCGTCGTCCGGACCGTATCTTTTGGCCGGGGGAGACCGAGACCGAATCATGTGAGGGGTGGAGATTTGACGGCCGACTGGGCCAGCAGCAGGCCCCGCGCGAATCGCGCGGTCCGAAACCGCTGCCCTGGGACTAAAAAGTCCGAATCTCATTGTTAGCCCCCCTCCCCGGGTCCTCCCCCCACCCCACTCTCCAATTTACTCAAATCTTCGAAAAAGTAGCTGGGACCCGGAACCCACCACCCTTCACGAGACCCGATTGCTATTTCCTTCACTGTTGGTTTGGTACCGCCATACCGACTACAGAGTAAATAGAAATAATTCGCTCCCAGGTGATGGGGAAAATCCCTAAGATCCGCAAATACGATGGATTGGCTTGTAATGAAGTTGAAGGTTAACTTTTTATGCAACTTGCTGGCGTCCAACAAATTTTCTCAATCTAAAAAAACTCATCTCATCTCGATTTTTTTTTTTTTTTCAATCACATCGATCGGCCATATGAATCTACTTCCTTCACTCTTCTCTATTAATCAAAACTAATCGACATTCCAATTATAAATAGTTACTATTGCCCAAATATTGCAACCCAAGAGGAACAGTGAATTGAATTCTTTAAAAATTAATTAGCAAGTATGTGCACTTTAAAAATTTTAGAAATAAATTAAGTATAGTGTAGTGGAGTGATAGTATGCCACCAATATATAAAGATAGATCAATCAAACACAAGATGTTTATATGGTTCAACATCAAATCCAACACCTACATCCACTCCCCCAGAATCCCTTGGGAATTTCACTATCAATCCCTAGCCATTATGGCTAGCAACTTATTTATGGGCACAAGTAAACCTTACACTCTAGCTTTCAAGCTAACACTTGTTTTGGCACAAGCAAGCTTATAACAAATATCACATATAGACCTCTATCCTTACACATTTCACAACTGTGAAACTCAAGTATAAAGCAAAAATATTTAACAATGAATACAACAAGCATCTTAAATGAGCATATATTCAAAAAACATACTTTACAAATTTTAAAGAACACTCCATAAGAGAGCTTCTTCCTTTAAGCACACCGAAGTAATGAATGAAACCTTTGATGAAGCTTTGAATGCTCTTCAATAGGTTGTTGGAGCTTTTACACTACGCCAAGAATGAGACAATGAATGCTCTTCAAGTGGCTTCAAGGATATTCAATATGCTCTCCAACTGATTTTTCACAAGATTTCCTAAAGTATTTTTCATTGTTTCTTCCCGCAATAAATCTTTTTTTTCTTTTTTTTTTTTTTCCTTTTCTTCTCTTTTCAAATCACTTATTAATAGGCTATTTATACACAAAATTTATAAAGTAGCCATTACAACCATTGTGAGATAGAAGAATGAAAACGAAATGTATTGAAACATTGGGAAATAGTCGTTACAAAATTTTTATGAAAATTGATCGACCAATTAGTCATCCAATAAATTTTAGCTCTATGTCTTGGTATCAAATGGTAACGATCAATTGTCATCTAATTTTATTTCCAAATTGATTTCAATCAAGTATTAGAGAAAGAACATAAAGCTAGAAATTCATTGGACACTTAATTGGTCGTCCAGCTTTGAAACCAAGGCAAATTGGATGTCCACTTTTTGAGCACACCATAAAGTTGGACACCCAATTGGGCGTCTAACAGAAAACTCCAAAAAGTTGGATACTCAATTGGGCGTCTAATATTTCATTCCACAATGTTGGATGCCCAATTGGGCGTCTAACCAAGAAGCCAAAAGTTGAACGCCCAACTGGGCGTCTAACCTTCCCTCAAAAACTAGATTGGGCATCCAGTTGGTCGCCCAGCAAGCATGGATATGAGACTTTGGCAAGAATAGGGATTAGAAAAATTTTACAAGGTTATGGGTGACCTTCTGGTCGCACAGTATGCACAAAAGCTCTGTAAAATAGTTAAGTACAGTGCAAGATAAAATGTAATATAAGTTCAAAAAAAAAACAAGATGCTTTGGAAAATAAGATTCACTTAAGAGGTATCCTGTTAACTAGAAAAATAGATGCACACCAAACACATGAAATCACTTGAATAATTTTGAAATCTAAGTCCTTTGAAAAACTCATGCAGTATCATAAATTCTTTTGAACTTTGAAATAATCTTGAAAACACAATCACAATAATATCACTTAATCTGTGTTACCTTTCATTTGATTTGTAGTTTACCTTGATTTGAAGTAACACATTCTTTCATGATGAATGACCTGAAATTATTCTGTCTCAATAATAAATTTATTAGTACTATACTTAATTTTTTGTATTCATCAAAATCAATATGAGGTCAACAATCTGCCTCTTTTTGATAATGACAAAACCATTAAGTATACAACAAGAAACATAGATAAGAAGTTTCAGTCATAGCATTCCTTGATAGCTTGAAGTGAAAGACAAGGATATAATATGATGTATCATTTCAAATTTTCGTGCCAAAATGGAATTTTTGTAAACCAAGTATCAGAGCTTAAAGTATTTTTGCAAAGTTCAGAAAATTTCAGATTTTGAGTTGAGAATTGGAATTATAGTGTCAAAAGATGAGTTTCATGTCATAAAAGTATGATTTTAACTTGAAACAATCATTGAATGATTCAAATTCAAGGAAATTCAGATCAAATAACACTATGTTTTTTAAAAAAAAGCATGCCGAAATTCATCGTTTCGTGCCAAAACTCTAAATTTCAAGAATACTTGAAACATGATGTTCAAAAGATGCATTGTTTAACTCCCTCTTAGGTTTTGAATATAGGTATTACTTTGATATCTTCAAAATAAAATATATGTATATATACAACTTGAAATGTATGTATGCTGTTCCAATTTGATTTCAAAACAAGAAATGTATGCAGTTTCAATTTTCTCAAAAAAAAAATGTGTTTCAAATCAGAAAATTATAATGTTTGCAGTTTTATTTCTTCTCCTTTTTGTCATCAATCAAAAAGAAGGTGAAAGAATATGCATATTCTCATTGTATGCCTTTCCTTCAAAGAATGGTATAAATAAGTCAAATAAGTATTAGAGCAATATAAAAAGGAACATCATACCTTCATACACTAAGTATTTAATACAAAAGATACAAGATACAACCAATAGTTTCATTCATATTACAAACCATACATAAAGAGTTTTACAAACATAGTCATTAGACAAGCTAATATAAATATGTCCATATAAATAACAACCAGTCATAAATACTATACAGTCTATAATAAAAGTTTAGTCCATAAAAAGTCCAGCCACAAGTTCATTGGTTAACATCAGGCCGTGAGAAAGAGAATCCACTGGTGCGACCACATACCGTAGGACGAGAGGAAGAAAGATGTGGAGCAGGTCGATGTTGTGGATACTCTGGCTGGGATAGCTGCTGCATAAAGCCATAAACTTCTTGGATCATGCTATGGCACTGTTAAATAAAACTAGCAAGACAAGAAAGAGCAACCTCAACATTCTCAGTCTTGTTCTTGCTAGAAGACATTTTAGAACCAGCCCAATCAACCTTTTCCATCAATGACTTTATGTCATCCCTTAGCCTAGAAATCTCACAAAAAGTTTACCAATACCCTCTTTCTTCTCTCGATAAAAAACCCTTCCATTGAGTATGTTGACAGAGTACTCAAACCATCAAAATGCATTCTAATATTAGTAAAAGAAGTATACATGGATTAGATGTGGGGGACTATAGATGAATCATTGGAATTTGAAGCATTGTCCCCAGAGCTTCTAATAGATATAACATCAAATATCCTCCTAACCAGAGTGTCTATATCATCAGGGTCTAATTTGAAAGTTATGGGATGATTGGCTTGGTTAGAAGTTGGAATGGGTTCTGGTATATGTGATGGATTATTGTCAACAGACGGATTGTTATCAGTGGGTGGAGTGTTGTCAATATTCATGAACCATGTAATTCAAACATATAAGGGTAAGCAGGAGATGAAGAAGCATAATCATGAGATGTAGAAGGTCCCTCCCCTTAAGCAGGTACAGTAGGCTCTTGCACCTTCTCTTTGTTTCTTGTCCACTAGTCATCTACCTTAGTGATACCCATACGGCTAAGGGTGCACTCATTATAAAAATCCATATGGCTTATCTTGCAAACAATCTCACCTCTAACTCTAATACCAAAATGCTTAAAGATGTGGGTGAGGAGAAGGCCATAGGGTAGGACTGCTCTAGGTCTACCAATTGCTTCCTTCATAATACAACATATTAAACTAAAAAAATTCATAGGGGTCTGGCTAAAACATGTTACATAATACTAAGGTCTCTATCATTTACATAGTTAAAACTATCACTTCTAGAAGCTATTATTCTAGATATTATATGGTGCAACAATCTCATTTCAGCATTCAGATCTTTAGCAAAAATCTTATCAAAATGTAAAACATCCTCAACACCAAGAATAATTTCTATCCTATACTCTCTACTATCAGTAGTATCCTCGAAAATACCTTCAGCAGGAGCTTTTAATTTGGATCCTAAGATGGCATCATCAAATTCAATGTTAACATCTTTCACACTAGAAGAAACAATACCACCACCAAAACTAATATTGTGATAGAATTTCCTAACAAGATCAGGATAAATAGGTACTTCTGTTTTAAGCAAATAACCCCAACCTTGACTCTCCAATAAACTACCAATCTAGAAATTCTCACCAGCTAAAAATTTAAGTTAATTAATCTACCAAAGGCAACAAATCTATTTACTGTGGAAGAAAAACTAGAAGTTTGAGAGGGGGAATATTTTTAACGACCTCAAGAAGAAGAAGCACTACAAGGAAATCTCATCTTAGATGCCATGATTCAAGGTATAGATTTGGAATAATTAGGAAGATGTGAAGAGTGGATCGTCCTCTTTCTACCCTTGGAGCATAGCACGCATTCGACCAGCCCCAAGTCGTGTGGAGTGCGGAAGCGATGATATCCCTTGCTGAAATTCTGCAGCAGAATTTTGGATCTTGATCTTGGTAATCTTCCCAGATTGATTAGCAACTAGGATTTTCTTTGGTTTCTTGCACCCCAAGATTGTAAGAGAGGGTCGTGGCCTCTCTTCTTCCTCACGTGAACCTTCAGATCTGATCCAGAAATCAAGAGACGCTGCCCAAGGAGAAGGTACTGCTAGGGTTTCTTCCTTCTCCTTCCTTGAGAGAGGCGGCTCCAAGAAGATGGCTAGGGCAGAGATGGCAGCAATAAAACCCTAGAAACCTAGGGCATCTATATGTGAGAAAGAGAGGAGAGGAAGAGAAGGGATAGCTTATTCTAGGAGAAAAGGGTTTCTTTCATTCATCTATAATCATCATCGTTACATGACTATATATAACCCGTCCCCATGACGGCCACCAAAATAAAACCAGCACCACACATGAACCGGTGCCTTATTATATGGATAATAACCCTAAAAAACTCCTTGGACCAACCCACACCTTGGGCCCAAACCCAGCCCAATGATAGACTAGCCCCCTCAAGACCCAACAACCTGGGCCTTAACCCTGTGAGCCTACAAACCTCCACCCTAGGATTTAAGCTTTGGAGTACCACACCAGGCTCTACAATCTCCACCTTGGTGCTTCAAAGCTGCTGAAAAATCTGCACATTCCCTCAGACCCATCAGTGTCACACATGAGAGAAAGCTATCCCGTGGAAGAGTCTTCGTAAGTGCATCTGCCTGGTTCTTCTTTGTATGAACTTTTACCAGCTCCACTTCACCTTCTTCCACCAATTCTCTGATCCTGTGATACCTCACATCTATATGCTTTGTGCGTGCATGATAGATTGGGTTCTGAGCCAACTGCAGGGCACTCTGACTATCACTGTGTAACAATACTGTACCCTGCTTCACCCCCATTTCCATGATGAGTCTCTTCAACCAAAGAGCCTCCTTGGCAGCCTCTGTAATCCCTATATACTCAGCTTCTGTTGTAGACAAAGCTGTAATAGGTTGAAGGGTTGATCTCCAAGAAATTAATCCACCATACATGCTGAACACATACCCTGTGGTAGACCTTCTTGTATCCAGATCACCTGCAAAATTTGCATCCACAAATCCTTCCAATGGACCTAATGACTTACTTGGGATATTAGATTTCTCCTTAGATCCATCTTGCTGCCCAAAAATTAGACCAAGTCCACGAGTTCCCTGAAGGTACCTCAAAATCCACTTGAGTGCCTTCCAGTGCTCCTTCCCTGGGTTCGCCATGAATCTGCTCACCTGGCTTACTGCATATGCTATGTCAGGCCTGCAACTCTCTCCATGTACTCTTTCTCTTCATCTGTCTGGGGGTTCTGTAACTTAGAAAGAGACATGTGACTAGCCAAAGGTGTTCCAACTGGTTTGGCCTTATCCATCCCAAACCTCTCCAACACCTTGTGAATATATCCACCCAATGACAAGTGTAGAATTCCCTTGGTCCTATCTCTGTAAATTTTCATCCCAAGTATCTTCCTAGCTGACCCCAAATCCTTCATTTCAAATTCTGTTGATAATGCATATTTCAGTCCATTCACTGCTTCAACACTCCTGCTGGCAATGAGCATATCATCCACATACAGAAGGAGATACAGTGCATCATCCTCATCCATTTTTCACATAGACACAAGTATCATGTTCACATCTAGAAAATCCAAGGCCCAAAATAAAAGTGTCAAACCTTTTGTACCACTGACGGGGTGACTGCTTCAAACCATAGAGCGATTTCTTTAGTAGACACACTTTTTCTTCCAATCCAGATTCCTTGAAACCCTCTGGTTGCTTCATGTATATCCTCTCCTCTAGACTCCCATGTAAGAAAGCCTTCACGTCCATCTGCTGCAACTCCATACCATGTTGTGCTACGAGAGATAACAACACACGAATTGAAGCATGACGTACCACTGGAGAGAATACCTCTGTGTAGTCCACTCCCTCTCTCTGTGAGAACCCCTTAGCAACAAGCCTTGCTTTGTATCTGACTCCACCTTGCTCTGAAGGTGCCTCCTTCTTTGTGAACACCCATTTTGAACCAATGGCCCGAGCATCTCTAGGTAGATCCACTAGCTGCCATGTCTTGTTCTTTTCCAGGGACTCCATCTCCTCCATCATGGCCTGCATCCATGAGTCTCTTTCTGAACTTTCCATGGCTTCTTGGAAGGTCTCTGGATCTTCATTTGCAGTGATTAGAGCATAGGAAATCATGTCATCAATGCGATACCGAGCAGGTTTGATGATGGTACGCTTTGCCTTGTGTAGTGCCACACCCCTTTGATCATCTCTCAAAGCTGAAGTGTGTGACTCCACCTGCACCTCCTTTTGGATTGATGGCTCTTCTGGCTGATCCTTTACATGTATTGGAACATTCATACCAAACTCCACCTCAAAAGAAGCATGTTTTGAAGTAGAAGTAGAAGGTACATCACCTGTCAGCCAATGCTGTCCACTGCTGTCCTGTTCAGCCTTTTCAGCTCCATCTGCAATCTCTGACCTCTTCAAGATGCTCTTCTCATCAAAAATAATGTCTCTACTGATGATACACTTCTGTGAATCTGAACTCCATAGCAAATAGCCTTTAACTCCCTGTGGATACCCGATGAAGATCAGCCTTTGTGATTTTGGGTCCAGCTTGCTCCTTTCAGTTGCCTCCACATGTGCATAGGCTGGGCAACCAAAAATCCTTAGGTGTCCAAGCTCCACCTTCTTCCCACTCCAGATCTCCTCTGGAATGCCTCCATCAAGTTTTCTATTAGGGGACCTGTTAACAAGAAAACCAGAGAACATAATTGCATCACCCCAAAAGACCTTGGGCAGTGATGCCTGCAGCCTCAAACACCTAGCCTTCTCTGTCAATGTACGATTCATCCTCTCTGCCACACCATTCTGCTGGGGAGTCATCCTTACTGTGTAATGGCGTTGGATCCCATTTTCCTCACAGTAGCTTCTGAATTCATTGCTTGTATACTCCCCTCCATTGTCAGATCTCAAACACTTCACTGGTTTTCCTGTCTCCTTTTCAACACCAACTCTCCAAGCTTTAAACCGGGCAAATACCTCTGATTTTTCTCTTATCAGATATACCCATACCTTCCTGGAGTAGTCATCAATGAAGGTAAAAAATACTTAGCCCCACCTCTGGCTGACACAGGGGCCGGTCCCCATACATCTGAGTGAACTAGTTCCAGAATACCTTCACTCTGCTTGGAACTGCTGGCAAATCTTACCCTATGTTGTTTGCCATAAATACAGGGCTCACAGATGTCATTGTCCTCCTTCTTAAGTACTGGAATCAGACCTCTTTTGCTGAGTTCTATAAGCCCTTTATCACTCATGTGTCCCATTCGATAGTGCCACAGTTTATAGACCAACTGTTCCTCCTGTGCCGCTGCTAGCACCTCTGCACCATCTACTGGCCATCTGATAGAGATTATTTTTCAACCTTCTCCCTTTCATCACCACTAATGCACCCTTGGTTATCCTCAAACATCCACTCCCCGGCTGGCTTCCAAAAGCATACCCATGCTTCTCCAGGTAGCCCAAAGAAATTAGATTCTTCTTCAACTCTGGGACATGTTTGACATTGGTTAAAGTCCTTATAACCCCATCATACATCCTCACCCTTATGCTTCCAACTCCAGCAACCTTACAAGGATGATTATCACCAAGGCATACACTCCCTCCATCAGATTCTTCATAAGTTGCAAACCACTCCCTATGCGAAGTATAATGGTGAGAACATGCTGAGTCAAGTGTCCAACAACTATCACACTTCTTGGTCCCATCTGAAACTACCAGTACATCATCTTCACTGTCTTCAGATGAATTTGCACCACCATTGCTGGCTGAACCTCCCTTGGAAATGCCCTTCCCCTTCTCATTCTTCAGAAGTGGGCAATTTCTCTTCAGGTGACCAATCTGATGACACTTGTAACACTTCCATGCTTTCTGCTTGCCCCGAGACTTAGATCTGCCTTTGGACTTGCCTCTAACCTTTTCCCAGGGTCTTCCTTGCCTCTCATTCACAGCAAGTACCTCTGTGTTAGAGTTTCCCATGCGAATCTTTTCTCTTTGCTGGTTTGATCTCAGCACCCCCACAACCTCTTCATAATTCAGGGTCTCCTTCCCATACACCAAGGTTGTAATCAGACCATCATAGGAACTGGGTAGCGAACACAACAAGATGAGGGTCTTGTCTTCTTCATCAATCTTCACATCAAGGCTCATCACCTCTGAGCACACTTGATTGAATTTCTGAATATGGGCCACAAGATCTCCTCCCTCAGGCATTCTCAAGCTGTACAACTGTTTCTTCAACCACAACTTGTTTGTCATGCTCTTTCCCATGTAAGTGTTCTCTAAAGTTTCCCAGAGCCCCCTTGCCGTGGTCTGCGTGCAAATCTCCGGCAAGACTTGATCAGCCAAGCACATCCTGATTGTGCTAAATGCAATCTCCTCTAACTCCTCCCAATCCTCACGACTTACATTATCCGGTCTTTGTTTCACCAAGACCTTATAAATCCTTTGCTGTACCAATAAATCCTTCACCCTTTGCTGCCATAGGGTGAAGTTTCCCTTGCCATCATACTTTTCAAAATCGAATTTAAAGCTACTAGATGCCATATCCAACCAAGAAACAATGCACACAACAAAAACAGAAAATTAAACTTGCTGCAGAAATTTCTGGTTTGATATCTTACCAAGAAACGCCCAAGATCCAATCTTTTCTCCACCAAATCACCGAGGCTCTGATACCAAATGAAGAGTGGATCGTCCTCTTTCTACCCTTGGAGCATAGCACGCATTCGACCAGCCCCAAGTCGTGTGGAGATGCGGAAGCGAGATGATATCCCTGCTGAAATTCTGCAGCAGAATTTTGGATCTTGATCTTGGTAATCTTCCCAGATTGATTAGCAACTAGGATTTTCTTTGGTTTCTTGCGCCCCAAGATTGTAAGAGAGGGTCGTGGCCTCTCTTCTTCCTCACGTGAACCTTCAGATCTGATCCAGAAAATCAAGAGACGCTGCCCAAGGAGAAGGTGCTGCTAGGGTTTCTTCCTTCTCCTTCCTTGAGAGAGGCGGCTCCAAGAAGATGGCTAGGGCAGAGATGGCAGCAATAAAACCCTAGAAACCTAGGGCATCTATATGTGAGAAAGAGAGGAGGAAGAGAAGGGATAGCTTATTCTAGGGAGAAAAGGGTTTCTTTCATTCATCTATAATCATCATCGTTACATGACTATATATAACCCGTCCCCATGACGGCCACCAAAATAAAACCAGCACCACACATGAACCGGTGCCTTATTATATGGATAATAAACCCTAAAAAACTCCCTTGGACCAACCCACACCTTGGGCCCAAACCCAGCCCAATGATAGACTAGCCCCCTCAAGACCCAACAACCTGGGCCTTAACCCTGTGGAGCCTACAAACCTCCACCCTAGGATTTAAGCTTTGGAGTACCACACCAGGCTCTACAAGATGAAGGTTGAGAAGAAGGTTTAGATCTTTGAAAAAAACTTGAAGGTTTGGAGTATAGTTGAAGTGAGAGTGGAATGAGGAAATCATAGCATATGACACTACCTAGCCGAGCCAACATGAAGTTGGACATCCAACACCCAAAAGTGGTCGTCCAACTCCAAAAGTAGATTTCTACTTTGCACATTGGTCATCCACTTCCAAAAGTGGATGTCCAATAGCCAAGCTGGTCGGCCAGTTGGTCATCTAATGAGGGATTTCAGTAATGAATTTCAATACTTCAAGGATCAAAATACAACGAAAGGTTTGGGCATTCAAAAAATCAGTGGAAATTAGTTCAAAAATAATCTAGAAAAAATTCTCAAAATAATGATCAAGTAGATGAATCAACAAGGTTTCAAATGAATCAAATTTTATGCAAAGATCATAATCATAAGAAAGTACACAAATCAAACAATCATAACAACTCACTAGATCGAAAGGTCAAGCATACTAAGCTTCTTTCTAATTTTACAAAACTTAGACTCATCAAGAGGCTTTGTGAAAATATATGCGAGTTGCTTATTAGTACAAACATGCTCAAGCATAATATCACCAAAATTTATATGATCTCTATAAAATGATATCTAATCTCTATATGCTTAGTCCTAGAATGTTGGATAGGATTTTTAGTTAAATTAATTACCTAATATTATCATATTTTATGGGTATGCCATTAAGTTTGATGCCATAATCTTCTAGTTGTTGCTTATCCACAAAATTTGAGCACAATAACTTTCGACTGCAATGTACTCAGCCTTATCTATGGACAATTCTATTGAAGTTTGTTTTTTGCTAAACCATAAGATTAAGTTAACACCTAGAAACTGGCAAGTTCTACTAGTTGGTTTTCTATCCAATTTATATTCAACAAAATCAAAATTTGTGTGACCTATTAAGTCAATGCTAAATTGTTTATCATACCATAATTCTAAGTTTCTAGTACTATTCAAATACTTAAAGATTCTTTTAACAACAATCAAATGTGATTCCTTGGGATTAGCTTAAAATCTAGCACACATACAAGTACTAAACAAGATATTAGGTCTATTGGTAGTTAGATATAGTAAAAATCCTATCATGCCTCTATACAATTTATATCAATGGATTTATCAATACTATAAGAATCCAATCTACAAGAGAAGCTCGTAGGGGTACCGATACTCTTTGAGGTCTCCATGCCAAATTTCTTCAAGCTTTCTTTAATGCATTTGCTTTGGCTAATGAAGATCTCTTCCTTAGTTTGCTTGATTTATAGTCCAAGAAAATAGTTCAATTCTTCTATAAAGCTCATCTCAAACTCTTCCTATATAAGCTTAGCAAAGTCTTGACACAAGGATTCATTAGTAGCATTGAAAATGATGTCATCAACATAAATTTGAACAATCAATATATCATCATTTTCTCTTTTAATAAACAGAGTTGTATCAATATTTTCTCTAATGAATTTATTACCAATCAAGAATTTGCTCAACCTGTCATACCAAGCCCGAGGCGCTTGTTTCAAACCATACAAAGTTTTATTCAATTTGAACACATGGTTTGGAAACAAGTGATTTTCAAATCTGGATGGTTGTTCAGTAAATACTTGTTTATCAATATATCTATTAAGAAATATACTTTTAACATCCATTTGATATAATTTGAAGTTCATGAAGCATGCAAAAGCAAGAAGTAATCTAATAGCTTCTAACCAAGCAACAGGAGCATAAGTTTTCATCAAAATCAATTTTTTTCTCATGATTATATCCTTTAGCTACTAATCTTGCTTTGTTTCTAACTATGTTACTATGCTCATCCAATTTATTTCTAAATATACATGTAGTCTCAATAATTGGATAGTCATGAGGACTATCAACTAAAATCCATACATTATTTCTTTCAAATTAATTTAATTCTTCATACATTACATTAATCCAATCAACATTATCTTTAGCATCATCATAATATTTAGGTTCAATATAAGAAATAAATGCTAGATTATACATGCATCTCTAAATAATGACATAGTTCTAACACCATGTGATGGATCACCAATAATAAATTCCTTAGGATGACTATGTACATACCTCCAATCTCTTTCTAATCAATGATTACCTTGAGGCTCTTCATATTGAATAGTGTCATTTACCTCTTCTTGATCAGCATGAATTGTTGAGTCTTCTTTTTCTTCAAAGGTGAGCTCCTTTACTTGATCTTCATTCTCACATGCATCATCTAATACCTTTCTCTCCATTGATAGAAGATCATGAGTTTTATCAAATGCAACATGAATAGATTCTTTTACTACTAATGTTTTCTTGTTAAAAATTCTATATGCTCTACTGGAAGAAGAATATCTAGGAAAATACCTTCATTAAGATATTCATCAAAATATCTACGGTTAGATTTTTCATTATTCAAGATAAAACAACGGCATCCAAAAATATGAAATATGCAATGTTGGGTTTTCTATCGTTCCAAAACTTATAGGGGATCTTTTCAAAATAAGTCTAACCAATGCTCTATTTAAAATGTAACATGCATTATTAATTGCTTCAGCCCAAAAGTATTTGAAAAATTCCTTTCACACAGCATGATATAAGCCATCTGTTCTAATGTTCTGTTTTTCTTTCTACTATTTCATTTCGTTGAGGTATCCTAAGTACAGAAAAATTATGATCTATGCCATGTTCATTATAAAAATTTTCAAAAGATGATTTTTAAATTCTTTTCCATAGCCACTTTGTATAGATAAAACAAAAAATTCTTTTTTATTTGTAATCTTTTTAAATAATTTTTGAAATACAAAAAAGGCTTCATCTTTGCTAGCTAAAAATAAAACCTAAGTAAATCAAGTATAATCATCAATAATTATAAAACTATAATGTTTACTACCAAACTTGTAGTTCTAATTGGTCTAAATAAATCCATATGCAATAATTCCAAAGGCCTAGAAGCTAAACCACATTTTTAGATTTAAATGAAACTATAGTTTGTTTTCCAAATTGACATGCATAATAAATCTTATTTTTTTCAAAATTCAATTTAGGCAAACCTTTAACTAAATCCTTTTTAAGTAATTTTAAAAGCAAATCCATGCTAACATGCCCAAGTCTACGACATCATAACCAATTAGATTCATCTATCTTAGCATTCATGGCAGCTAAACTATCAAAATTAGGGTCATTTAAATCATTCAAATCAATAATATAAATATTTTCATGTCTATAACCAATAAATTTTATGCAATTATTAGCAGGATTTGAAACTATGCAAACAGATGATTCAAAAATCACTTTAAAACCTTTATCACATAATTGACTAATACTCAACAAGTTTTGTTTTAAACCATTGACAAGTAAAACATTATCAATAAATGTAGGAGTGATATTAATTTTTTTTAATGCCAACAATTTTACCTTAGCTATTATCACCAAAGGTAACCACTCCTCCATTCTTTGCCTCCAAAGTTATGAATTATGATTTATCACTTGTCATGTATCTTGAATACCCGCTATCCAAGTATCATTTTCTTTAGCTCCATAGGTTACAAGACACACCTGCACACATAAATTTTAAGTTTTACTTTTAGATATCCAAGCTTTCTTGGATCCTTTGGGGTTAGTCAAGATGGTTCTTTTTGAAAACCAAATTTCTTAACATTACTGCATGCATAAGATTTGTGTCCTTTTAAACCATATTTAAAACAAGTAACTTTAAAAGATTCTCCAGCAAGTGCAAAAATATTTTTTAATAGTTTTTATTTTCTAAAAGGGTTATATCCTAATATAGCTTTGTCAAAAATAACTCTTTGATTATGTAAAATCATATTTAGTTTGGTAGAACTCAAAGTAAATCTATCTACAATTGATTTAAGTTTCTTTACTTCAATTTTTAGATCTTTGTTTTCTTGTTTCAAATTCTCATTTTCTTCAATACATTATTCTTTTTTAAAGCAAAATTTTGAATTTGATTTTTTAAATCTTTATTTTTGAAACTTAGTTTAGCAAAATCATCATAAATTCATAAAAAGCACCATGCAATTCTTTAAATGTAAAGTCATTAAGAAAACCAGCCATGAAGCAAAGGTTGGCAGCTTCACTCTTCTCTTCTTTCTCGGAGCTAGAATCATCACTATCATTCCAAGTGGCCATCATAGCTTTCTTTTTAAACTTTTTGGGACTTTTCTTTAGTTGTGAGCAGTCAGATTTAAAGTGTCATGGTTTCTTGCATTCATAATATATATCTTCTTTCCTTTCTTTACTTCCCTCTCCTGTTATAAATGACATCTTTCTACTTCCAAATTTCTTTCTTTTTATAAACTTTTTAAATTTTCTAGTAATAAGGGCCATGCCATCTCATCACTGTCATCCAAGGATTCATCCGACTCTTCTTTTTGGTCCAAACTTTTAACGGCCATAGTTCTCCTTCTTTTTAATTATTTCTCATCGGCATGTTGTTTGATTTGAAGCTCGTGCATCATGAGGGACCCTAGAAGTTCCTTCAATGGTAGGGCATTAAGGTCCTTCGCCTCTTGTATAGCAGTCACTTTAGCCTTTCAAGACCTATGCAAAGATTTTAATACCTTTTTCACAAGATCAGCATTAGTGTAAGATTACTAAGGCTTTTAAGCCCATTAATAATATCAGTAAATCTTGTGAATATATCATAAATTGACTCATTTGACTCCATCTTAAATAATTCATATCTATGTACAAGTATATTAATTTTGGACTTTTTGACTTAATTGGTACCCTCATGGGCAACATCTAATCTATCCTTTTTATTTTTTTGCGAAACAACAAGTAGAAATATGATTAAAATTATTTGCATCCGAAAAACAATATAAAACATTCATGGCTTTAGCATTAAGCTGAGCCATCTTTTTATTATGTTCATCACATTCCATTTTTGGTTTGAGAATCTCTATGCCATTAGATCTTAGTATGGGTGTGTATGGACCATTTTCTATGATGCTCCATAGGTCATATAGTCAAGTGCTTGGATGAAGATTTTTATTCTTGCTTTTCAATAAGTATAATTTGTGCCATTAAATAAAGATGATTTGTTAGTGGATTTTTTCTCACTCAATATGGAACTCATTTGGGCTGCCATGATCTTTGGCTCTAAGCTTTTTACACCTAAAAATCAAGAGCACCTGCTCTGATACCACTTGTTGCCCAAATATTACAATCCAAGAGGGGGGTTAACTGGGTTCTTTTAAAAATTAATTAGCAAGTATGTGCACTTTAAAAATTTTAGAAATATATTAAGTGTAATGGAGTGGAGCGATAGTATGCAAGTAATACAAAAAGATAGATCAACCAAACACAAGATGTTTATAGTGGTTCACACCAAACCCAGCACCTACATCCACTCTCCATGAACCCTTTGGGAATTTCACTATCAATCTCTAGCCGTCCTGGTTAGCAACTTGTTTATTGGCAGAAGTAAGCCTTACACTTTAGCTTTCTAGGCTAGCACTTATTTTCGAGTACAAGCAAGCCTTACAATAAATCTCACGGGTAGACCTTTATCCTTACATATTTTATAGCTATAAAACTCAAGCACAAAGCACAAGAATGTTTAACAATGAATACAACAAGCTCCTTAAATGAGCAGATATTCAAAGAAATACTTTATAAATTTTGAAGAACACTCCACAAGAGGGCTTCTTCCTTTGAGCACACCCGAGCAATGAATGAAGCCTTTGAATGCTCTTAAATAGGTTGTTGGAGCTTTCACACCACACTAAGAATGGGACAATGAATGTTCTTCAAGTGGCTTCAACGATATACAATGTGGCTCTCTAACCTATTTTTCACAAGATTTCCTTAAGTATTTTTTACTATTTCTTCCTGCAATAAATCTCTCTTGTCCAATATTTTTCTTGCTTTTTTTTTTCTCTTTTCAAATAACTATTCAATAGGCTATTTATACATAAAATCTCAAAGTAACCATTTACAACCATTGTGAGATAGAAGAATGAAAACGGAATGCATTAAAACATTGAAAAATAGTCGTTATAAAATTTTTCATAAAGATTGGTTGACCAATTGGTCGTCCAATAAATTTTAACTCTCTATCATAGTATTAGGTGGTAATAGTGGTCGACTAATTGACCGTCCAATTTCATTTCCAAATTGATTTCAAACAAGTATAAGAGAAAGAACATAAGCCATAAATTCATTGGATGCCTAACTGGTCATCCAGCTTTGGAACCAAGGCAAATTGGACGTCCAGTTGGTCATCCATTTTTTGAACACCATAAAGTTTGACGCCCAATTGGGCATCTAAAAGAAAACTCCAAAATGTTGGATGCCCAATTGGGAATCTAATATTTCATTCCCAATGTTGGATGCCTAATTCGGCATCTAACCAAGAAGCCAAAATTTGAACGCCCAGCTGGGCTTCTAACCTTTCCTCAAAAACTAGATTGGTCATCCAGTTGGTCACCCAGCAAGCATGGATTTGGTACTTTAGCAAGAACAAGGGTTAGAAAAATTTTACAAGGCTATGGGTGACCTTTTGGTCGCCCAGTTTGCACAAAAGCTATGTAAAACAGTTAAGTACGGTGCAAGATAAAATGCAATATAAGTTCAAACAAAATTAGATGCTTTGGAAAATAAGATTCACTTGAAAGACATCCAAAGGTAGCCCTGTTAACTAGAAAAGCTTATGCACACTAAACACATGAAATCATTTGAACAATTTTAAAATCCAAATCCTTTGAAAAACTCATACAGTATCATAAATTCTTTTGAACTTTGAAATCATCTTGAAAATACATTCACAATAACATCACTTAACTTGTGTAACCTTTCATTTGATTTGTAGTTTATCTTGATTTGAAGTAATACATTCTTTCATGATGAATTACCTAAAATTATTTTGTCTTAATAATAAATTCATTAGTACTATATTTAATTATTTTGTATTCATCAAAATTAGTATGAGGTCAACAGTTATATCTTTCTTAATTATTTTTATCATATTAATTTAGATCTACCTCTACCTTTATCATTATCATGAACTATTAAAGGATCACTTCTTCTAACTAGAGCTTTTTTCAATCTAAAAACATTCTTTCGAATTCAAAGACTCTGAACCTAAGGCTTCTGTCCATAATCTCATATGGACTTCTTAAAATTCATCTCGGGCACTCCTTAACCAAATTAAATCAAGATCAATTTTGATGAGCCAATTCATTCCACTTCGTTTAATGTTGGTGCAGTTTTTAGAGATTATTATGGTCATATTTTGCTCGCTTTGCTCATTTCTCTATCCATCTTTTTGGTTCTATATGCAAAGTTAGTGGGAATGGACTAAGAGTAGTTATTTATTTATATTAGAACTTTGATATTATTTTTGAAAGGGATTAATCTATGGTTTGTGGTCTGATTATGATGGTAATTACATTGTCAATATTCATTCCTGCATGACTTTTACTTGTTTATTTCATCATCATAATGTACAAGTTTATTCATACTTCCAAGAAGGCCAATCAAATAGTAGATTTCTTAGCAAATTAGGCTACTATTCAGAAAAAAAAAAGATTTCCTAGAACTCAGAGCTTCATCCTCAACTTTTTCAACTAGTTGCAGCCACTACAAGAAATTTAAAATATTGCAACGCCAAAATGCGTCGCTATTGCGTCGCTATGCCATGTTTAGCGACACAATAGCGACGCAATGATGGCGTCGCTCAACTCCCCGTCGCAATACTCTTTTGTCGCAATTGCGTCGCAATATTGCGACGCTCTGCGACGCATAAAAATGCGTCGCTAAATTTAAAATTAAATTTTAAAAAAATTATTAATAAATATTGCGACGCATCAAATTGCGTCGCAATATTTAAAATTAATTTTTAAAAATTAAAAATTTATTAATAATATTGCGACGCATAAATTGCGTCGCAATATTTAAATTAAATTTTAAAACAGAAAATTTATTATTAAATATTGCGACTCAATTAATGCGTCGCAATATTTAATAATAATTTTTTTTTTAAAAAATTAATTTTATTATTGCGACGTAATTTTATGCGTCGCAATATTATTAATAAATTTTAATTTTTAAAATTAATTTTAAATATTGCGACGCAATTTGATGCGTCGCAATATTTATTAATAAATTTTATTATTTAAAATTAATTAATAAATATTGCGACGCAATAAATTGCGTCGCAATATTTATTAATAAATTTTTTAAAAAATTTAATTTTAAATTTAGCGACGCATTTTTATGCGTCGCAGAGCGTCGAAAATTTTTTTTAAAAAATATTTAAATGATTAAAAATTAAAACGGTTAATAAAATTTCGTTAAATCTAAATATTGATACAAACATTTTTCACTCAATCCAAACAATAATAAATTTTAAAAAATAATTTATATATTAAAATTTAAAAGTTTTTACAACATAAAAAAAAAAATACATCAAGAATCTGAATGATCACGTGAAGGCTGTGGAGGCTGTGGAGGCTGAAGACTCTGCGACAAGCGTCTAACCATATCCCGCAAATAGTGCATCTCATCTCGCATGTCAGCAACCTCCTGATCCCGGCCTCGCATACGATCCTCAAAATCCTGCTCGTAATCCTGGCGAAGCTCCTCTGCAATAGATCTGCGAAGCTCCTCTAAACGCTCGGGAGGAAGATCAGCAGGAACTCGCGAGCTGGAGGCCTGATGGGGAAAAAATGTAGAAGCTCTAGTGCCCATACCATAGACCCTGCGGTCTCGTGGCTGGGCACCAACAGCCTCCAAAAACACACGTCGACTCTCTCTGCTGAGAGTTCGACGGGCGTCTCCCCATCAGTAGAGTCGACCTGTGATGCCTGGGATCGAAGCTCGTCGACTCGTGTCTTGAAATTATGAAATCAATAATAAATGAGTTAATAAATTTCTAAATAAAATTTTAAAAATTAAACAGATACTACATAAATCTAATTTCTTACCGCAACCTCCCGTGATCGCGTATCGACCCAGGAGCCGTCCCTCCTGGTGTGTGTCGCCCTGAATAGACGAAACTCACCAGGATCTCCGCCCTCCTGCTCAGTCTATAACAATAAAAAAAATGATATTAATAAAAATATTTGTAAAGAACTAAAATAGTAATTAAAATATTTATGTTTTCTTACCATACGCCGTCTGTGCTCCTGAATCGAAATGGAGCCCGATGTATGACAGGAGAGACCCGTGCCACGACCGCCCTTCTCAGATCGGCGGTTCGTGCTGGCTGATGCGGACCTCCTGCGCCAGCCATCGGACTCCCAGGCCTGCTGCCACTCGTGCCAAATACCCTCTGGCACGTGCGCAGGACGCTGACCCGACGACCTCCAACGATGAAGCATGTCGGAGTATCGGCGTCGCGTCAGAGCCTCCCATGCTGCCCTAATGGCATCATGGGTGGCAGGATCCCACGTAAATTTTTTCTGCATTAAAATAAACAGTTAGTTTCTGAATTTATTAACTTTAAAGAATTATATATCACTGCTAAATTGTATTTAATAAGTTTACCTGAAACTCAGAAAAATAAAACTCCCTCGTGGCCGGCGATACGTGGCGCCAATCGTAGCCACTGGGATCTGCACGCCTCTGAAAAACGGCGCTGATGTGGCTGGAGACATGATGCTGCTCAATGAATCTGTTAAAAAAATGCAAGTTTATAAGTTAATGACTTAAAAACATTAACAAATATTTGTAATTAATATATACTTACATCCCCTGAGCATCAAGTCGAAGTAAAGTGCGGCCGAAGGCGGAAGAACTCTCGGAGGTCTGTGCCGATCGGGTAGATGGTAATACTGCTGCAGAGGTCGAAGGCTGCGCCTCTGCTGGAGATCCAAACTCTCCATCTCCGACGCTCATGTGATCTGATGTCGAAGGATCCAAACTACGTCTCTGCTCACCCAATCTATCGTCGGTAGATCTACCTCTGCCCCTCATACTGAAAATACTAAGGATTCACACAATTAAATTACGATTAATGATTGACTATGTAACGAATTTAACACTTATAAAAAAAAGTTAAATTTTAAAAAACCTTTATGTTTAATCGTGTCATTTGTTTCGTGAAATGTTGGTTCAACATCCGATGCCGTATCGGATTGCGAATCAGTTTCATTATCGGAAGGAAACCGAACATTTGCATCCGCAATTTCTTGGACATCACCACTTGGATCGATAAGTGATGTTTCAGGAGCTCTTGTGTCGTCCTCAATTGCATGCAGTTCCATCTCATCCTCTTGAAATGCAGGGCACTCGGCTGATTGACTTGATGAACTCTCCTCTAATACGATTGTTGAACGTGGGACGATTTTAGAAACGGCCCACCAATCTCGCTTGTCGTTGCGCAAACTTGGATATCCGCAGTAAAAGACTTGCTGAGCTTGGGATGCAAGGATGAATGGGTCATATTTCTGTAATCTTCGTCGATGGTTCACTTCAACCAAATTATAGTCGTTATGAACCCTTTTGCCCACAGGAATTATCGGATCGAACCAATCACAACGAAACAATACGGTTCGTTTTAAAGGCCAACCGGGATATTCAACTTCAACCACCTCTACTAACTTTCCATAATAATCCTGCATATTTGCTCCAACACTTTCTCCTTTTACACACACGCCCCAGTTCTGAGTGCCTCTTGAAGCTGCTAATCGTTCAATCTGAAATTTGTACCCATTTACAAAATAGCCAGTAGAGGTTGTTACGGTCTTCAATGGCCATTGCGATAGACATTTAATGAAAATATTGTCGGTTGTCGACCATGGACCGTTGACCTATAAATTAATAAGCTATTGACATCCAATTCAAAAAATAATTGCCATTATCGAAATTGATTGAGTGATACTACTCACAAATTCATAAAACCAGTAAGCAAACTCCGTTTCTAATTTCTGCCCAATTGCAACTTGACTGATGTCGGGATTCATCTGTCGTTGTCTATCACAAAACATCCTTATGGGATGAAAAGGATGAAAACTACTGTTAGAAATTAAATATTATGGTATATTATTATATAAATTTAAATTTTCAATTTAGCATTGAAGTATACACTTACTCAATATATGGATCGACTTCTCGACAGTTCATTAGGATGTAATAATGTGCTGCATTATACTCCATATCGCTAAGATTTCTTGACTTCTGCCCACCAAATGAACGGCCGATAGCTTTAAAAATTGATATTCTACCGTCATTAGCTTCTGCTTCGTCCACACATACGTCATCGTTACGACCATGATTTCGGCTCCTCGTGTGGACGTGACCCTCAAAGTAATGCGAGGCAAAAGCTGAAACTTCTTCGACCAAGTGTGCATTGCATATAGAACCTTCAACCCTTGCCTTATTACGCACATTATTTTTTAACTTCTTAAGATACCTATATGTAAAGTTGCAACAAAAAATTAACGAATTTTTCAAGCAATGAAATAATATTTCAAATGTCAACATATCTTAATGATGTATATATTTACCTCTCGAAGGATACATCCAGCGATACTGCACAGGACCAGCTATGCTCGCTTCGTATGGCAAGTGAACCGGTAAATGCTCCATTGAGTCAAAAAAACTGGGAGGAAATATTCGCTCAAGCTTGCATAAAATAATTGGAATTTCCTCCTCAAGCCTTGCCATGGATGCAGAAGTAATGACTGCGGCAGATAACTCCTTGAAGAATAAGCTGAGCTCCGTAATTGCCTTCCAGACATGTTGCGGAAGCAACTCACGAAAAGCTATAGGTAATAATCGTTGCATGAAAACATGGCAGTCATGGCTCTTCATGCCGAACAACTTGAGCTTATGCATGTCCACACACCTACCGATATTTGAGGCATAACCATCTGGAAATTTTAACCCTCTAAGCCAGTTACATAAAACTTCTCGTGAATTTCTGTCAAGAGTGTAACATGCTTAGGATAGGTCCCATCGGCACTCCTTCTCAAATCACCTCTTCTACAGTACTGATTAAGTTCTTCTCTTGACTTTGCAGTATCTTTTGTTTTTCCCGGGATGTTTAGCACCGTGTTAAATATGTTATCAAAGAAATTTTTCTCGATATGCATAACATCCAAGTTGTGCCGGATGAGATTTGTGCTCCAATAAGGCAAATCCCAAAATATACTTCGCTTCTTCCAGTTATGTTCTTTACATATACGGCTATTTATTCTATCTGCATCTGGTTCCCATGCATACATCAACCCCAAATGCTCTATAGAATCAAATAGATCCGTGCCGGACCTAACCGGTTCGGCAAATTTTGTGACTGCTTTGTTCTTCCGGAAGGCGATCAAGTTACGCCTGTAAGGATGATTTGGGGCAAGAACTTCCTATGGTTATCAAACCATGACTGCTTACCACTCTTCTGCAATGTAAATGCATCCGAATCATACATGCAATGAGGGCATGCCAGACGTCCAGCAGTGCTCCAACCAGACAACATTGCATATGCCGGAAAATCACTTATTGTCCACATCAAAGCAGCTCTCATTAAGAAATTTTGTTTCATAGAAATGTCGTAGGCTACCACTCCTGTTTCCCACAACATTTTCAATTCGGCCACCAACGGTTGCAGAAAGACATCAATCTTTTCCTTTGGATTTGATGGTCCTGGAACCAAAACGGTTAAAAACATTGCAGGATCTTTCATGCACTTCCACGGAGGAAGGTTATATACAGTCAGTATCACAGGCCAACATGAATACTGTTGCCCCGCTTGACCAAATGGTTGGAAGCCATCGGTACAAAGACCTAATCTCACATTCCTTATATCTTCAGCGAAAACAGGATGATTTTCATTGAAATGCTTCCAAGCCTTTGAATCTGATGGATGCCGCATTTCATCCTCTTTAGATTCATGTTCGGCATGCCATCTCATATCAGCAGCTGTTGCCTCAGATCTGTATAATCTCTGCAGGCGTGGGGTAAGAGGAAAGTAATGCATCCTCTTGTAAGGCACACTTTTCCTCCTACTTGTACCGGCTCCTCCTTCGGTGTTTTTGAACCTCGATTGCCCACAAATCTTACACCATCTCAGCTCTGAGTCTTCACCCCAAAATATCATACAATTGTTCAAGCAACAATCGATCTTATTAACTGGAGCCCAAGCCCACGCAACAACTTCTTTGTTGCGTAAAAACTGTCTGCGGCAACATTATCATTTGGCAGAATTTCTTTGATTAACTCAGCTACAGAATTGAACGCCTTTTCTGATAATCGATGTTCTGCCTTAATATTCAACATTCGAGCAGCTGTAGAGAACTGGGAATGACCCTCACACCCAGGATACAATTCTTGATTGCAGCACGCAACATATCGTAAAATTGTTGTGCTTCTGGATTTGGTTCTTCCATAAATGTATTCTGATTGAAGTCATTACCCGATGCATTCATCACCATTTGTTCATATGTGTTTAAATTCACAAATGGTTCATCTACGGGAATTGACTCTTGTTGGCCTATAACAACTGCTGGAATATCCTCTGGTTCACCATGACAGTACCAAACATAGTAATCAGGAACAAAACCCTTCTTACACAAATGCACCTTAACAGTTTCCACATCTCTGTAGGCTTTATTCTGACACCTGTGGAAGTTGCATGGGCACCTAATCCTAGGCCCATCCATCCATTCAGGTTGGCTACATGCAAATGCGATAAACTCTTCCAATCCATTCAGAAAATCTGGATTCAGCAAGCCATCTTTTATCCTTGCATACATCCATGAGCGAGTCCCGCTCATTTTTGTCCGACTTATACAAAGTCTGGTAAAGCATTAATGAAACCAAAAAATAAAACTATATTAGTATTAATAATATATACTAAATTATTTCTTGGGCACAACTAATTAAGGTTAATTACAACCAATTAAATCATTTATAAGTACGCAAATAATTTAGATATATTTATGTACTAATATAATTACAATCCAATTGCTAGGAAGGACCGATGCATAGGTTAATGGCTAAAGAGAGGGCTTGAGTTTGTGTCGGGCCATAAGGCGATGCGTTTAGTCATTAGACTTCACAAGAATTCAAGTGTCTTAAATAATTCTACCTTCACTCCATGTCTACAAGGTAAGGCCCTATCCCATTCAAGAATATTTTTTGTGATATGTTATTCTGCTATTAATTATCATCGATCGGCAACATTGAAATTTCGGCAGCATTTCCCCATATGTTCTCCTACATGTGTGGTATATAAGCCACACTAGGAGAACGTATGAGCAAATGCAAACCGAAATCTCACCCCACGATGATTACTAGCAGACTAACATGTCACAAGAAATATTCCAAACTGTCCACCAGGACAATTTGAGAATTTGCAAGACTAAGGCTTACAAATTCTCAAACGGGTCTAAAGGTTAATTAAAAGTGCTGTGATTA
>UESW01004925.1:109437-284861 GCA_900491605.1 Calamus simplicifolius | reverse complement strand
TTTTTTCCGATATTTAAACTTTATTAAAATCTAATTTCATTTAAATTATTTGCGACGCAATTGGTGCGTCGCTAAATAAAAAATAATTTTTCTAATTATCTATTTAATTGCGTCGCTAATGCGTCGCTATTTAAAATTTTTATTTCTGTTAAAAATATTGCGACGCATATATTGCGTCGCAATATTTTTATAGATATTTATTTTTCATAAAAAAATTAATTTAAAAATATTGCGACGCAAATATTGCGTCGCAATATTAAAAATTTAATTTTTTTTTTAAATTTTTGGTTACTTGAGTCGCTAATGAGTCGCTAATGCGTCGCAATATTTTCTTGTCACAGAAGCGTCGCAAAGTGGTCGCAATTTAGCGACGCAAAATTGCGTCGCTAAAATTGCGTCGCTATTTCAGTATTTTCTTGTAGTGAGCTAATGCCCAAGAGGTTATATTCTTGAGGTTCTGGACTCCTTCCTTTGTTAAAAAAAAAAAAAAAAAGTCAGAGATAATGCAAGTGATTGAGCACTAATATGACACTAGTTTAATATGGAGATAGAAATTAAAATAGGATAAATATCATATCAATTTGAAGCTTACAGCATCGCATGACATATATTTGCTAAAGCACAACGTAAATAAAGTTAGATGGTTTTACAAGAAAATTAGGATAATACAAGTAGAAGGTTAGAAGCTTGCATTTTTTTTGAAAAATGTTGATAGTAATGCTCCAAGCCCATCTGTCGGCTTGATTAATATATTAACGGATTGAATCCATATGTTCTTAAAAACTCGAGTGCAAATTAATTAATAGCACATAGATTTGAGTTAAATTTTTTTTAAATTATTTTTTTCATCTGATATGAAATTATTTATTCATAAAATATTATACAAATAATCTATATTGCTCCACATATTTTATATTATATTTTACATAAGATATGTGCAAAAAATTTTATTCATCGGTCCATCAACATACATGAGTTCTCGCATTAGAATTAAAGCTTTCTTGCTTATTGATAGTTGATTGCGTAGGTTGGTAGGTACATGAGTTATTTAAGCATTATAAGTGTCTTAATCAAGTAATTTTCAATTCATCAACATCTTTTCCTTACGGTTCATTGCATCTTACGCTTAGGACACAAACCAATAAAAGACTCTTGATAGCTTGTCAAAACGTAAGTTACAACTAACGCCGCAAAAGTAGAAAAAGGAAATTCTGCTTTTAAGTAAATTTTGTACTTCAATAATTCTGAGCTGACTCACATAAGGATAGTGTGATCGTCCATCTATACCCAAAAAAAAAATTAATAATAAGATAAAGCATCCTAGGTTGCTGTATTTTGAGAATAATAAACAGGTAAATACATTACTAGAGGCTGGACCATTGGCGCAGAAGAAATCATGCGACCGCGGGAGGGAGTCGCGGAAGCCACCTTTAGCGACCGCTTCAGCGGTCGCCGTGGTGGTCGCAAATGCCCATTATAAATCAGGCCCACTTTCCCCTTTTCCCTATTCGCTGGTGCGTTTCCTCCCTTCCGAAACCCTAAACCCCCCAAATCCCATCTCCGGACCGCCTCCGCTTCAAAGAAACCCTAGCCAAATCCGCCATCAGGACGATCTCCGAGAAGCTACGGAGCCTGGGCTACCTTGCCGAGGACCCCACCAAGTCCGCCGATCGGCCCTGGCTCCGCCGGCGAGATCTTCGTCCCCACCCATCACGAGCTCCCCAAGCGCCGCATCGGCCATACCATCGATTCGAAGATGGTGTAAAGATGGTTATACCGTTGACCCGATCCATAACCCAGTCTTCTCATCTCCTTTCCGCGGTGCAAAGCTGGGCGTAGCCGACTTGGGCCACAAAAACCTCGCGGATCCCGTAAGAGCCTTTTCTCTTATAATTTTTGTTTTATTTTTTGTCCTTCCAATTTTCGACCGTTCGTCGTGCTGATTCGTCCCCTTCCCCTTCTTACGTTTACCAGAACTTCTTGTACAGCAGACAGTTTTAATTATCTGCATAGATTATTTGTTATCCTCTGTTGACTGATCATTTGCTTGGAAGGTTTGGTTTTGGATCTTAATAGTTTTACCAATGGTAGGTCTAAATCTTTCATTCATATCGACAGTGTACAAAATTGTCGAGATTGTGATTATAGACATCAAAATTTATGGCAAAAGTAGTCCTATTTCTGTTGCTGCGGGCTTTTTTCCCTCAATCCCATGAATCAACCAAAAGCAGTAAAATAAAGGTAAAAATGAGGGGAGAAAACCGTAGAGAGTTTTTCTTGCTGTTTCCTCCCTCTTTTCTTACCCAAAGCTTTGTTTTCTTGCATTTGGCTATATGCAGTAATTAGCCTTAAGTAATACTGTATCCTGGATCCTGTAGTTTATGCTTATTAATGTTACTGTTAGAGATATTAGGAATACCAGGGAATGATATTGTTGGACGTTTCTCTACCCTAGCGGCAATAAATCAAAGAGCACTCCATTTTCCTGCTGATTGGGACATCTTTGACTATATCAGTAGTGTCAGAGTATTAGGCCATATGTTATTTTTACTTTTTTCCTCCTTTAATTTTCTTCTTCTTTCACTGCAACCAATAATAGACATCTAAAAATACTCTATTTACATGCAATTACTGGGTTAATATATGATACTAGTCCTCTGGTGATGCGCATCTATTTAGCTTCTAATTGGAACCTCCTTTAATGCCTCCAGTAATATTACAAACTAAGTTCCCACTTAGATATGAATCAAAGTTGCCAATTCGGGGATGCTTAATCGAGGATTAGGGCCCCATGAATGTAAGATTGAGCACGGGGTTTCAAGTGTGGCACATTGATTGTACTGGTATGCATGACAATGTGCTCTTAAAATATAAAGAAACATGCATGATCCCTATTGTTTTTCCAACTCATTTCATCGCATAGACGTTAGCTGGTGTGTTCTTATTTAACTAAACCCCGCATTAAGTGTGGGTAGAGAATGAAACAATGATCAACCTTTCTCAATTAAAGCTTGACAAGAAGTCACATTTAAGTTGGCTTAAGAGATGCAGGTTCCCAATTTCAGGTCCAGTTGGTTGACTGCTGACCTTCTTACAGACATATCTTTTAGGCTTTAATTATAGGCAAATTGCACCCATGGCAAAACCAAGATCAGTGAATCCATAACTATTTCTCCTATACTATAACACAGCAGTTAGCTAAGGATCCGTTGGACCATGGTTAGTCTCCATGCTCATCTTCTGCTAGCCTATATGATCATTCTTCACCTTTTCTTTCCTCAACTTCTAAAGTCCTAATGTTAGGGGCTGACATGCATTGGGCCCATCTAAAAATGACTTGGGACCTTAGCTTACAACTATGACAATTAGTTTCTTAATACCTTTTATTAGTTAGGAAATGAAGACATCAGATAAGATTATAATAGAAGTTGTATGATCTCTGACACCAAGTATTTATCTTCTATAAGATTACAATTACTTATATTATATTATATAAGAAAAAAAATCCTTGTTTTTTTGTTATTTCTACAATATATGGTTTTTACTTATTTATTTGTTTTGTCCTTGTGTCAGGTGAAAGATTCAAAAGCCTCCCTGATGGGGTTAAACTTTGAACTAGCTTTTCAGGTCAGATACTTTTGGTTGTAAATTGAATTTAATCCCTCTTTTTTCAGAACACAGGAGGTCAAGTAAAGCTAGTGAGGCAAACTCTAACCGGTGAAAGTTTTTACTCTTTTTTCTTTAAAGTAATCTTCATTTTTTTTAAATTTATTTGTCCGTGCATTGCCTAGCAAGTTATTTGTCCATGCATTGCCTAGTAAGTTTACGGCTAGGTAAATTGTTACGTTTGCCCCATCTCTTAGGCTAATTATATTTACTTATTCATACTTTCACAAAATACTTAGCGACATGGATAAGAGTTGGATTGATTTGCCAAATAGGACGTCTAGGGAATATATAGAGGGGATTAAGCAGTTCATTGCCTTCACCAATGGGTTTGATAGTGAGCACATCAGTTGTCCCTGTAGAAAATATGCGAACCGTTATTACTACACACGAGATATTGTACGAGAGCATTTGATTCTAAATGGGTTTTTGAAGAATTACAAGAATTGGATTAGACATGGGGAAGATTATGTTCCTTATTGCAGAGAGGAAAGAGTTGAGATGGAGGTCGATGTTACGACAGTTGATCCGATGATCATGATGCTAAATGATATTGCATACGGATTAGCACCCGAAGACAATTGCTGTAAGACTGATAGGGTGGGTGGGAGTAATCCTCGCTCGGGTGCAGATAAAGAAACATTAAGATATTTTGAAATTCTGGATGATGCGCAGACCGAATTGTATCCTGGATGTATGAATTTCAGTAAATTATCTTTTATTGTCAAGCTGTTACACTTGAAGGCTTTGAATCAGTGGACGGACACGTCCTTCGACATGCTGCTCCAGCTATTGCACAAAGTGCTCCCATTCGGTGCAAAGCTAGTTGAGTCCTACTACCATGCTCGCAAGTTAACTGAAAACTTAGGCTTCACATATGAGACTTTCGATGCATGCCCAAACAATTGTATGTTGTTTAGAAATGAGAATGCCGACCTCGATATGTGTATTGTATGTAAAACTTCAAGGTGGAAGGACGATGGGGTTGGTCAGAATCGTCAGAGTAATTCGCGAAGTGTTTCGAATCGTGGGAAGCTTGTCGCTGTAAAGCAAGTGCGATATTTTTCACTCAAGCCAAGGCTAAAAAGGCTGTTTATGTCATCTAAAATTTCTAAATTGATGCGATGGCATGCAGAGCATGGTAGGGAGGGTGAAAAGTTAACCCACCCAGTGGACTCTCCGGCATGGAAGGATTTCGACAAGAAACACCCCGACTTTGCCTTGGATAGTCGTAGTGTGCGGCTTGGGTTGGCTGCAGATGGTTTTAGCCTCTTCAGGTCCATGACCGGGGCAACTCATAGTACATGGCCAGTGGTGTTGGTTCCGTACAATCTTCCTCCTTGGTTATGTATGAAGCAACCTTTTCTGATCCTATCCACTCTTATTGATGGACCAAGGGGCCCTGGGGATAAAATTGACGTGTATATGCAGCCTTTGATTGATGAGTTGAATGAATTATGGGCCGAAGGTGTGATGACTTTTGATTATGAAGGAAATGAAATGTTCAAACTTCGCGCTGCATTATTATGGACAATCAATGACTTCCCAGCATATGCGAATTTATCAGGTTGGAGCACGAAGGGGAATTTGCCTGTCCTTGTTGCAATCAGAGTAAAAAGTCAACCTGGCTAAAACATGGCAAAAATTGGGCTTACATAGGTCACAGACGTTTTTTACCTCCATTGCATAGGTTCAGAAGGGATAAAGTGTCATTCGATGGCACTCGAGAATATGGTCCAACACCACAAATAATGACTGGGGTTGATTTGTTATCACAACTTGAACAAGAGCAAATACGCACAGTATATGATTTCCAAGATCTGTTAGCCCCTCCATTGCCTGCTATTCCTGGTTCGAACAGACGGCGCAGTCATAACTGGAAGAATAAAAGTATTTTTTACGAGTTACCGTACTGGAAAGATAATTTACTGAGGCACAACTTGGATGTTATGCACATTGAGAAAAATGTGTGTGATAATATGTTATGGACCCTTCTCGGTGTTAAGGGAAAGTCCAAAGACATTGCCAATACACGTCGTGATTTGCAGGAAATGGGCTTGCGGAAACCACTACACTTACAGTTGACAGAGTCTAACAAGGCATACATGCCTCCTGTACAGTACACGATGAGTAAAGATGAGAAGGAGGCATTTCTTTCCATTTTGAAAGGGGTCAAGGTGCTTGACGGCTATTGTTCTAATATTTCTAAGCGTGTGAATATGAAAGAAAGGACTTTACAAGGTTTGAAGAGTCATGACAATCACATTCTCATTCAACAATTAATTCCTATTGCAATCTGAAATTGTTTACCTAAGAATGTTGTTGAGCCCTTGATTGAGGTGAGTAACTTCTTCAGACAACTCTGTTCAAGAGTCCATCGCACAAATGATTTGAAAAGTCTCCATGATAGGATTGCGCTAACACTGTGTCATCTGGAGAAACTCTTTCCACCTTCATTATTCGATGTAATGGTCCACTTGACCATACATTTAACAGGTGAAGCCTTGCTTGGTGGCCCTGTCCAATTTCGGTGGATGTATCCTATTGACAGGTACCTGAATACGTTAAAAAGGTATGTGCGTAACAGAGCTCGTCCAGAGGCATCAATAGCCAAGGGTTATTTGATGGAAGAGTGTACTAATTTCTGTGCTGCATATCTTAATGATGTTGAAACCAAACTTGATAGGCCCTTGCGGATTAATGATGGTCCTATTGGGGAGGGAACACCATTTGATCTAGATAACATCGACTGGATTCAAGCTCATCGATACGTGCTGTTTAACACTCCATCAGTTGTGGCGTTGATTCAGTAAGTGAATGCTCATTCATATATTTAACTTGTTCGTGTTATATCTAACTCAATCAAGCTTGTCATTAACACATGTTATTCGACAGTCCCATTTTCAATCATTTCATGATTGGTTCAAGAATTATATATGTATAGATATGGTTGTATGTGTATATATGATTGTATGTGCTTCAATTTGTTCTTATCATATTAGTTTTACATAGCTTTATTCAATGATTACGTTAATTCTGTAGGTGTACAATTTACGATGAGCGAGTGAAGGTACTTTGACTGATGAAATGAACCAACTGGCTGATGGTCCGTTTATAACGGCACGACGTTACACAACTTGTGATGTCAATGGGTTTCGATTTCGCGTCAAAGAAGTAGATGAGAAACGAGCAACACAAAATAGTGGTCTAGGGTGTCCTTCTGTCGATGCAGGTTATTATTATGGCCAGTTGAAAGATATCATTGAAGTTATATACAGTCATGGATTAAAATTTTTGTTATTCAAGTGTGACTGGGTCGATCCAATCCGTGGGACTAAAGTTGACAAGTATCAATTTATGTTGGTAAATTTCAACAATTTGTTATATCGAGATGAGCGAGTAAGTAATGAACCCTACATATTGGCTAGGCAAGCTGAGCAAGTTTACTATGTTATAGATCCCATGGATCCTAACTAGCAAGTTGCAGTTAAAATGTCAAGGAGGGGGGTGTATCAAATTGAAGATAATGAGCCAGATATTGATGCATTTGCTCAGCAAGTTCTTGACCAAAATGTAATATTTCAACGTGATAAGGATGTCAACTGGGTTAGAGAGACCGTTGAAGGAGATACTATCGACTTGCATGACCAGTGAATTGTTCTCCTTTTTTTCTTCTCAATTTTGCTTAAGAATATGTTTGACTTTTTGTTTACGAATGGTTTTAGTTATTATGTGCAATTTATTTATCTTATGATACGTTAAAAAGATATATCCGGACGTAAGAGGAGAGAGCATCCACACACGATGGACGAGTTTTTACATATTGGCCAGGCTCGTACGCCGACGAGGGACCCTGGTCTACGGATGCCTACGGACCATGATCCACAGACACCCTTAGTGGGTCCCCCCGTATCGACACCTGCACCGGCACGATTTAGATCTCCCCAGTCCATGCCAGTAGGGCCTTCTCCATCTACAGTTGGTGCATCAACCTCCACACATACTGGTATAATTTCATTTTTATGTTTAATAATTATATAAAATAATTTCAGTTTTATTTAACTAATAAGTTTATTGTTTATAGCTTCTACTACGACGAGTTCATCTTCCAGCAAGGGTAGGGGCCCAGCTAGAGGGATTCCTTCATGGAATGCTGGTACCCGTTATGATGTGCAATTTGACGATACATTTCACCAGTTGGAGAAGGGTCTCGCCCGTTTATCGGCCAGTTGGGGCATATGGTTCGAGACCCACATAGATTTTCCCTGACTATGCTTGATTGGACTGCTTTTCCTTAGGATACGATAGATCGACTCTGGGGAGAGGTTAAGGTAAGCCGCTGAGTTCTATCTTAGCTTCAAGGTTATTATACGATGTGTCAATTTAGTACACCTTGACTACTAAAATTTCTTGTCCTACGCAGGACAATTTGAGGTCATGTCCTGATGATTTTTGTCCAATTTGCTTGGCAAAGTGTCGAAAGTTATGGAAAGACCACAAGAACAAGGTAAAGAAAGAGCATTGGGAGAAGAATGTGGACGACCCAGCCTTCTTCAGCGAGTCCAAGGGGCATTCTTCCCGCACAGTGGCCTGAGTTGGTCCGGTACTGGTCGAGTGAGAAGGCAATGGTGAGTAGTTCAACCTATTTTTTTGTTAAATTCATATGAAACATTCGGTGTAAACTTATAAACATGACCCAAAATGAATGCTGGAAGAGGCAGAGCGAAATTCTCAAAATCGCTTGATGCAGGGCCCTACTCACAAGCTTGGGACTCGACACATTACGCAGATCCAGCACGAGGTAAACTGTCACGTTAGACCATACGTGTTTTGATTGTTGACGTAGTTTGTATTCATATATGTAGATGACATGATTTATCCTTCGACAGTTACGTGAGCGGGGTGCACCCACCGACCAGATGTCTGTGTGGATGGCGAGTCGCAGGCTCGACCATCTTGAGGTTGCAGCTCTTGTAGTAAGTATTTACCTTTACGCAATACTTTTTTTAACCTATTATGAGATTTATTTATTTACTATTCTAATTTGGTTGCTTTCTTGCACACAGGCCCAGTTTGAGGCTCGATTGGCTGAGCTGCCAGAGGAGGAGCGACAGGTAGTTGCTAGGCGGGATGAGATATTCCATACCATCATAGGCCAGGATGGGCACGGATACACACTTACATACGGCACGGGCATACCACGTTCGACTATCATGCGAGCGGAGTCATCCGGATGTAGTTAATCCCAGGGCTCACGCATGCGAACTGACGAGGAGGTGGCTGAGCTGATCCAGTCTCTTCACCAGCAGATGGATGCGCATGTCGAGGATCTTTGGGTAAGGATGCAGGTTGCGATGCAGGCCGAGGTGTAGGCTCAGGTACAGGAGCAGGTGCAGGCATTTAAGGCAGAGCTACAGCATCGACTAGCTCAGAGTGGTGTCCCTATAGCTGATGATTCAGATCCACCGATTCATACTCAGGTTCATAATTGAAGACATCTGTATTTAAATTTAATTTAATTACTTTTAAAATATATATTATTTATTTCTGTTGTTAATCATATACTGTAATATTGTAGGCCCTAGACGCTGGCAGTGGTCACCAGGCGAGACATGAGTTAGTTGGTGAGGGCATGCCTAATCCAGTAGGCTCAATGAACAGAATTGGGTATGAGTTTATGAATATGTTTTAAGTTTATTAATTTCTAAATAATCTAAGTATATATGGAAGAATGTATCGTACTCCATTTTCAGCTGTATCTATAAATTCCTTGTTATTCTTTATGCACATTAAAATAGAGACACTTAGTGACTTATAGGAACAAATGGCGTGTGAATCGGACACTCGAGGGGCCCGGAATAGGACAATGTATATTTAAGTTGAAACTTAAAACTTAGAAAATGGACTTGGCCTCTAACGTCCCAAATGCAGCATACGAGGTTCAATGCTCTTCAAACTTGAGGAGCACGATCTCTATGCCATTAGTGACTTGTAGGAATAAACGGCACATGAATCGGATACTCGAGGGGCCCGGAATAGGACAATGTACGTTTAAGTTGAAACTTAAAACTTAGAAAACCAAACTTGGCCTCTAACGTCCCAAATGCAGCATACGAGGTCCAATGCTCGTCAAACTTGAGGAGCACGATCTCTACGCCATTAGTGACTTATAGGAACAAATGGCGCGTGAATCGAACACTCGAGAGGCCCGGAATAGGACAATGTACGTTTAAGTTGAAACTTAAAACTTAGAAAACCGAACTTGGCCTCTAACGGCCCAAACGGAGCATACGAGGTCCGATGCTCGTCAACCTTGAGGAGCACGATCTCTACGCCATTAGTGACCTGTAGGAACAAACGGAGCATGAATCGGACACTCGAGGCATATAGAATCATACAGAATGATTTTATTTTCAAAATTTTGATTTGTATCATTTTTAATATTTATTTTATATAATTATATTTAATTATATTTATGTTTTATTGACTAATAAATTTAATTTTTTGTTTCAGGTTGATTGACTGGTGCTGCATTGGGACTACTGTCTTCTTTATATTTTTTTCTAGGAAATTGTATTAGATTTTTTTTTGGATTGGAAATCAAAGACATTGCAGATTTATTAATATAGATAAATGATTTTTCTATTAGCTTATACTTTTATTGTGTGTGTATAATTTAATTTTAATATTTAGTTTATATAATTTTGTAAAATAGGTTTAGGTACCCAAACAAAAAAGTTCAATAACCAAAAATAAAATAAATTAGAAAAATAACAAAATTCAGTATTAGCGACCGCCTAGGCGGTCGCAAATGGCTCAAAAGGACGTCGCTAATGATGCATCAGAACAAAAAATAGAAAATAAAAAATAAAAAATATATAGTATTAGTGACCGCCTAGGCGGTCGCTAAAGGCTCTTCAGGCGGTCGCTAATAGTCAAATTCTGCCCCCCATCTAGCGGTCGCTAATACTATAGCGACCGCCAATGGCGGTCGCTAAAAGTCTTTAGCGACGAGTTTCTGGCGGCCAACATGTGGCGGTCGCTAAGCGGTCGTTAAAAACTATTAGCGACTGCTTTTTAACTTTTAACGACCGCCAGTGGCGGTCGCTAAAAGTATTTTTTCTACTAGTGATAACATAAAAACATGGGAAAGAAATTTCGTATGAGATATTTGTAGCTGTTGAGTGCTCGTATATTTGAAATTAATTTTCTCATTTGAAGATAACTGGCAAAAAAATGTACACAAATGTTAATTAAGTAATTCTAAATTCATCAACATGTTTTGCATGCAGCAGATAATCTATCAAAGAATCTTGGTTGATCATTAAAAATAATTGCATAGTTTACAAGTAACACAAAGTTGCTATAGTTTTATTAAAATTGCAACAATGGAAATGGAAGCGAAAACTAAAAATAAAGGCCTTTCAAACAATGATACTGCTAAAGCATTAAGCAAAGCCCTTGGAATTTAAAAGTAGAGATGGTGATCCTTAAAGAACTTTTGATGCACAAACATACATTATCAGAAAATAATCTTTTAGTGAGGAATAAAATCCCTTGATGAAAGTCAAAAATTCCTTGGTGAAGAGTTTCAGGATTTTCAAAAAAAATCATCCCTTGGAATATATGACATAGGAATCTAAAAAAATTAATTACCCATTGAACCCACGACCAACTAATTACCTATTGCACCAATATGATTGCCCAAGGTATTTTTTCAGTGAGAAGAACCCATTGTTTAACCATTTAATAAAGGTGTAGAAGCGGTGGTTTGAATCTATGATCAAAGGGTTCAAAGGCTAGCCTCTTACTGCTGTGCCAATCTGATCATTTGCAGCAAAGGATGTAAGCCTAGGATTTGATAAGACTTAAACGAATTAGAAAGAGAAAAAAATGAAGGAAATTTTTTATTTAATTAATAGGTATTAAAAATCTATACATAATATTAATTTTACTTTTATGCTAGGGAGAGAATCTGTAAATGACATATGCTTGATATAAGATTTAAAAATTACTAAGAATTTTTTAAGAAAAAAATCCTTCACTGATATTATTTTATTTTTAAAAATATCTTACCTATACCAAGGGATTTATCCCTCAGTAAATCTCTAAGGTACCAAACTTTCCTCATAAATTCCTTGTTAAAAATTATTTAAATAATTAGTCACTGATCCCTTGCAGATTACTGATAAGTACATAAATACTAGCCATAAAAGTATTAATTTATAGATTAAATTATTATTATTCTTTTAAATTTAATACTTTTATGTAATATTTTTAGGAAATGATCCTATCAACTTGAAGAGCTCGATTTTAAGAGTCCAACGGTACAAACGACACTCAAATCGGACTTAAAACGGGCTCAAAATGGATTTTTCAAGATTTAACCTAAGAATTGCATGAAATTTAAAGCAGTCGTGGATAAGAAAAAAATCGTGCGATATTTTTAAGGCTGCGGTTTGAACTTTGAAAGAAACAAATCTGATCTATGGAGATAAGGCAAGCAGTTAACATGGATTACACATAGAGTCGACGCGTCTTTCTTGCTTATAAAAGAATACAATCTTGAGGAATCATCCAATAATTCTTTCATCCCTTGTCCATCTCTTTGTTTCACCACACTCCTATTTATGTTTCCTTCACTCCATAACCCAAATCTTTCCATCCATTTTTCTTCCACCATCCATCCATACCTTCCATACTCAACCATCTTTCTATCTCAGGAAGTGGATCTGTGGAAGCAGGAAGCAGATTTACGGAAGCAAGAAGTGGATAACAGATCCATCATCTCAGAAAGTTGAAATAGATTATATTTTTTTATTTTTTTATGTAATCTTTTGGATGCTATAAAATAAAGTATTTATTTATGTTTATACTCTTCAAGTAAAAATAATTTTTGATACATCTATTCTTTAAAAGGAACGGCCGTGATCTATGGGTACGGGCCGTACTCTAATTAAGATAGATCATATCTTAATTATTTTCATAACCAATCATCTGCTTATTCAAATTTTTAATTACATAAATTTATTTCAGAATAGCTACTCAAAGTTCCTGTGGATTCGATCCCTTACTCTCGCTACTTTACCTAAGATTAGTAAAATTAAGGTGTTTTAATCGCTGCGCTATGATACACATCAAATTTTGGCGCCATTGCTGGAGATTTAAGTGCACTTATTTTTTAAAAAAATAAAAAATAATAAAATTAAATAATAAAAATTAAAAAAATATATTTATTTATTTTCTATGCCTAGATTGACTTAAGTAAATTTATTTTCTACAAAACTCAAAAATTTTCTATTAGCACCTTATAATTTATTAAAAAATTAGAAACTTATCATAAAAATCTAAAAAATAAAAAATAAATAAATAAATAAATAAAATAATTAGATTAATTTTATTTGATAACTTCAAGAGCTTAGCATTTTCTTGTTTCATAACATTTTCATAATTAATTTTAAGGACACAAACCCCTAATCAAGATAAGGTGGAGCGTTGATCACCCTTCCTTGGCCCACAAACTACATCCTTCATTTTGCATTAACCCAAGCCTTTTAACTCTAAAATTAACTAGACATCAATCCTTAAGGAACTCGAGCTCAATAGGACAAGGTATCCGAAAGAGTTGGACCAGGTCAGGATTGGCTGATTAATTGGTGTCTAGAAAAGAAAAGAAAAGTGGTTATTTAATCGATTCTATTCGCTTACCTAAGGCAATCAATGGGGGGACCCATCCTTACCTTCATTTTATGGACTTGCAAATGATGACCCTTACAAACATTTAGATGAGTTTCTCGAAATTTGTTCGACCATAAAAATTTAAAATTTTTCTGATGATACTCTTAGACTTAAGTTGTTCTCATTTTCTCTCAAGGACAAAGCCAAATATTGGTTAAATTATTTAGATACTGTAACAAGTTCAACCTGGGACCATCTTCCGATAGAGTTTCTCAAGAAATACTTTCCTATAGGAAAAACTAACCAAATTAGAAAAGCCATGACAAGTTATTTCCAAACAGATGGAGAGATGTTTCACAAGACATGGGAGAGATTAAAAGAATTGATTAGAAAATATCCACATCATGCTATACCTAAATAGCACATGGTCCAATGCTTTTATGATGGTTTGACAGAAAAGTATCGGCAAATGGTTGATGCTTCATATGGTGGGATATTTTTGTTAAATAATGAACATAAAGCTTGGCAACTCTTTGAGACATTGAGTGAGAATTCATTACATCACATGTCAGTTGCTTGTAGAGACCCTCCTATAGGACCAAAAAGAGGTATAATATAGGAAATAGGTCATTCTATAGATATCTATACTAAGGTAGATGAATTGTCCAGAAACTTAACTGAATTCTACAAGTTGGAAACACCTCTTTCCCATCTATTCAAAATCATGAGGTTTGTATGATCTGTTCAAGTTCGACCCATTCTATAGGTGAATATCCAGCTGTATACCAATTTTCTGAGCATGTTTAAGAGCAAGCCCACCAAGTCCAAACCCGAATGGCTCCTAGATCAGGAAATGATCTATATTCGAATACTTATAATCCTGGCTGGCAAAATTACCCAAATTTTTCTTGAAAACCCTAACCTGTTATCAACCCAATATCAATTAGGCATAACCATCAGAAGACCCAATTTAAAAATATATCGTATTCCAAATATCCAAGCGCTCCTCAACCTTCGCTAAATAATCATGATCTTACTTTTGAAGAAAGTGTGCTATAAGCACTGACGGGTCTAGAAATGAATACTCAACTCCTTCACTCCCATACCAAGTCTATCGCCAAGCTAGAAACTCAGATAGGTCAGCTAGCAATAGCTTTCAGTAGAAGGGAGGAGGTTAAACTACCCAGTCATCCCACTAGTAATCCAAGAAGGCAATACATGGCTGAGAGCTTAATTGGTCCAGAAACTTCTGAACATGCCAAATCTGTCATAATTCTTAGAAACAAAACAACCTTAAATCAGCATGAAGTCACTTAATAAGAAGAGTAACTCACATCGGCCAAGTCAGAAAGAAAAAAATATTGAGAAAAAAGAAGAACCAATTGATCCAGCACCCATACTTAAGGCTCCATTTCCAAGTGCTTTAGAATATCCTCTATCTCTTGACAAGAAGAATATTAAGATGAATGAAATGTTAGAATTGTTCAAACAAGTTCAAATTAATTTACCCCTTCTTGATGCAATTAAACAAGTCCCTGCTTATGCCAAATTCCTAAAAGATTTATGCACTGAAAAGCGAAAATCTAAGGCACACATATTGAAAAAAGTTAACCTAACTGAGCAGGCCAGTTCAATTTTTTAGCAAGCTACTCCACCCAAACTTAAGGATCCTGGGACCTCAATTATATCCTGTGTCATAGGAAACCTTACGATTAAGAAAGCATTGCTAGATTTAGGTGCAAGTGTTAACATTCTCCCAAGTTCAGTGTATGACTTATTTGGATTTGGAGAATTGAAACCAATAATGATAACCCTACAATTAAGGTACCCCATGAAATATTGGAGGATGTGCTGATTAAAGTGGATAAATTTTATTTTCTGGTAGACTTTCTAGTTTTAGATATGAAATCTGGTTACAACCCCGATCAAATACCAATCATTTTAGGTAGACCCTTTCTAGCAACTGTTAATGCTTGTATAAACTATAGAACTAGGGTCATGGATGTATCTTTTGGAAATAAGAAGTTGAGGTTGAATATTTTTAATATATCTCAAGAACCACCTTTATATGACCATAATGAGATCAATATGCTATAGGAAGTTATAGATGATAAGACCCCACTTTATTCGACTCAGATCCTTTACAAGCATGTCTGACACATTTTGGAGTGGATGATTTTAATATTGATGGATATACTAAAGAAATAAATATAATTTTAGAGCCATCCAATTTTAGCACCATTCCCTCCTAGACTGTGAAATACGGCCAATTACCTATATCCTCTAGTACACTGATGGTACCCTTTCTAGAAGCACCACCTTTCCTACAGTTAAAGCCTCTCCCTGCTACGTTGAAATATTCATTTCTTGGACCCAATGATACCCTTTCGATAATCATTATATCTGATTTAACTATCGATCAAAAGACCAGCTTTTAGGAGTGCTCAAAGAATATAAGGAAGCAATTGGATGGTCAATTGCCAATCTGAAGGGAATTGACGCCTCCATCTGCATGCATCATATTCATTGTGAGAAAAATGCCAAACCTTATAGAGACATATAGAAGACTTAATCCTAATATGAGGGAGGTTGTAAAGAAATAGGTAGTAAAATGGTTAGATGCAGGGATTATCTACCAATTTCTGATAGCAAATGGGTTGGTCCCACCCAAGTTGCACCTAAGAAATCAGGAATTACTGTGGTGAAGAATGAAGAAGGAGAATTGCTTCCAACTCATACCATAACTAGTTGGCAAGTTTGCATAGACTATTGGACACTGAATAACATTAATAGGAAGGATCATTTTTCGTTGTCTTTTATCGATCAAATCCTAGAACGATTAGCTGGTCAGCAATTCTTTTGCTTTCTAGATGGTTATTCAGGGTATAATCAAATACCAGTCTTTCCTGATGATCAAGAGAAAATCACCTTTACTTGTCCCTATGGAACATTTGCTTTCAGATGCATGCCATTTGAACTTTGTAATGCACCTGCTACATTTCAGTAATGCATGTTGGCAATTTTCTCTGACATGGTAGATACATTTTTGAAGGTATTCATGGATAACTTTTCAGTATTTGGGACCACTTTTAAAGATTGCTTTAATAATCTAGCTTAAGTATTGAAACAATGTAAACAAATAAATTTGGTGTTAAGTTGAAAAAAGAGCCATTTTATGGTTCAAGAGAGAATTATTTTAGGCCACATTGTTTCTAAGAAGGGGATTGAGGTAGATAAGGCCAAAGTGAAAGTCATCTCAAAACTCCCACCTCCAACTTCAGTCAAGCAAATACGATCCTTTCTTGGTCACACTGGATTTTATAGGAGATATATCAAAGACCTTAGCAAAATTTCTAGACCTTTGTGCAAATTTCTTGCCAAAGAAACCCCTTTTACTTTTGATGATAATTGTTTGAAATCCTTTAATACTTTTCGTACAGCTTTGACCACAACACTAATTATCAAGCCTCCTGATTGGTCCTCTCCCTTTGAAATCATGTGTGATGCATCAGATTTTGCAATTGGTGCAGAGTTAGGACAAAGAATCAATAAGGAGCCACATATGATTTATTATGCTAGCAAAACCTTTTTAGATGCTCAACTAAACTATACTACTACTGAAAAGGAGTTATTAGCTATTGTATTCGTCCTAGAAAAATTTTGATAATATCTTTTAGGGTCTAAAGTTCTGGCCTACTCTGATCATACGACCCTTAAACACCTCTTATCAAAGAAAAATACTAAACTATGATTGATCTGATAGATTTTGATTCTACAAGAAATTGACTTAGAGATCCATGATAAGAAGGGTTCAAAAAATATGGTAGCTGATCACATCTCTAGAATTTTAGTTGAATACACATCAAGCACAGATGAGATTAGGGAGAAATTTTCTGATGAATAATTTTTTTCAATTTCTTCTGGTCTTTCCTAGTTTGCCTATATTGTCAATTACTTAGCAACATGACAAATTCCTTCTTACTGGTCTAAACAAGAAAAGGATAGATTTTTTTCACAATAAAGTATTATTTTTAGAAAGAACCTGAACTGTTTAAGTATTGTCCTAACTAAGTAATTAGACGTTGTGTCCCTAAGTGTGAGTTCAAAAATATACTTACTTTTTGCCACACCTTTGCTTATGAAGGACACTTTAGTGGAAAGAAAACTATAGTAAAAGTACTACAGAGTGGGTTTTATTGGTCAACACTTTTTAAGGATGCACATGAGCTTAGCTGAAACTGTTTGTGATACCAACAAACTGAAAATATTTTCAAGAAAGATATGATGCCGCTGACTCCCATATTAGTTGTCGAAATCTTTAATGTTTGGGGGGATCGTTTTTATAGGGCTTTTTTCTATTTCATTTGGATATGAATACATATTGGTTATAGTAGATTATGTGTCAAAATGGGTTGAGGCCATAGCAACCCAAACTAATGATCATAAGGTTGTAATCAAATTCATTCAACATAATATTTTTAGTCGATTTGGATGCCCAAGAGCTATCATTTGTGATGGAGGTAAACACTTTACTAATAGGCAATTTGAGAACTTAATAAAGAAATATGGGATAACCCATAAAATTGCAATATCATATCATCCCCAAACTAGTGGCCAAGTAGAAATCTCTAACAGGAAGATCAAATAGATTTTAGATAAGTTGGTAAGGCCCGATAGAAAAGACTGGTCAACATGTTTAGATGATGCACTATGGGCTTATCGTACTGCATTTAAAACTCTCTTAGGAATGTCTCCTTATCAACTCGTGTTCGAAAAAGCTTGTCATTTGCCAATAGAATTGGAACATTATGCATTTTGGGCTATTAGATAGTTTAACTTTGATATAAAAAATGCAGGTTCCAATAGGAGACTCCAGTTGAATGAGTTAGAAGAGCTATGTAATAAAGTGTACGAAAGTGCTAAAATTTATAAGGCTCGAACTAAAGCATACTATGATAAATACATCTCGAAAAAAGCCTTCAAACCTAATCAGAAAGTTTGGCTCTTCAACTCAAGACTAAGACTTTTTTCTGAAAAACTTTGCTCCCGCTGGGACGAACCCTTTATTGTAACCCAAGTATTTTCCTATGGGGCGATAGAACTCAAAGATCCTAAGCAAGAAAATATTTTTAAGGTGAACGGTCAACGATTGAAGCCTTATATGGATGGAATTAATGATGAGAAATTTGTTGAATCTATTAACCTTTTGGATCCAGCATCACTATGATTCTAAACACAGTCTGGCTGAAGACTTTAAACTTAACGCTCCTAGAAGGCAACCTAGGTTATCATTTATTAGTAGTTTTTTGTTTTTTTATTTTTTATTTTTTAAAAACTCGAGAAGGGCAATAAAGTTGGGAGGATCATCGCCTATTGAGTCATGCAAGCAAATTTAAAGAAGAAGGACATCGTACCCAGAAATGACAAGTACATTAAACCCAGGTGGTATCCTTCCTTGCAATTTCTTTTAATAGAAAACTAAGTTTAGTAGGGAGAAGAATAATTAAATTAATCTAAGTCCTTGAGTATGACTAAAATTAATTAGTGTAATGCGCCAAATTTTGCCTTGATTTAAAGTTAATCGAGCATTCTAACTGATGAATGATTAATGGCTTAGATAATTTTAGAGATACTAAGGGGCAAATTATTAAGAAAACCTAGTAAAAGATAAGGTGTAGGCAAAAAAAAAATTAGAGTAATTTCAGACCCTTCAAACCATTGATCTTATAAGAAATCTACTTGATGAGGGTACAGATGGAAATGTCAAAGAATGAATCAAATTCTTCTTAAAATTTAAAATTAATAAAGTAGGTTCTTAGCATCTCTCACTGAGTAACCGGGCCCTATCACCTAAACAAGTGATATTATTGTTATTCTTTTAAATTTAATACTTTTTATGTAATATTTTTTTTAAAAAGATCCTACCAACTCGAAGAGCTCGATTTTAGGAGTTTAACGGTACAAATGGCACTCAAATCGGACTTGAAACGAGCTCAAAATGGATTTTTTAAGATTTAACCCAGGAATTGCATGAAATTTAAAGTTGTCGCGAATAAGAGAACTGTGGTTTAAACTTTGAAAGAAACAAATCTGATATGCGGAGATAAAGTGAGCAATTAATGCAGATTACATACGGAGTCGACTCGTCTCCTTGCATATAAAAAAACACAATCATAGCCACTTGAGGAATCATTCAATAATCCTTCTACCCTTCGTCCTTCTCTTTGTTCTGCCCCACTCCTATTTTTGTTTCCTCCACTCAATAACCCAAATCTTTCCATCCGTTTTCCTTCCATTTTCAACCATCCATACCTTCCATGCTCAACCATCCATACTTTCCATACTTAACCATCTTTCTATCTAGGAAGCGGATCCGCGGAAGCAAGAAACGAATTTTTGGAAGCAGGAAGCGGATAGCAGATCCATCATCTCATGAAGTCAAAGTAGATTATATTTTTTTATTTTTTTATGTAAACTTTTGAATGCTATGAAATAAAGTATTTATTTATGTTTACTTTTTATTGAATATTCTTCAAGCAAAATTAATTTTTGACTGATTTATTCTTTAAAAGGGACGGGCCATGATATATGGGTACGAGCCATACTCTAATTAAGATAGATAATATCTTAATTATTTTGACAACCAATCGTTTGCTTATTTAAATTTTTAATTGTATAAATTTATTTTAAAATAACTACTCAAAGTCCCTATGGATTCGATCACTTACTCTCGCTACTATACCTAAGATTAGTGAAATTAAGGTGTTTTAATCGTTGCGCTATAACACACATCAATTACCAAGGAATTTTTAAGGAATTTATTAAGAAAAATATATCCCTAGCAAATTCTTAGAGATTCCTTACTGAAACTAGATTTTGAATGTAATTTAAAATTCTTTAAAAATTCCTTAGTAATTTTCTTAAGAACATATCTCTTGATGATGTCCCTTGATAAAAGGCTGATATACACATCTTTGCAGTGTTTTATATATATATATATATGTGTGTGTGCGCGCGCGCGCGTGTATAGCATCTCTTGCCCAACATGATATTTCTTAATGACCATGATTTTCATAATTAATTCAGATACATGCAAGCCTGTTACTATTCAACATTTCATTTGAACATTTGAATGCGATTCAAAATTTTTGGTCCCTCAAACGGGAAAATCAGGTTGAGTCGCCACTACTATTAATTAAGTGGATGACGAAGGATAATCTCAACATGCAACCCTATGTGTTTGACTTTTCTTTCTCATGGGAACCGTGAAATAAGGAATAACTATGACATCTCATTTAAAATTATGAATCCAACTGTCAAAATTTCTATACTCATCAATAATGGCAACCTAAATTATTATTCTTTGTACTCATTTGGTATTTTTAAAAATAAATATTATTTCTTTCATAATATTTATTGTTTGATGAAGTGATCATATTAGCTTCATATTTATAATTTTTCATTCTTTTAAATTAAATGTAGAAAAGTAAGATTAAAAAGTTTTTCTCGTTATCTCATCAACCAATTAAGGGAGTCCTAAAAGTTTTTCGTAGAAGAATCATATATTTCTAACATTACTGTAAATTAGAAAATTATGAGCTCATGTTAAAGCAATGACCAGCTTGATGTTTTCATCCGCGATGCATCCCCTCTGAGAAGTCAAGATGTCATTACTCATCTGGAAGGCTCCTTGAGATACCTGGTCGGGGCATTTTAGGCCCAAGAATACTTTGACATCAAAACCTAGAAAATTACTTTCTGCACCGTGGAAGGTGCGGAAAATTTTACACCGTGATGATTAATCCGCACGAGAATTCATCACATCTGAACAATAAAGTTCTTCATATGCAGATCAATCACTGCGGGCAGTGCAAAATTTTCTGTATCACCTACCGTGCAATATTTTTTTTTAAACCAAAATCTATGCACATAAGCTAGGGCTCCACTTCATATTGTGGAAGGAAAAGAGTGCACCACTAGTCTGGCTAGACGTAACACATGATGCAAGAGGAAGTCAACTTGATTGGATCCTTCTCCCATAAGGAAAACGTGTTTAAGAATCAAGGGGTGATCCTCTCTCTTTTGGAAAAGGCTTTGTGCATCCGGGGTATAGGATTCATGCATGGTGCGCAGTGATTAATTCGCAATAAAAATATTTTTATCTTTTTGACATTGTTTGCATGATCACACATTATACGTATGTTGTTAGGGTTTAGACCTGTGATTAATAGCAATGGGATTCCCTGTTGAACAAGAACTAGAACTAAGGATTCTAATCCTGTTAGGTTTAGACCTTGATGAATAGCAATGGGATTCCCCGTTCAACAAGAACTAGAACTAAGGATTTCTAATCCTGTTAGGTTTAGACCTTGATGAATAGCAATGGGATTCCCCGTTCAACAAGAACTAGAACTAAGGATTTCTAATCCTGTTAGGTTTACTTCTTGAAAAGGAGGAAGATGGGGAGGAGAAAGAAAGGGCTGCCGCCCTATGATGAGAGAAGGGAATTTTTGGGAGAAAAGAATCTGTTCTCTATTCCATCCAAACCCTAGAGACTAGAGTTTAAATACATCCACGAAGTGGGCCAGGCCCAGACTCAACAAAAAACTCCCATGGACTAAACCAATGAGATTAAACTAATCCCCAAGCCCGTGTACACCCGTGACTTGATTTAATCTCAACCCTTGGACTCAAACCCAGCCCAATACAAGTTAGCCCACCTGGGCCTTGATAGCACCACACCAGGCCCAACAATCTCCACCTTGGTGCTTTCAAGGCCTCAGCACGTCCACTGTGTCCATCAGCTTTAACAACGAAATACACTTTTGAAAACTGTCCCGTGGAAGAACCTTAGTCAGTGCATCTGCTGGATTTTCTTTGGTGTATACCTTCACCAGCTCCACCTCACCATCTTCCACCAGCTCTCTGATCCTGTGGTATCTGAGGTCAATGTGCTTCGTCCTGGCATGATAGACTGCATTCTGCGCAAGCATCAGAGCACTCTGGCTGTCACTATGCACCTGGACAACCTTCTGATCAAGTCCCATCTCCAGCATCAAGCCCTTCAGCCAAAGAGCTTCCTTTGCTGCCTCTGTGATACCTATGTATTCTGCCTCCGTGGTAGATAAGGCTGTGATGGGCTGCAGACATGATCTCCACGATACTGGACCACCAAACAGGCTGAACACAAAGCCTGTTGTGGATCTCCTAGTGTCCACATCTCCACCAAAGTCTGCATCCACATACCCATATAACTGCCCACGAGCCTCCTTGGATAAGTTGGATCTCTCAGCATCTTCTTGCTGTCCATAGCAAATACCAACCCCAACTGTACCTACCAAGTACCTGAAGATTCCCTTCAGTGCTCGCCAGTGCTCCCTACCAGGCTGCGCCATGAACCTGCTCACCTGGCTCACTGCATGGGCTATGTCTGGCCTACAACATACCATGGCATACATAAGGCTCCCAACACCAGAAGCATATGGTACCTTCTCCATCTCCTGAGCCTCCACCTCAGTCTGTGGTGACATGGTCTTCGATAAGGAAAAATGTGCTGCCAAAGGTAGTGCTGTCGGTTTGGCATCCTTCATCCCATATCGCTCCAGAATCTTTTAATGTAGCCACCCTGACTCAGATGCAGCACACCTTTGGATCTATCTCTGATGATTTCCATCCCTAGGATCTTCCTGGCTGGCCCCAGATCCTTCATCTCAAACTCCCGAGACAAAGCTATCTTCAGTTCCTGTACAGCCTTCTCACTCTTGCATGCTATCAGCATGTCATCTACATACAAGAGTAAGTACATCCTAGACCCATCATCCAGAGATTTAACATACACACAAGAATCATACTCACACCTGGAAAGTCCAATGCTCCTAACATAAGTGTCAAATCTCTTGTACCACTGCCTCGGCGACTGCTTCAGCCCATACAGAGATTTCTTCAGCAAACAGACTTTCCCATCTGATCTTGGTTCTCTAAACCCTGGTGGCTGCTCCATGTAGATGCTCTCCTCCAAATGACCATGGAGGAATGCTGTCTTCACATCCATCTGCTCCAGCTCCAAGTCCTGAGCTGCTACAATACTCAATAATAGTCTGATGGAAGTGTGCCTGACAACTGGAGAAAATATCTCACCATAATCGATGCCTTCTTTCTGAGAGTATCCTTTGGCCACTAGTCTTGCCTTATACCTGATACCCTCTTGTTCTGAAGCTCCTTCCTTGCGCTGATAAACCCATTTACAACCAATGGGTTTCTTTCCTTGTGGCAGCTGGACCACCTGCCACGTATTATTGCTGTGAAGAGACTGCATTTCCTCTGCCATAGCATGGATCCACCTATCTCTATCCTGACTTTCCATAGCCTCCTCATAGGTGAAAGGGTCTCCATTCGCTGTCACCAGGGCATATGACAACGAATCCTCAAAGCCGTATCGAACTGGTGGTCGCACGTTCCTCCTGGGCCTTTGCTGTGCGATCCCAGTATCAGTCCCCTGTCCAGCTGCATCCTGCTGAACTCCCTGGCTTCTACCCCCTCTGTCAGTCCTCTCCACCTGAATCTCAAATCCTCCTGGTCCACTAGCAAATGGCACAACTGTATAGGAGGTTGTCTGACTAGTGTTACCGTGTTCTACCTCCTGTAGTCCCTGCTGTGCATCCATGCCACTTCTGTTCTGGAGGATTGAGCTCTCATCAAAGGTTACATCTCTGCTGATGACAACCTTCTTCTCCAAGGGGTCCCATAGCCGATACCCCTTGACTCCTCGCGGGTAGCCTAGGAACACCATCTTCTTAGACCTGGCATCCAACTTACTCCGCTCCCCAGCTCCAACATGCACATATGCTGTGCATCCAAACACCCTTAGATGGTTTAGGCTTGTCTTCCTTCCAGACCATATCTCCTCTGGAATGTCTCCATCTAACCTGGTGTGCGGTGACCGATTGACCAAGTAGCTAGCTGCATCTACTGCGTCAACCCAGAACATCTTTGGAAGCCCTGCCTGCAGCCTTAAGCATCTTGCCTTTTCCAATAGTGTTCTGTTCATCCTCTCAGCCACCCCATTCTGTTGAGGAGTTCCCATCACCGAGAAGTGCCTTCTGATGCCCCACTCCTCACAAAAAATCTGGAACTCCCTGCTGGTGTATTCCCCGCCATTATCAGACCTCAGACACTTCACACTTTTACCCTGCTCCTTCTCCACCTCAGCCTTCCAGATTTTGAACTTGGTGAAGACCTCTGATTTCTCCTTCATAAAGTAGATCCACAGCTTCCTTGAGAAATCATCTATCAGGGTCATAAAGTATCTGGCCCCATTCCTTGCAGAAACTGGGGCTGGTCCCCAGACATCTGTGTGTACTAACTCCAGGGGTTCAGCACTCCTAGCTGTGCTGACTGAGAACTGTACTCTCCTCTGCTTTCCCATCTGACAAGGCTCACAGATCTCCATATCTCCGCTACTCAAGTCTGGAAGCAGACCTCTCTTGCTCAGTTCTTTCATCCCCTTGTCTCCCATGTGGCCCAGGCGGTAATGCCACATCCTGTACACATCCCGGGGATCTTGCTCCACAGCTGCCACCTCAGATTTCACAGTCATCACAGAGCCCTCCATCTTGTATAGATTATTTTCCAGCCTCCTCCCTCTCATCACCACCATGGCTCCATTGGAGATGTTCAGAACTCCACTCCTGGCACGACTGCTGAAGCTGTATCCAGTCCGCTCCAAGTACCCCAGTGATACCAGATTCTTCTTGAGTTCTGGAACATGCTTCACACTGGTAAGAGTGCGCACCATACCATCAAACATCCTCACCCTCACTGTGCCAATACCTGCCACCTTGCAAGGGTGATTATCTCCAAGAGTCACATTCCCCTCCTCAACCTCTGTGTAAGTACTGAACCACGACCGGTTGGGAGTGTAATGATGAGAACAGGCTGAATCCAAGGTCCACATCTCTGTGCTGTGCCTGTGATCATCTGATACAACCAAGAGATCATCCTCCACCTCCTGATCTGCAACTGTACTCACAGACTCAGATCCTCCTTTTTCTCCCTTCTGATTTTTCCACTTAGGACAATTCTTCTTAAAATGTCCTACCTCTCCACACTTATAGCACTTCAGCTCTCTCTTGCCTTTCCTGGACTTTGATCGTCCTCCAGACTTACTTCTGTCCCTGCCCCTACCTCTGCCTGTCCTTTCCCCAACTGATAGACCCTCCTGGGGAACAGCTTCCTTGGTCATCTTCTCCCTCTGCTCATTCGTCCGAAGCACCGAGACAATATCTTCATAAATTAATGTCTCCTTCCCATAGAGCAGTGTTGTGACCAATGAGTCATAAGACGTGGGCATTGAACATAAAAGCAGAAGTGCTTTATCTTCTTCCTCCATCTTGACCCCGACATTCAGAAGTTCATTGCTCATCTGGTCGAATATCTGGATGTGACCCAGCACATCTCCACCTTCTGACATCCGAAGGCTGTAGAGGCGCTTCTTCAACATCAACTTGTTGCACATATTCTTCCCATATAGAGGGTGTGCAACTTCGTCCAGAGTCCCTTCGGGGTCTTCTCCTCCAGCACTGAATAGAGGACTGAATCCGCCAGACAGCCCTGATCATTGAACATGTCTTCTTCTCCAATGAAATCCACTGCTTGTCTGTCATCCCATCTGGCCTTTCCTCCAAAGCCAAATCTAAACCCTGCTGCACAAGGAGGTCCTCTACCCGGACTTTCCACATGGAGAAACTTCCCTTCCCATCAAACTTCTCAACCTCTATTTTTATGCTACTCCCCATGGCCAATTTCAAAAATAGCACAAAAATAAATTTTATAAAATAGAGAAGTACCTTGACGAGATTCTGTTGAAATTATTTCAACTCCTTGAAGGCCTCCAGATTACTCCTTGAACCAGGCTCTGATACCACTTGTTAGGGTTTAGACCTTGATTAATAGCAATGGGATTCCCTGTTGAACAAGAACTAGAACTAAGGATTCCTAATCCTGTTAGGTTTAGACCTTGATGAATAGCAATGGGATTCCCCGTTCAACAAGAACTAGAACTAAGGATTCCAATCCTGTTAGGTTTAGACCTTGATGAATAGCAATGGGATTCCCCGTTCAACAAGAACTAGAACTAAGGATTTCTAATCCTGTTAGGTTTACTTCTTGAAAAAGGAGGAAGATGGGGAGGAGAAAGAAAGGGCTGCCGCCCTATGATGAGAGAAGGGAATTTTTGGGAGAAAAGAATCTGTTCTCTATTCCATCCAAACCCTAGAGACTAGAGTTTAAATACATCCACGAAGTGGGCCAGGCCCAGACTCAACAAAAAACTCCCATGGACTAAACCAATGAGATTAAACTAATCCCCAAGCCCGTGTACACCCGTGACTTGATTTAATCTCAACCCTTGGACTCAAACCCAGCCCAATACAAGTTAGCCCACCTGGGCCTTGATAGCACCACACCAGGCCCAACATATGTGCGGATCAATTATCATCATGCATGCATTTTTGTACCATTGCATGATGCACAAGAAGTTTTTCCTCCTTTTTCATATGCTCACCTTTCCGTCTCATATATGCAACCTCTTTAACAATAGCATTGGATCTTTGGAGATAAAAAATACAACGCCATGGCCCATCCAGGTTACAAAGACTTAGGCTGAAGAAGACCTCCATTACATGAGAAACAAGTCAGACTGATATTTAGGCAACAACTTTTATCCAGACGTTATCCGGTTACATCTTCCATACTAATATATAATGATAGCATGAATTAATAGAATCTCTGCTTTCCAAATGTTAATTTGCATTTCCTAGATATATCATACAATACCAATGCCTGTGGTGCTCCAAACTATATATATATATATATATATATATATATATATATATATATATATATATATATATGTATAATAAAAGATTAATGATTGAATTGGTAATGTGCATGACTACTACATGTAAATAAGGTTGTTAAAATTTTTCTACAGAACATGATTGCGGGGAATATGAGGATGAAAAGTGATCAATCGAACATGCTATTTTTTTTTTTTTTTGGTATTGACATGGAAAAAAAAAAGAAACAAGAGCAGAAAGAAAGCCTGTTTAAAAGAAATTTGAAGAAAAAATAAAATTTTATTTAAAATAAAAAAATATATAAGATGATAGAAAGAAGCAGTTTATATAGTAAAATATCATAAATAAACTTTCTTATAGCGATGATGAAGAACATTTTTTTTTTTTTTTTTGTTACAGTCGGGCGATCACACCACTCTGGCGCGAGTCAAGCCCGAAGCATCTGAGTACAAAATTTACTGTAATAAAACAGGACAAGGAATTCCATTATGCCAAATCCACCGACCAGGGTTGCGAGCGACAGTAGCAGCAACATAATCAGCCGCAGCGTTGGCTTCCCGATAAATATGCTGAATCTGAAATGCACTAGTAGACTGAAGAGTGACTAGAATGTCTTTAATCAGAAGATTAAGGCCAGAATAGGAGTCTCCCTCCCGCATAATCCATCTGATAATCGTAAGTGAGTCACCCTCAAGAATCAGCCGACTATAGCCCATATTCCGAACAGCATGTGTGATACCAGCCCATGCCGCCTGTAGCTCCGCCATAGGAACCGAAATATCGATAGAGCTATGACCGCCAGCAGCTAGCAACTGCCCATTCGATCCTTTGATGATAAAACCTGATCCAGCAGAACGGTCAGAGACAGAGCCGTCAAAGTTCACTTTGACATAACCTGGAGGAGGGGACACCCAAGAAATGAAAACCGTGGTACGGTTCGCTGCCGAAGCAGCAGGGGAGTTCCAGTGGCCAGGTTCGTCATGTGAACAGGAAGGTAACAGCGAGTGTACTCCTGAGCATGAGAGAGAGCACGTCGGATTCCTGGTCAACCAGATATGATAAGCCACGTATACAGATAATACATCCCGAGAGCAAGATCCATACCGAGAAGGCGTCCGAAGAGCATTCAGGAAGGAAAGCAAACATCTAATGCCGCATATTATTTAATTTCTTCTAAGACCGAATGACTCAAATGATGGCCATTGTTTTTATTATTTTTGATGAGGACAAGATAGGACACATTATAATGAATGGGAAGTCAGGAGACAAGAAAGAAAGAAAGAAAGAAGAGAGAGAGAGAGAGAGAGAGAGAGAGGTGAGATAATACTGGAGGTGCATTATTAGAGAATGACGGTGCAATGGAAACCTGGCAAATAACTGTTCAACACCCACGGATGGCCACAGTAGTCGGGTACATCGCACTGACCCCCCCCCCCCTTTCCCACGTGCACACGATGTCTAATTCGTGGGGCTCTTCATGGTGTCAAAAGAAAGGCCTCCGCCAAACAAACCGACGGCAGCTAAAGTCCGCGTGATACTTGAATGTCATCCTCCTAAGAGCTAACATATTTTAGCTTTCACAAATAATTGTGCACAAAAGCTCGGCTGCATGAAATAAATATTGCCCAAGAGCGTTACCACCCTCAGCGGGGCCAGAAGCCTGTCACATAGGACGGGGGTGCGCTTGTTGAATATCAGCGGGCAGCGGCACCTCGTGCCACCCTAATTATTGGTTTTGTGCATTTATTTTTCTACAAAATAGTGAATTATTAAGTAAAGATTAATGTTGAAGATAATGTTTATATAATAGGCCTGCTGCATCTTATTTTTAATTATTTTCAGCCTTTTGAATGTGATAATATTATCTAGTAAAATCTCTTAAGATTTTATAAAAAAAATAAAAAGTTTTCACCTTATTTACCATTTTTGATTCTTTCTCAACCACCGATATTATCTAATTGAAAAAAAATGTTTAATATGGTCATACTCCAATGGACTTACCATGATTCATTGGCCAAATATTCTTGGTCTACGAAATTATTGAACAAAACCCAAACATATAATAATATATATTTTTATATACATTATGATATTATGATATATTATTATATTATACATAATAACATTATATTGTACTATATTATGTTATATTACATTGTATTATTATGCTACTTCAAATAATATTATATCATAATATTATTATAATTATAATTTGATAATATTTTTGTGAGATTCAGCCCTTTTTAGTCAACCTAATCTCAAAAACTAGTTGGCCCACTTGATTGGTTTGGGTTAATTCAAATCAAGGCATTAAAAATAAAACGGAAAGAAGATGAAATAAGCAAAGATCTTTATGACTCATTAGAGAAGATTGTCCTAAAGTTCTCCTTCGATTCAAAGACAAAAAAGATAGGGCTCATTCAAAACTCATCTCCTATCTATTAAACCCCCTTGAAACCCTTATTCGGATCTAAGAAAAAAAAGTAGGGGGTGAACTTAGAAGAGTAGGAGAGAACCAAAGGAAATTACTATCTTCTTCCTTTGTTTATCTAACAATTCATCAACCAATCAAGCCAGTAAGACTTCCTTCCCATCCTCCTCTTATCTTCTTCGTCTTAGTTACCTTGGATTACTCTAACAGATCTTAATGACCATTAGGATTCAAGGTTATGTTGTGCTTTGTTTTTAGAAAAGGATTAGAGCTAGAATCTACTAATATTCACTACCTACTTCTCCGATTCGATCACCAATTTAGTCCGATAAGACCTCTTCTTTTTCTTCCCTTATTCACTTTTCCTCTAGTCATAGTTATTATTGCTAAAGAGTTGCTAAATGGCCACTAGAGTTTATTGTTATTTTGCCCTATTTTAGCTCTGTTTAAGGATGGGTTTCGGCTAGATTTGTTACCTCATAGGGAGCTGTGATCAACTAGACCTCTTTCAAAAATAAGCACCAGCAATGATCGATGGTTAAGATGATTTATTAGTCAACAAAACCCCCTCTGTCACACTAATTTCTTAACTTCCTTTACTTGATCATTCGTGCCCTATTCTCTATTTTAGCTTTGGGGAGGATGAATGCATGGTAGATGGTTGTTCTAGTCGTCTATCATACAAAAATTAAATTAATCGATTCAATTAACTAAAAAGTTAGCAATGAGTCGGATTGAATTCATAGAAAAGGTGATACTTTTGAATTTTGAAATCTTTAATTTTTTCAAAAGAAAAAGGAAAGAGAATTTGAAGTTGAGAAAAAAGAAATTAAATTTTGTAGAAAAAATTAAACTTAGAACTAGGATCCACTAGTTGAACCTTAGCAACTACTTGCAATAAAAATAAAAAAAATAAAAAAAAATAAATTAGCAGAAATTTAAAGTACAAGAAATTAAATTTTAAATTACAAAAAAGTTCTGACTACAAGAATTTAAAGCAAAGATAATAAAATAAAAATTTTAACTAAAAAATTATAATAAATACTGGAAGTAGATAGGCACAGCCTCGTCAGAAAGATGGTCGATGGACGTCCTTCTTCTTTCAAACTCTTCGGAGCAGCACTGAGCTTCTCTAACTTTTTCTTCTTTGGATCTTGATCTGAAGCTGGAGTAGGCTGAAAGATGGCGTAGTAGCAGAACTGATATCCTTTACTATACCCCTGTCTTTGAGATAATTTGATTTGTCGCTTTGAGAACCTTTAAATAGATTATACTGCTATCTTTTTAGACTTGATCTATTTACGATTATATCTTGGTATGATATGCAAGTGATCTTTGTTATGATTCCCCCATATTCATTATTTGTTCACCCGTTCTCCTTTGTTCTTAGTATCAGCCAAGCCATATTCTTTTTCTTTAGCCTTCTTTCTGTTCTTTTCTAATTTGCTAAGATCCAAATATGCCTTAGTTGGTCTTTCAATCATAATTCGCTCAAATTTTCTTTCTTCTTTATTTGAAATTTCAGCCGTCACATTTTTTCTTTAAAACTACATATTTTATTTAAAAATATTTATTTTAAAAATACTTAAATATAAGATTATAAATATATGAAGATTGTAAGCATTATAAATAGAAGTGCAATAACTATAATCGTTATTATAATAATAGTAATAGCGACAATAATAATCTAATTATTATAAATAATTAATTTATGAGAATTTTATTTAATTATTAAATTACGTATTTTAAAGGATCTTTTATCATTAACTCTTTAAAACACTTAAATTGAATAAATAATTATATGATTTATCAGTAGAACAGTAATAAGTTGTCTAATTAGGATCGAACCATAATCTGAGGTCATAATATTGATCTTCAGCTATGACACTCCTGTTCGGTTGATTTTCTTCTAATTAGTCCTTTGTCTCCCAATGCTCGTATTTTCTTTAATTAAATCTATTCCCTAAATACTTCTCTTCTTGGATCACTTGATTCCTTGTTGATCCAAGTCTAATCTCGAATACAGGGTAGTGGTTAATCTAGATCTCCTCATGGCATAAGGTAGTGGGGATCAGTATAGTGTAGTGGGGAATGAGTTCTGACCATGAGTTTTGGGTTAATTACTTTTGAATCTAAACTTTTGATCTTTATTTTATCTAATTTTAGGATTGTGTTTGCCTTGATCAATGTAGGTACACTACATACCCAATTATGATCATATTCGAACTATTAATCAAACATTAAGGTAAGTAATTTAATCATAGTTATAATATTTTATTAAATTATTTATGATTTTTTAAAATATGTTAAAATTTTGTAAATATTTATCTATTTATTTAAATAAAAATTTGAATTAAATAAGTTGATTAAAATGTTATTATATTTTGAAAATCCATAAGATTAGTTTTATTATAATTGCTAAATTATACAAAATTTGTTTTGAAATTTTATGCCTGATGTTCAATTTCAAATATGTTATAAAAATATATTAACATGAATATGATTTCAAATTTTGTAAATTACTTTGTTTATTTTGTTTATATGAAAAATTGGATCAAATAAGTGTATTATGTCATGTGGCCTATGTGATTAGTTTATACATCAAAATTTTTGATGGTATTTGCTAAAAATTATGCTATGAATTATTTTTAATTTTAATATTTATAAATATTTAAGTAAATTACAAATTATGTGCATGTGAAATAAGCTGTGTTGTATGTATATATGCTATTAATTCATAGCCAAGCTATGATTTATGTTATATGGATCCAGCTCATTAGGACTTATACGAAAGCTTATAACACTAAGATCCCTTTTACAGTAGATATATATGTGGTTTATATTTATAACTCATGCCAGATGATTATATACGGTTTTTGCTTTGTGGTCGTACCACATAGCTTAAAATGTCCATAGTTTATTAGTTAAAGAGTTATTATGAAATCATTTGAAACTTAAGTGAAGCTTTATTTGTTAAAAAAAAAAAGAAATATTTTTTTTCAAAGTTTGTAAAGCATTAATTTTTGAAAATTATTTGATTATAACCATATGTATAAAAATGCTAATTTAAGAATTATTATATTATATATGTATTTTAAATTGCATTCTTTTACTTACTTGATCCTTTAGGTTAGAAATTACTTACGGAGTATTGCTCATAATTTTTTTTTTTGAAGAGACAAAGACTTAGATGGGTTTGGAGTAGAAATTTGTCCAAACATTTAGTAGAGTTGCTACTAGATATTGAGTCATTTTAGCTCTCATTCAAGAACAATTAGTGTTTAATTGTAACGCACTATGTGATATTTTACTTATTGACATTATATTTAAATTATTTAGTTTGATTAAATCAATAAATATTCATTGTTATCAACTAAGTTCTTTGATTATGTGTATATAGTTTGGAAGAAAGTAGGATGAACAAATATGTATATGAAATAAAAAAGAACAAAATGGTAGCTTTATCTCAAAATTATTTAATTTATTTAAAAGGCAACACATTCCTTTAATTGTATAATTTTTGTTCTTACAAGTTCTTTGGAATATAAATAATTTGATTTATATTATATATTAAAGAGTAACAATGACATTCAATTATAAATTTTAATATTTTATATTATTTATTTAAATAATTTATATTTTAATATATTTTTACTAAAAATTTGAACATATTAATCAAGAATAATATAGACATTAATATATATTCTTAACTAACATTTGTGATTTATTTGTGAGAAAAACAAGGAAGAGCGACAAACTAATCTTTGATATTTATCTTAATTGTAAAGCAAGGTGTTATTCTAAATATTTTTTAAATATAAACAAAATAAAATTATGAATACTATGCCTTCTAATAATTTATCATAAATACAAGATAAAGTATCATTTTATAATCTTTTTTAAAAATATTATTAAAATAATTCTATGGATCCTATGATATCTTATAGTTCATATATCAATAATTCTAGATGATGGTAGAGATCATTGACAAGTTGAAAGTGCAATGATGATGGTGGTTGATGATGATTAATAGATATAGAGAAGAGGATTTCTTCCTCTTTCTCTTTCCATACACTAAGATTAATAGTGATGAGCATTTTGGCTTGAAAAAGTGAAAAATGTAAATTCTTGCATATATGAAAATTTTGAGATAATTTTTAATTTTGTAAAAATAAAATTATGATTTATTTTTTTACAAAATAGTATGAATAATAAGGGTAAATAAAACAAGTTCAATGAGATCCACCACTCTTCCAAACTTTTAGAATTTCTCTTATATTTTAACATCTCACTTGCTTTAAAAAGGAGAGAAACAAGAAATGCACACCTTTCAAAAGTTGAAATGTTAGTAATTAAACCATATGATTATGAAAAATATTTAGTTAAATTAAAAATTATACTTATCTATATTTCTTCCAATGTGCATCATGGTCTTCCACGATTTATCTCATTTGCATTGCATATATTTAATTGTTACAAGTTGTTCAACTAGAATACAAGTAGAACTAGGTTAAAGTTAAAGTTTTCATATTCTAAATAGAAATATTTTATTTTTTAATTTAGTTTGAATTTTTTTTTAATTTAGTTTAACTCTAGTAGGAGAGACCAAAAGGCAATACAAGATCTCAAAGGAAATATTGTTCTTTTACTCCATTTATAACTAATATATATTAGTTATTTGTAGGTTTGTAGATGCCTTATGTTAATATATTTTAAGGTTAAACCCATCTAGCTATTGAAAATTTGGAATGATTCTCATTAATTATTAATAATATCTATAAAATAATATGATTTGTCAGTCCAACCTATGAGTGAATTTTTAAAGAAATACTTGCTAAAACCATTTAAATGATAAGTGGTTTTAAAAGATGTGCATAAAAAATTGAAAGATATTAAAAATTTTATAATAGGTTCATATAGACTTAACTTTAGTTGTTAACATTTCTCTCCACTTAAAAGATATTTGGTTTTGTAATCTTGATGGTGGTCTAAAAACTCCCTACTTGAATGAAATTATACCCTTACTCAATGGCAATAAATCCTAAACTATCCAACCTTAATCCTATAACACTTCATATCACCCATCCTTAATCTTAACCTACCTCAGTCCATTCCTTCCTTAACTAATTTTAGCCTAATCTTATTCACTCTAACCTAGTTAAGTCCAATCTTATTTAGTCTTGATCTTTCCCAATTAATCTGTCATTTATCCAATTTAGTCCCATCTACTCTAATCCAATCTCATGAACTCCATTCTAATCTAATCATTCAATTGTAGCCCTCAATCACCTAATCCTAATCTTTTCCACTTGATTGAATATGAATCCATCTAGTCTAACATAAACCCTAGATAATTTATCCATCCTAATCTCAATCTTAGCATACCTAATTCAACCAATCCAATCTAATCTAAATTTAACCAATTGAGCCCTCCTTTGATTACATTTTATCACATCCGATTAAGTTTAATCATACCCAATCGTGCTTGATCTTACTCAATTAGTCTTTATCCTAGATTGACTCATCTTAGAACATCCCAACATAGCTCTGGATCTCTTAATCCTAATCCTTAATACTTAACCTGATCTAATTATCCTAATCTGACACTTATATTCTAAATTGAACCCTTCAAGAATCAAATGTAAATTTGATATAGCAAACATATTATGAATTAATTTTTACACCCTATGTTATCTTCACCCCAATCCAATTCTCCTTATAATGTTAGACCCTAAATCACATAACTATGCATATATGAGGGTGCCCCTACAAAAAATTACTCTTTATTTAATCTTCATCCCTATCATCTATGGGGGACAATTTGCCAAATGACATGCTTTGAGCCCTCTATTTCATTATTCTCCCTAATTAATGATTCCTTTCTAGCTTTTATTATCATGTATCCTTAATACTTAACCTAGTATATTATCATGATCCTATACTTATATTCTAAATTGAACCCTTCATCAATCTAATAATAAGTTTGAATTAGCCAAGATATTAGAATTGACTTTTTAGACTCTTTGAAAATTTTGTATGCTCAAAACTAGAATTATGTAATGCTTACCCCCATCCATTTTCCCCTTATAGCAGTTGGACCCCAAATCACATGACCATACATATATGAGAGTACTCTTACATAAAATTGCTCTCCATTTAACCTTTATCCCTCTCATCTATAGGGGATAATTTGCCAAATGGCATGCTTTGAGCCCTCTATATCATTATTTTTCCTAATTAACAAGTTCTCTCTTGCTCTTCTTATCACGTATCTATGGTCATAAAATTCTCTATACTAGCTTCATCTCTCATATCTAATCTTAGCTTTATTAAAAGATAAACACAAGACTTTTTTGGATGACCAATTTTATCCATTTTAATGTCAAATAAACTTGATGCATATTGAGTTACTCTTCGTGCCTCATGTTTGATCTTCATATCCTTTCTAGAAGACTAAAAACCTCTAAATCCTCCTTGTAGATCTAAAAATACTTTCACCAATGCCACTATTAACCTATATTCTCATACCACTCTTTTCTTTACTTATAATATTTAACCATCTATTCACCCTCTACATCACCTTCTCTTGTGAAACGAGGAATATCAAATCTAATTCCTTCCTCTAGATCTCCTTCTTACTCTTAGATTAATTTCTTTCTTTTAACTCCACCAAGGTTAGTCCCAAGCTCGGATAAAGGAGGAGAGTTGCGTTAAGTAGCTGATAGCCAACGTAAAACTTCGTTAGATATCCTAATACAAGAATGTACTAAATCAAACTATGCGAAGGCTAGGATATGCTCGTTAAGAGATAAGTTGCATCTATCTTCGGATGTTTTAAAAAATGGGTAAGGGATGCTGCACCGGTGCCCAGGTGTAGTGATAAGTGCGCAAGAATTTCAACACTATGAATGAGTGTAGATAAAAAAGTTAGTCCATGATAGTCAGCTTAGAGTAGCAACTTAAAATATAGAAATACTAACATATAAAGCAATGAAGATAGTGGACACTATGATTAGAAGAAAGTTAAATATAATATGCTTATAAGAGACTAAATGGATAGGTGAACAATCTAGAGAAATAAAGAATACATAATATAAATTATATTATATTAAAATATAAAAATAAATATAAAGTAGGAATAATTATAGATAAAAATTTTAAGAATATGTTGTTAAAATAACTAAAAAAAAGATTAAATTATATTACTAAAATTTATAATTAAGAATAATATAATTAATATAATTAGTGCATATGCACCACAAGTAGGATTAGACTAACAAACTAAGACACAATTTTAAGAAGACATATATGAAATAATATAAGAAATACCACAAGAAGAAAATATATATATATGAAAGAAGATTTTAATGGACATGTAGGTAAACAGAGAATGGATATGAAATGGTATAAAAGGATATAGATTTAAAGATAGAAATGAAGCCAGCGTGAAATTATTAGATTTTACAGTGATGTATAATTTAACAATAGCAAACACTTATTTTAAAAGAAAGATGAATATTTAATAATATTTAAAAGTAGTTTAATAAAAGTTAAATAAACTTTTTTTTAACTAGAAAGTAGATAAAATAATATGCAAAAATTATAAAGTCATTTCAGAAGAATGTTTAACTTCACAATATAGGATAATTAATGGTAGTAGATATATGAATAAAAATAAAATATAGAGTAAAAATAAATTATCAATACAAAAATTAAATGGTAAAAATTGAAAGAAGAAAAATTAGAATTATTTAAAGAAAAGTTAGTACGAGAAATGAATATGAATATATATAGTGATCCCAATTTAATGTAAAAAAAGTAATTAAATGCATAAAAAATATTATAAAGGAGTTCTAGAAGAATCAAAAGGAGTAGAACTATTAGAAAAGAAAACTTGATGGTGGAACAAAAAAATTTAAGTTATCATCAAGCTTAAAAGGATAAAGTATAAAATTTGGCAAGAGGTTAGGGATGAAAAAGTCTTAAAAAGTATGAATATAAAGAAAAAAGCTAAAAAAATGGTAAGTAATGCCAAACTTAAAGCCTATGATGATTTATATAATATACTAAATACGAAAGAAGATGAAAAGACTATATATAAACTAGCAAAACTAAAAGAAAAGAAAATAAAATATCTTAACTATATTAAATGTATTAAGGATGAAGATGAAAGAGTTTTAGTAAAAGAAAAAAATGATAAAAAATTTATTTTTAAAAAATTATTAAATAAAAATAATTTTGTAAATTTAAAAGGTAGAAGGATGTTATAATTTAGAAGTAACAAATAAAAATAATTTTTTTCATAAATTTATCATGCTTGAAGTTAAAAGGCTTTGAGTAAAATAAAAATGTAAAGACAATAGGGACATATGCAATCCCTATTAAGGTTTGAAAAGGCTTAGAGGAAATTAGAGTCGTGTGAAATATCGGATGATTGAAGAAAAATATATTAATATCCATATGCAAAAATAAAGAAGATATTTAAAGCTGTGCAAATTATGAGAATTAAGTTAATGAGTCATACAATGAAATTATGTGAGAGAGTAATAGAAAATCGAATAAGAGCAAAAAATTTGGTGTCAAATAATTAATTTGGATTTATGCCTAGAAGATCAACCATGGAAGCTATTTATTTATTAAGAAGATTAGTGGAGAGGTATAAGGAAAAGAAAAAAAAGACTTTCATATGATCTTTATGGATTTAGAGAAAGAATATGATAGAGTATTTAGAAAAATAATATGGTGGATTTTAAAGAAAAAATGAGTTACCAAAAGGTATATAGAATTGATAAAAGATATGTATGGTAGAGTAATAATATTGTTAAAACAATAATAGGTACTAGTAAGTTTTTAATTACTGTAGGTTTATATCAAGAATCTTCCTTAAGTTCGTATCTTCATGTGTTAGTTATGAATAAATTAACCATATATATTCAAGATGATATCCCATGTTCTATGTTATTTGCAGACGATATAGTGTTGATTGATGAAACTAAATCTGAAGTAAATGCTAAGCTAGAGATTTGGAGAGAGGCTTTAAAATCAAAATTTTTAAGATTAGTAGAACTAAAACTGAATATGAAATATAATTTTAATGAAAGTAGAAATACAAATAACACTACAAGAAAATTTTATTTTAGCGACGCCAAAATGCGTCGCTAAATTGATTTAGCGACGCATTAGCGATGCATTTTGGCCGTCGCTGTAAATTTCATCGCAAAATGCTATCCATCGCAGTTTCATTGCTAAATAGCAACACCTAGCGACGCAATGAAATACGTCACTATTTTGCAATAAAACATAAGTCGTCGCAATTTAGCGATGCATTAGCGACTTCAAATTGCGTCGCAATATTATGACGAAATGCATCACAAAATTGTGACACAATTTGAGTCGCAATTTTGCGATGCATTAAAATGAGTCGCAATATAATGCGTCGCAATATTGCGATGCAATGCATCACAAAATTATGAATTTAATTTTTTAAAAAAAATTACAACAAGAATTTTTTTTAAAAAAATTAAAATATTATTAAAACTCTTAATACAATTTCATTGCATTCAATCGAACATTATCGCTAAATATCCAAAAATATTGATCGAAACATTCATCACAAAATTTTCAATAATTTATAAAATTTTATTATATTAATAATAAAAATTTGAATACACAAAACAAAAAAAATATATCAAGAATCCGTACTGTCATAATCACGGAAAGGCTGCGGAGGCTGGAATGAACCTGCGACATTTGGCAAACCAAATCTTGCATCTGACGCATCTGCTCTCTCATGTATGCAAGCTCATGTCGAACCTCTTATCAAACCTCCTGACGAACCTCCTCCGTAATAGATCTTCGAATATCGTCTAAACGATCGGAAGGAATATCGTCAGAATAGTGCAAAGTGGAGCTGAAAAAATTTCTAGAAGCTTTAGCGCCCAGACCGTAGACCCTACAGTCTCGCGACTGGGCACCAACAGCTTCCAAAATATACGTTGACTCTTTCTGATGAGAGTTCGACGGGCGGCCCTCCATCAGTGGAGTCGACCTGCGATGCTCGGGACTGAAGCTCCTCGACTCGTACCTTTGAATTATAGAATCAACGATAAATGAATCATTATATGAACCTGAATAAAGGTTTAAAATTAAACAGTTTCAACATAAGTCTAATTTCTTACCGCAATCTTCTGTGATTGTGCATCGACCCAGGTACCGTCCTTCCTGGTGTATGTCGCCCTGAATAGGTTGAACTCACCAGGATCTCTGCCCTCCTTCTCAGACTACAAAAGTAGAAGAAATGATATAAATGTAAGTATTTGCAAATGACTAAATTAGTAATTAAATTATTTATGTTTTCTTACCATACGGCGTCTGTGCTCCTGAATGGAAATGGACCCTGCAGTGTGGCAGGAGAGACCCGTGCCATGACTGGCCTTCTTGGATCAGCGGTTCGTGGTGGCTATGTGGACCTCCTTTGCTAGGCCTCAGACTGCCACACCTACTACCAGTCGTGCCAAATACCCTTCGGCACATTCATAGGATGATCACTCGATCTCCTCCAACGATGAATCATGTCGGAGTATCGGCGTGCCGTAAGAGCATTCATGCTGCTCTAACGGCATCATGGATGGTAGGGTCCCACGTAAACTTTTTTTGCATTTAAATAAATAGTTAGTTTAAGAATATATTAAGATTAAGTAATTTTATATCAGTGATAAATTGTATTTAATAAGTTTACCTGAAACTCTGAAAAATAAAATTCCCTCATGGCCACAGATACATGATGTCAATCGTAGCCAGTGGGATCAGCATGAATCTGGAATATGGAGATGATCGGCTCGATACAAAATGCTGCTAATAAAGCTAAAAAAATCCATATTTATAAGTAAATGACTTTAACACATAAACATATATTTACAATTATTATATACTTACTGTCCATCAACATCTAGTCGAAGTACGGTGCGGCCGACGTGGAAGAACTCTCAGATGTCTGTGCCGATCGGCTATGAGACTCGAAAGCTGTAGATCTGAACTCTCCATCTCCAATGCTCATGAAGTGATCTGATGCGGCAGGGCCATGTCCCTACTCACTCTGTCCATCGGTGGAAGATCTATCTCGGCCTGACATACTAAAATACTAAAGAACGGGTCTAAAGGTTTTAGTACTGTGAGAAATAATATTCTTGAGAAAAACAATCAACTTATGTTTGTGAAAAAGTTTTCTTGACTATTATACATATTTTGATTGTGGTCTATAGTCACTAACTTCTGATATTATGTCAAAGATATTAATCTTAATCCAATATTTATGCATAGTATTATCTAATAATACTATGGTTTAAATATTGGACATGCTGGATAGAGAATTTTCATAACACATCAACCATGGCACATCTATTAAAGCCATACATAATCTCATTACCAAAATAAAATATCCCAATATATCATGTTCTTGTAACTTAAATCAAAGTCTCAGTCACAACAATTTCATAAAAAAATTAAGATGTAACAATATATGTAAGATGTTCACCAGTAAACTATCATGCATAGTTTAATATGCTAAGAAATTCAACCATAATTACATAAAAAAGCACTAATTAATCATCAAGCAATTTATTTAATTAAATTAATATCAGAATCACTATTTAGCAAATATTACAATGATGTTATTTTGCAATAATTATTTATAAGAATACCATATTGTATTATTATAATATAACATAATATTATAAACTAATATATGTTAATATATATTATAATATGATATTAATACTATTATTACATTATATATATATATATATATATATATATGTAAATATTTTTTTTGGCCTTACCATGGCCTATGGCCAGGCCATGGCCGGACACCAGCCGGCAACGGTCTGGCGCAGTCGTGGCCGGCGACGTGAGGGGGGGGGGGGGGGGGGTGAAACAGATTTTTTTTTGCCCGTACCAGAGAAAGAGAAAATTTTTATTTTTTTGTCCTTACTGTGGCCTGGCCATCATTGCCGGGCGGCCATGGCCGGCGATGGGAGGAGGGGGGGGGGGGGCGAATAGGGGAAACGGAATTTTTTTTTTGGCTTACCGTGGCCTGGCCACAGTGGCTAGGCGACGACGGCCATGGCCGGGCGCGGCCGTCTCCGACGATGGCCACGGCCAGGTGTGGCCGTGGCCGGCGATGGGAGAGGAAGGGCGGGGTGGGGGCGGGGAAAGAGGGGGAAAAGAATTTTTTTTGGGCTTATCGTGGCCTGGGCATCGTGGCCGGTGACAACGGCCACGGCCACGGCCGTGGCCGGCAACGGGAGGGGAGGGCGGCAGGGATATGTGGGAGACGGGGGGAGGGGGGGGAAGGGTGTGGTGGTTTACCAGGAAAAATGGCTCGCCACCAAGTTGGTCGAGTGCCGGAACGCCGCTAGAGTGCCGCCGGAGGTGGGGAAGAGGGACGAGGAGAAAGAGGGAGGGAGATCGGCCGGTTGGGGGGGGGGGAGGGGGAGAAATCGGGAGGAAGAAGAAAGGGGGGTTTTATGTATTAGGATTAGCGACGCATAGTTGCGTCGCTAATCAGCGACGTAAAAAATTCATCGCTGATTGCATCACTAATTAGCGACTCAAATAATTGCGTCGCTAATTTGCCACCTTAACCCCATCTTGGTGAAAATTTAGCAACGCAGAATAATATGCATCGCAAAATGCATCACTATTTAGCGATGCATTAAATATGTGTCGCTATTTAGCGACGCATAACTGCGTCGCTAAATATTGATATTTTAAAATATCAATTTTATTAAGTAGTTATTACAGTTTATTATATTTAATATTACATAATGATAATTTTATATATTGATATATTGTAATCTATGCCACTCGTTTCGTTGGAGCCCCGGGATGATGTGGGTGGCCGTGATGTTACATGTCCGCTTCCTTCAGAACCTTCCGTAGGCGGCGGTGCTGCCCCTTTCTCCCCTCCGTCGCCCTCGGTGGTGCTTTGATTTCTTATCACGGGTTACCTCTTAGGTGGCCGATCGGGCGGTCGGGCTCGGCCTTGTGCCGCTCCCGTACGTATTTTCCCTATATCAAGAGACGGGTAGGGGCCTACCATGCATGATATCGTGACGGGTGACGGAGAATTATGGTTCGATTCAGGAGAGGGAGCCTAAGAAATGGCTACCACATCTAAGAAAGCCAGCAGGCGCGCAAATTACCCAATCTTGACACGGGGAGGTAGTGACAATAAATAACAATACCGGTCGGCTCTTCGAGTTCGGTAATTGGATTGAGTACAATCTAGTACAATCTAAATCACTTAACAAGCGGATCCAATATTGCAAGGCAAGTCTGGTGCCAGCAGCCGAGGTAATTCTAGCTCCAATAGCGTATATTTAAGTTGTTGCAGTTAAAAGCCCGTAGTTGTATATTGGACTGGGTTGGCTGGTCCGCCCCATGGAACAGTGTGCACCGGCGTGCCACGGTGTGCCCGAATGACCGACTATAAGGTCCTATTCAGGACTGACACTGCCTTCAATCCGATCCATGCCTTTGTGCCGAGAATGCAGGCTAAACTCTAAATGCCCTAAACCATTGATAACACCTAATTAAAACCCAAAACCCCAAAACTTAAAATCGTAATCCTAAAACCCTAAACTATAAAACCCTAAAACCTCAATTAAACCCTAAAACCATAAAACCCCTAGAACCCTAAAACCCCTAGAAACCCTAGAACCCTAAAACCCTTAAACCTTAAAACCCTAAATCGAAATTAGCGATGCATTTGAATGCGTCGCTGTTTAGCGACGCATTTGAATGCGTCGCTATTTAGTGACGCAAATTTTCATGGCTAAATAGCAACCCATGCAATGCGTTACTGTTTAGTGATGCATTTGAATGAGTCGCTATTTAGCGACACAAATTTGCGTCGCTAAACAGCGATGCATTCAAAGCGTTGCTGTTTAACGATGCATTTAAATGCATCGCTATTTAGTGATGCAAATTTGCATCGCTAAACAGCAATCCACACAATGTGTTACTGTTTAGCGACGCATTTGAATGCGTTGCTATTTAGCGATGCAAATTTGCATTACTAAACAGTGATGCATCGCTAAACACAACGCATTTCAATGCATCACTATATTTTGGTTTATCTTTTCGCTGTTAAAAAGCTCGTAGTTGTACATTGGGCTGGGTTGGCTGGTCCACCCATGGAATGGTGTGCACCGGCGGTGCCACGGTGTACCCGAATGACCAACTATAAGGTCCTATTCGGGACTAACGATGCCTTCAGTCCGATCCACGCCTTTGTGCCGAGAATGCATCCTAAACCCTAAATGCCCTAAACCATTGATAACACCTAATTAAAACCCAAAACCCTAAAACCTAAAACCGTAATCCTAAAACCCTAAACTATAAAACCCTAAACCCACAATTAAACCCTAAAACCCCTAAACCCTAAAACCCCTAGAAACCCTAGAACCCTAAAACCCTCAAACCATAAAACCCTAAAACCCTAAATCAAAATTAGCGACACTTTGAATGCGTCACTGTTTAGCGATGCATTTGAATGTGTCGCTGTTTAGTGATGCAAATTTGCATCGCTAAACAGCAACCCACACAATGTGTTGCAGTTTAGCAACACATTTGAATGCATCGCTATTTAGCAACGCAAATTTGCGTCGCTAAACACGACCCATTCAAATGCGTTGCTGTTTAGCAACATATTTCAATGCGTCGCTATATTTTGGTTTATCTTTTTACGGTTAAAAAGCTCGTAGTTGTACATTGGGCTGGGTTGGCTTGTCCGCCCCATGAAACGGTATGCATCGGCGGCGCCACGGTATGCCCGAATGATCGACTATAAGGTCCTATCCGGGACTGACGATGCTTTCAGTCCGATCCATGCATTGTGCCGAGAATGCAGCCTAAACCCTAAATGCCCTAAACCATTGATAACACCTAATTAAAATCCAAAACCCTAAAACCTAAAACCGTAATCCAAAAACCCTAAACTATAAAACCCTTAACCCCCAATTAAACCCTAAAACCCTAAAACCCCTAGAACCCTAAAACCCCTAGAAACCCTAAAACCCCTAGAACCCTAAAACCCTAAAACCCCTAAAACCATAAAACCCTAGAACCCTAAAACCCTTAAACCATAAAACCCTAAAACCCTAAACCCTCATTTAAATGCGTTGCTGTTAAAAAGCTTGTAGTTGTACATTGGGCTAGGCTGGCCAATCGACCCAAAGAAATGTGTACCGGCGGCACCACAGTATGCCCGAATGACCGACTATAAGGTCCTATCCGGGACTGACGCTGCCTTCAGTCTGATCCACGTATGCCTTCGTTCTGAGAATGCAGCCTAAACCAATGATAAATCTAATCTTAAAACCCACAACCTTAAAACCTAAAACCCTAATCTTAAAACCCTAAAGTCTAAAACCCTAAATCCCTAATTAAACCCTAAAACTCTAAAACCCTAAAACTGCTAAAACCCCTAGATCCTTAAAACACCTAAAACCCCTAAAACACCTAGAACCCTAAAACCCTAAAACCCCTAGAACCATAAAACCCTCAAACCATAAAACCCTAAAACCCTAAACCAAATTCCCAAACCCCTGAAACCCTTAATCCCTGAACCATGAATCCCTAATCTGAGAACCCTAAACTCTAAAACCCTAAACCCCTAATTAAACCCTAAAACTCTAATACCCTAAAAACCCTGAAACCCTTAATCCCTGAGCAATGAATCCCTAATCTAAAAACCCTAGACTCTAAAACCGTAAAACCCTAATTAAACCCTAAAAACCCTAAAACCCCTAAAACCCTTAAACGCATTTAAATGTGTCGCTGTTTAGCGATGCAAATGCGTCGCTAAATAGCAACGCATCGGAATGCATCGCTGTTTAGGACACATTTAAATGAGTCACTATTTAGCAACCCATTAGTGACGCATTGAATTGTGTCGCTGTATAGCGATGCATTAATGCATCGCTAAACAGCGACTCATCAGAATGCATCGCTAAACAGTGACGGATTAAGATGCATCGCTAAATGTGTCGCTATTTTGCAACAAAAATTTTTGGAGTCGCTAAATCCGTCGCTATTTAGTGACTAATTTAGTGTGTCGCTAAATTGCGTTACAGATTTCTTGGGTCGCAATTGCGTCGTAATTCTGTCGTTATTTTGCGACGAATATTTGCATCGCTAATTTGCATCGCTATTTCATAAATTTCTTGTAGTGAAAGATACCATGAAGATTGTAAGCCAAGAGATATTAAGAAGTAAAAAATTTAGGCATTTGTGAATCATAGAGTTAAAGCAGGATGGATTAAGTGAAGGAGTACTTTGAAAGTACTGTATGATCGATGCAACCCATTAAAATTAAAAAAAAAATTATAAAATCACTATTAAGCTAGCTATGTTATATGGAACATAGTATTGGCAATACTAAAATAACATATGAGTAAATTAAGTGTAACAAAAATGCACATGTTAAAATGGATATGCAATAAAACTTTTAAAGATTTATTAAAATTAAACACATAAGAGAAATGATAGAAGTAGTCCCAATTAAAGATAAAATGAGAAAAAATCGATTGCGGTGATTTGAACATATACAATGAAGACCTTTAAATACTCTAGTTAAAAAGAATGATCTTTTAACAATTCATGGTAAAGATAGAGATAGAGGTAGACCTAAACTAATATGGATAAAAAATTAAAAAGAATATAACTATTTAATTTGAATATTGACTTAGTCCTGAATAAAGCAGAGTGGAGGAAGCAGATTCATGTAGCCGACCCCATATGGTTGAGAAAAGGCTTAGATGAGTTGAGTTGAGTTGAGTTAATTCTAGACATCTAAAAATTATAATTTCTCTTATGTTAATCTTAGACATCTAAAAAATATAATTAATTAATGCTTATTTCTTAATATCTACTATCCATCTTTTCAATTATGTGTTCATATCTTTGTGGTAATAGAATTTTGTTATTTTAAATTTATTATGATTTTTAGATTCCTTTAGATTGAGCCATAGCCAACAAATCAATTTTTCTCTTCTATTTATAGTTCCAATCCTCTCAATAAATATGTTTTCAACAAACATACATCTAAAATCCTAGTCATTCATCTCTTTAGTCTTCTTTGTATGCTTTGTGATAATAGAGCTTTACCACTTCAAATTGATCATAACTACTTTTAGAATCCTCAAATTTGAATTATAGTGTTCAAACTAATCCCTTCTCTCTCTACATAATTTTAGCCTTCAAAAGAAATATTACCTTAGAAAATAGACTCTCCTCATCCTAAGCCTCCATTCATGTCACTTCACCTATCTTGTAATTTAAATCGAATTTGACCCCTACTAGTATTAATTCCTCGACTAGATGCAATTCAAATAAAAACATTTGTTTATATGCTTTTCTTAATAATAAATGTGTGTATTATGTTATACTCTTTCAATTATCAAAAATGATTTATCCAAGAGGCTAATGCATTCCATGCAATGCACTGCAACATTCATCTTTTAGCCCTGCATCATCGTTAATTCAAAATTGAGAACCAGTTATTTTTATGTGTTTATTTTATCTATGTTCATCTTGTGTGTACCATATAGATTAATGTGAATAAAAAGATATGACTAGTTGGTAAAAGCTTTTATTTTTCAATGTAAGATTCAATATTGCCTTTCCTATATTATTTGTGTCTATGCCCATGCATGCATGCAAACCATAACTAGTGTGAAAAACTTAGATCATGGACATGTGAGGCTAGATTTTAAAAGATTTTTCATGACTTTAAAGCCACCTCAAGTGAGATATCTTTCCTTCTAATTTGCCTCTTTTTTTAGTATTATGCAAAAGTTTCTAGTCATGTTTTTAAATTATTTTTATTTTAATTATTCAAGAATGTGAAGTTCAGAGCCAGCTCATAATCTAGGATTCAAAGTAGTTCGAGTCTATAGCTCATAGGAGATTTTATTATGAAAAGATTTTAAACAACTACTTGAAATTTTTTAGAGATAATGCTACTCAAGGTTTGGACTTTTCTCCCTTCAAAGTTGCAAGTTATCAAGCTAGGCTTTTTGGTTATACTATCTATCTTTTTATAGTTAAAGTTCTAATTGAAAGGATATAATTGAAAATGTTCTAATTAGATCTTGATGTAATTACTAATGAAAGAGGAAACAAATAAATAAAGAGTTCGGATCCTCTCTAGCCTATGGTTGGATAAGGGAGGGCTAGTTTGCTAATCACAATCTTTGCTTAGCATGATGATTGCGATTGGATAGACTCCACATGGCATATGGATATTATATCATATGGAATTGTTCAATCATGACAGCAAAGGCATATATGGATAGCTACTATTATATATGTCTTCTCTAGCCTAACTATGAACTAGAGAAAAGCCTAACTTATAAATGGTAGTCCTAGTTCCTTTCTTATTTTGAGACTAGATAATTGAAAAATCTATTACAGATCGACCCACTTATCCTCTTCTAATCTCTCTTCCTCCCTTCGCTCTAGTAAGCATATCATAATCATTCATAAATCTTGTAATAGGAATCAGGTGTGAAGGATATTGGTATGTATATTATTCATAATTGTTTATATTTTTTATTTTTGTGTACTACTTTTATGGCCTAACTTTTTATTTGTTAATGAAGAATCATCCTTTATATATATATATATATATATAGCTTAACATATTTAATTGAGAGAACTTGATTAATTAGTAATGTCTCTAATAGGATCTTGATGCAAGTAAGAGAATGACAGAGGAAAAAGAAATAGATAAACATTCAATATATTCCTCCTTTCTTCATATGTCAGTAGGAAATATAACAACGTTACAGTTTTTTCCGTACCCATGGCTCTCTAAACTGGCACCTTTTAACGTATCCCTTATTTTGAGACTGAAATCCGAGAAGTGGAAAGTACATGCCGCCGGTCCATTTGCATTCATTGGTCACACCTCCCCATTTTCATGAATTTTTACTATAGCTATTAAATCATAGATATTCATATATCTGGTGTTGAGATTGTTTCCAACATAGATTATTTTGAGAAAAGAAATTAAAGTAGAAGAAGGGTTTTCTTTCGAGAAAAAAATAGATTTATTGTGTTTCATTAAGCACATCACCATATAAATATTATTTCTTGTTTCTACGGATAAACATAATCCTCTTACTAACAACCATTATATTTTAACACTCCCCTTTAATGGTTGTTCTTGAATACCCATGAGATCTCTAAAGTGAAAAATTTCTCCTTGGGTAGTGTCTTGGTGAAGATGTCTGCAATTTGGTCTTCAATCTTCACATACTTGACTTCAATTTCTTTTTCTTCTACCACATCTCTAATGAAATTGTACTTGATTTTGATATGCTTGGTGCGGTTGTAATATATAGGATTCTTTGTAATAGAAATAGTAGATTTGTTGTCACATAGCAGAGTAATAGCTTCTTCTTGCTTTTCACCCATATCTTCAAGTATTCTTCTCAACCAAATTATTTGTTGTGCTGCCAAAGTTGTTGAAACATATTCAACTTTAGAAGAAGATAATACCACTGTATCTTACTTCTTAGATGCCTAAGATATGATACCTGATCCATAAAAGAATGCATATCCTGATGTGCTTTTCATGTTATCAATACTTCCAGCCCAATCACTATCATAAAACCCAAATAACTTCACAATATCATCCTTGTTTTTGTCATACATGATCCCATAATCTTTAGTACTTTTGATGTATCTCAAGACTCTTTTGCTTGTCCAAAGTGAATATTACTTGGCTTTTGCATAAATCTGGAAAGTAAACTTGATGCAAACATATATGGTCTTGTAATTGTTAGATATAATAAGCTTCCAATAATGCTTTTGTATAATTGTGCATTTGCTTCACCACTTTCATCTTCTTTCATCAACTTATCTTTTACCACAAAAGGTGTTTCCACACTATTGCAATTTTTCATGTTGAATTTCTTGAGAATACCTTCTACATACTTCTTTTGACTGATAAATATACCATCTTTTCTTTGACTGATTTCAATTCCCAAGAAATAATGAAGCAAACCCATATCATTCATTTCATATCTTCTCATCATATCACTTTCGAAAGTCGAGATCATATTCTCATTGTTACCAGTAACAATTAAATCATCAACATAAAGAGAGACATGAGAATATTATTACTTGCTTCTTCATATAAGTGTTGGTTCACTTGGACTTTTTAGAAAATCTTTTTCATTGAAGTAGGTGTCAATTTGAGAGTACCATGCTCTGGATGCTTGCTTCAGCCCATATAATACTTTCTTTAACTTGTATACCTTATTTTCTTGACCTTTGATAATAAAGCCTTAAGGTTGTTCAACATAAATTTTTTCTTCTAATACTCCATTCAAGAATGCAGACTTTACATTTAGTTGATGTAGTTTCAAACTTTTATGTGCTGTTATAGAAATAAGAGTTCTAATTGTATCATGTCTAGCAATAGATGCAAAAGTTTCTTGATAATCAATACCGGGTAATTGAGAGTATCCCTTTGCTACCAATCTTGCTTTGTATCTTTGAATGGTGCCATCTGGATTGTGTTTTTGTTTTGTAGATCCACTTCAAGCCAATGACTTCCTTATCACTTGGTTTCTTCACTAATTCCCAAGTTTTGTTCTTCTCAATCATATTGATTTCCTCTTGCATTGCCTTATTCCACACTTCTTCATGCATAGCATTTTCATAAGTTTCAGGCTCAATCATGCAGAAATTACAAGAAGCATAAATGTCACTTAACCTTCTCATTTTTATAGGAGTAGAACTTGAAGATGGACTTGAACTTGAAGTTGAAAATGGACTTATTTGGAGAAGTTTGTGGTAAACCTTCAACCTCATTTTCTTCATTTTGAGCATCATAAATTTCTTCATCTAGAGAAATTATATTTTCTTCAACTTTCTTTTGCTTCCAATCCCAAGCAACTTTTTCATTGAAAATAACATGTCTTCTAATGATCACTTGATTTTGCTTCAAGCTGAAAAGTTTGTAACCTTTTGATTTAGAACTATATCCAATAAAGATACATTTTTCACTTACTTCATCAAGTTTATATCTCCTTTCCTTTGGAATATGTGCATAGCACACACATCCAAAGATTTTGAAATGCTTCACTGAAGGCTTTCTACCATACCAGGCTTCAAATGGTGTCATATTTTGAAGAGCTTTTGTTGGACATCTATTCATCACATAAACTGTTGTATTTACTGCTTCTGCCCAATAAGAATTTGGAAGGCCTTTGTCTTTGAGCATAGATCTAGACATCTCAACAATAGTACGATTCTTTCTTTCTGCAACACTATTTTGCTCTGGTGTATAGCCAACAGTCAATTATCTTTGTATACCATCATCTTCACAAAATTTCTCAAATTCATTTGAATTATATTCATCACCTCTATCACTTCTCAGCACCTTGATATAATGCCCACTTTGTCTTTTCACAAGATTTTTAAACTTTTTAAAGATAAGAAATGCCTCTGATTTATGTCTCATAAAATATACCCATATCATCCTTAAATAATCATTAATAAAAATAATGAAGTAGATGTTACCTGCATGAGAAAGAGATTTCATAGGTCCACATATATCAATATGAATAAGCTCCAATGGTGCTTTGGCTCTCCATACATGCTCTTTTGGAAATGCCTCTCTATGTTGTTTTCTAAGTGCACATCCTTCACAAGGTTCTTCCTTGTCATGTATTGCTGGTAGACCATACACCATATTCTTTTGATATAAACTTTTCAAGCTTTAAAAATTCAAGTGTCCAAACCTTTTGTGCCATAGCCATGACTTATCATTTACTTCCATCTTCCATGCAACATCCTTTGCATAGTGCAAAATAAGAGGAAAACTTTTATTTTTCCCCATCTTGATATTTGCCATAAATTACTTTTTCATCCCTCTATCATATAACTTGCAAACATTATCTTCAAAGTGAACCATATGCCCATGCTTAATCAGCTGTTTAACACTTAAGAGATTTTGCTTCAAATCTGGAACAAGTAAAACACCATGAATAAATTTTCTTCCTTTCTTGGTATTGATTTCAATTGTGCCTTTGCCTCTTGCTTGGACTAGAACATCATTTTCCATCTTCACTTGTAAAATTGAAGAACTATCAATATCCATAAAAATAGACTTGTCTTCTGTCATGTGATTGCTGCATCCACTGTCAAGATACCACATATTATTACTTTGCTCTTCTGCAGTTTGACATGCATATAGCGTGCTTTGTTGACCTTCATTTTCTTCTAAGAAGTGTGCTTGTTTATTTGCTTTGTACCTGCAATCTTTTTGAACATGTCCAAACTTTTTGCAATTATAACATTGGGGTTTCCCCCTAAACCAGCAATCTTTTTCAGCATGAGAAGACCTTTTACATATATTGCACCTTTGTTGAGTGCTCTCATCAGATTGTCATCTTAAAAAATTATTTCTTTGCATTTCTCTACCTCTTTCTTTCATATTTCTTCCTCTTCCTCTACTCTAGTTTTCATCTCTGAATGACTCTCTTTTGACTGGAGCATGACTAGATGATTCTTTTTTAGAATTTTTATCAACCACTTTGAGTTTAGATTGAAAGGCACTTTCAATTATTGATTCTTTATGCCTAAACAATCTTTGCTCATGAGCTTTAAGAGATCCCATTAATTCATGAACACTTAATTCAGAAAGATCTTTAGATTCTTCAACAATTACAACTATTGTATCAAATTTTGGAGATAAACTAGCCAAGATTTTCTCACATATTCTTCGCTCAGTGATGGTTTCACCATAGCTCTTCATTTAATTAACAGTCTCCATAATTTTGGAGAAGTAACCTTCAATTTTTCATTTTCTTGCATTATCAAATTATCTAACTCTCTTCTTAGAGTTTGAAGTTTGATAGCTCTTACCTTTATGTTGCCTTGAAATTCCTCCTACAAGATATCTCATGCCTCCTTTAATTTGGTAGCTCTAATAATTCTGAGAAAAAATTTTCTCAGATACAGCTTGTTGGATAAAGAACAAAGCTTTGGCATCCTTCTTTTTGTAGTCCTTCAGTTGCTCCTTCTGATTATTTATTGGATTAACTGGGTCTTCGTACCTGTTCTCAACTAGATCCCATACTTCTTGTGAAATAAAAAGGGTTTTCATCTTGATGCTCCAATAATCATAATTTTCTCCATCAAAAATAGGGATAGAAGGTTGATGGATATTCATACCAATATTACTTGTAGTTGCCATAAATTTTTTGTAGCAATTTTTTCTTCACTATTTCTTTGTTGATCACCTCGTGGGATAGGCAATAGATCTAATGTTCTTCCTCCACGAACACAGCCCTTCTCATGCCTTGTGCCGAGGATGAATCCGAGGCATGTTGTTGTTCTCCTTTGCCTCCACAAGCGTACCAGGACTACTTGCATCTTCTTGATATAATTTCCTCCCAATTTTTTTATTAGGATTTCGTATTTCTCCACCAAACCACCAGATTCTTTACCATGCCTTGCCGTCAAGCCCCTTGTTGATGGGAGGTGCTTCAGGACGAAGGCCGTGAAGAATTTTTTTTTGGTGGCTCTAAGGTCCTTTTTGTTGCTTTGAAATAGGAGGCTTAGGCTTCTTGAGAGGTGGTGCACGGTGTTAGGGTTTAGACCTTGATGAATAGCAATGGGATTCCCCGTTGAACAAGAACTAGAACTAAGGATTTCTAATCCTGTTAGGTTTAGACCTTGATGAATAGCAATGGGATTCCCCGTTCAACAAGAACTAGAACTAAGGATTTCTAATCCTGTTAGGTTTACTTCTTGAAAAGGAGGAAGATGGGGAGGAGAAAGAAAGGGCTGCCGCCCTATGATGAGAGAAGGGAATTTTTGGGAGAAAAGAATCTGTTCTCTATTCCATCCAAACCCTAGAGACTAGAGTTTAAATACATCCACGAAGTGGGCCAGGCCCAGACTCAACAAAAAACTCCCATGGACTAACCCAATGAGATTAAACTAATCCCCAAGCCCGTGTACACCCGTGACTTGATTTAATCTCAACCCTTGGACTCAAACCCAGCCCAATACAAGTTAGCCCACCTGGGCCTTGATAGCACCACACCAGGCCCAACAATCTCCACCTTGGTGCTTTCAAGGCCTCAGCACGTCCACTGTGTCCATCAGCTTTAACAACGAAATACACTTTTGAAAACTGTCCCGTGGAAGAACCTTAGTCAGTGCATCTGCTGGATTTTCTTTGGTGTATACCTTCACCAGCTCCACCTCACCATCTTCCACCAGCTCTCTGATCCTGTGGTATCTGAGGTCAATGTGCTTCGTCCTGGCATGATAGACTGCATTCTGCGCAAGCATCAGAGCACTCTGGCTGTCACTATGCACCTGGACAACCTTCTGATCAAGTCCCATCTCCAGCATCAAGCCCTTCAGCCAAAGAGCTTCCTTTGCTGCCTCTGTGATACCTATGTATTCTGCCTCCGTGGTAGATAAGGCTGTGATGGGCTGCAGACATGATCTCCACGATACTGGACCACCAAACAGGCTGAACACAAAGCCTGTTGTGGATCTCCTAGTGTCCACATCTCCACCAAAGTCTGCATCCACATACCCATATAACTGCCCACGAGCCTCCTTGGATAAGTTGGATCTCTCACCTTCTTGCTGTCCATAGCAAATACCAACCCCAACTGTACCTACCAAGTACCTGAAGATTCCCTTTAGTGCTCGCCAGTGCTCCCTGCCAGGGTGCGCCATGAACCTGCTCACCTGGCTCACTGCATGGGCTATGTCTGGCCTACAACATACCATGGCATACATAAGGCTCCCAACACCAGAAGCATATGGTACCTTCTCCATCTCCTGAGCCTCCACCTCAGTCTGTGGTGACATGGTCTTCGATAAGGAAAAATGTGCTGCCAAAGGTAGTGCTGTCGGTTTGGCATCCTTCATCCCATATCGCTCCAGAATCTTTTTAATGTAGCCACCCTGACTCAGATGCAGCACACCTTTGGATCTATCTCTGATGATTTCCATCCCTAGGATCTTCCTGGCTGGCCCCAGATCCTTCATCTCAAACTCCCGAGACAAAGCTATCTTCAGTTCCTGTACAGCCTTCTCACTCTTGCATGCTATCAGCATGTCATCTACATACAAGAGTAAGTACATCCTAGACCCATCATCCAGAGATTTAACATACACACAAGAATCATACTCACACCTGGAAAGTCCAATGCTCCTAACATAAGTGTCAAATCTCTTGTACCACTGCCTCGGCGACTGCTTCAGCCCATACAGAGATTTCTTCAGCAAACAGACTTTCCCATCTGATCTTGGTTCTCTAAACCCTGGTGGCTGCTCCATGTAGATGCTCTCCTCCAAATGACCATGGAGGAATGCTGTCTTCACATCCATCTGCTCCAGCTCCAAGTCCTGAGCTGCTACAATACTCAATAATAGTCTGATGGAAGTGTGCCTGACAACTGGAGAAAATATCTCACCATAATCGATGCCTTCTTTCTGAGAGTATCCTTTGGCCACTAGTCTTGCCTTATACCTGATACCCTCTTGTTCTGAAGCTCCTTCCTTGCGCTGATAAACCCATTTACAACCAATGGGTTTCTTTCCTTGTGGCAGCTGGACCACCTGCCACGTATTATTTCTGTGAAGAGACTGCATTTCCTCTGCCATAGCATGGATCCACCTATCTCTATCCTGACTTTCCATAGCCTCTTCATAGGTGAAAGGGTCTCCATTTGCTGTCACCAGGGCATATGACAACGAATCCTCGAAGCCGTATCGAACTGGTGGTCGCACGTTCCTCCTGGGCCTTTGCTGTGCGATCCCAGTATCAGTCCCCTGTTCAGCTGCATCCTGCTGAACTCCCTGGCTTCTACCCCCTCTGTCAGTCCTCTCCACCTGAATCTCAAATCCTCCTGGTCCACTAGCAAATGGCACAACTGTATAGGAGGTTGTCTGACTAGTGTTACCGTGTTCTACCTCCTGTAGTCCCTGCTGTGCATCCATGCCACTTCTGTTCTGGAGGATTGAGCTCTCATCAAAGGTTACATCTCTGCTGATGACAACCTTCTTCTCCAAGGGGTCCCATAGCCGATACCCCTTGACTCCTCGCGGGTAGCCTAGGAACACCATCTTCTTAGACCTGGCATCCAACTTACTCCGCTCCCCAGCTCCAACATGCACATATGCTGTGCATCCAAACACCCTTAGATGGTTTAGGCTTGTCTTCCTTCCAGACCATATCTCCTCTGGAATGTCTCCATCTAACCTGGTGTGCGGTGACCGATTGACCAAGTAGCTAGCTGCATCTACTGCGTCAACCCAGAACATCTTTGGAAGCCCTGCCTGCAGCCTTAAGCATCTTGCCTTTTCCAATAGTGTTCTGTTCATCCTCTCAGCCACCCCATTCTGTTGAGGAGTTCCCATCACCGAGAAGTGCCTTCTGATGCCCCACTCCTCACAAAAAATCTGGAACTCCCTGCTGGTGTATTCCCCGCCATTATCAGACCTCAGACACTTCACACTTTTACCCTGCTCCTTCTCCACCTCAGCCTTCCAGATTTTGAACTTGGTGAAGACCTCTGATTTCTCCTTCATAAAGTAGATCCACAGCTTCCTTGAGAAATCATCTATCAGGGTCATAAAGTATCTGGCCCCATTCCTTGCAGAAACTGGGGCTGGTCCCCAGACATCTGTGTGTACTAACTCCAGGGGTTCAGCACTCCTAGCTGTGCTGACTGAGAACTGTACTCTCCTCTGCTTTCCCATCTGACAAGGCTCACAGATCTCCATATCTCCGCTACTCAAGTCTGGAAGCAGACCTCTCTTGCTCAGTTCTTTCATCCCCTTGTCTCCCATGTGGCCCAGGCGGTAATGCCACATCCTGTACACATCCCGGGGATCTTGCTCCACAGCTGCCACCTCAGATTTCACAGTCATCACAGAGCCCTCCATCTTGTATAGATTATTTTCCAGCCTCCTCCCTCTCATCACCACCATGGCTCCATTGGAGATGTTCAGAACTCCACTCCTGGCACGACTGCTGAAGCTGTATCCAGTCCGCTCCAAGTACCCCAGTGATACCAGATTCTTCTTGAGTTCTGGAACATGCTTCACACTGGTAAGAGTGCGCACCATACCATCAAACATCCTCACCCTCACTGTGCCAATACCTGCCACCTTGCAAGGGTGATTATCTCCAAGAGTCACATTCCCCTCCTCAACCTCTGTGTAAGTACTGAACCACGACCGGTTGGGAGTGTAATGATGAGAACAGGCTGAATCCAAGGTCCACATCTCTGTGCTGTGCCTGTGATCATCTGATACAACCAAGAGATCATCCTCCACCTCCTGATCTGCAACTGTACTCACAGACTCAGATCCTCCTTTTTCTCCCTTCTGATTTTTCCACTTAGGACAATTCTTCTTAAAATGTCCTACCTCTCCACACTTATAGCACTTCAGCTCTCTCTTGCCTTTCCTGGACTTTGATCGTCCTCCAGACTTACTTCTGTCCCTGCCCCTACCTCTGCCTGTCCTTTCCCCAACTGATAGACCCTCCTGGGGAACAGCTTCCTTGGTCATCTTCTCCCTCTGCTCATTCGTCCGAAGCACCGAGACAATATCTTCATAAATTAATGTCTCCTTCCCATAGAGCAGTGTTGTGACCAATGAGTCATAAGACGTGGGCATTGAACATAAAAGCAGAAGTGCTTTATCTTCTTCCTCCATCTTGACCCCAACATTCAGAAGTTCATTGCTCATCTGGTCGAATATCTGGATGTGACCCAGCACATCTCCACCTTCTGACATCCGAAGGCTGTAGAGGCGCTTCTTCAACATCAACTTGTTGCACATATTCTTCCCCATATAGAGGGTGTGCAACTTCGTCCAGAGTCCCTTCGGGGTCTTCTCCTCCAGCACTGAATAGAGGACTGAATCCGCCAGACAGCCCCTGATCATTGAACATGTCTTCTTCTCCAATGAAATCCACTGCTTGTCTGTCATCCCATCTGGCCTTTCCTCCAAAGCCAAATCTAAACCCTGCTGCACAAGGAGGTCCTCTACCCGGACTTTCCACATGGAGAAACTTTCCTTCCCATCAAACTTCTCAACCTCTATTTTTATGCTACTCCCCATGGCCAATTTCAAAAATAGCACAAAAATAAATTTTATAAAATAGAGAAGTACCTTGACGAGATTCTGTTGAAATTATTTCAACTCCTTGAAGGCCTCCAGATTACTCCTTGAACCAGGCTCTGATACCACTTGTTAGGGTTTAAACCTTGATGAATAGCAATGGGATTCCCCGTTGAACAAGAACTAGAACTAAGGATTTCTAATCCTGTTAGGTTTAGACCTTGATGAATAGCAATGGGATTCCCCGTTCAACAAGAACTAGAACTAAGGATTTCTAATCCTGTTAGGTTTACTTCTTGAAAAGGAGGAAGATGGGGAGGAGAAAGAAAGGGCTGCCGTCCTATGATGAGAGAAGGGAATTTTTGGGAGAAAAGAATCTGTTCTCTATTCCATCCAAACCCTAGAGACTAGAGTTTAAATACATCCACGAAGTGGGCCAGGCCCAGACTCAACAAAAAAACTCCCATGGACTAACCCAATGAGATTAAACTAATCCCCAAGCCCGTGTACACCCGTGACTTGATTTAATCTCAACCCATGGACTCAAACCCAGCCCAATACAAGTTAGCCCACCTGGGCCTTAATAGCACCACACCAGGCCCACCACACCAGGCCCAACACACGGGTCTAGAGATGAGAAGGACTTCCCAAAAAAAAAAAAAGAGGCAGCGTTTTTAAGAAACCTCTTGACCGGCCTTGGAGAAACAAAAGAAGACGAGCCTTCTTGTTCGTGTGGAATCTTGGCTGCGACTTCTTCTTGATGATTCTTGATTGTCGATCGTGAAAATGCGGATGAGCGAGAAAGAAACTGAAAAGGTCATGAATCCTTTATTTGAATTTTTTCACGACTTTGCTTTGGATCTGATGGAATCGGAGAACTAGGCTCTGATACCAATTTTTATTGGGATTGTTTTCAATACATATTATTTTGAGAAGAGAAATCAAAATAGAAGAAGGATTTTCTTTCGAGAAGAAAATAGATCTATTGCGTTTCATTAAGCACATCACCATATAAATATTATTTTTTATTTATACGAATAAACATAATCCTCTTATGATCTTATCCATCTGAGGCTATCCCACCAAAGCATGAAAAGATAGATCCATTATTTAAAAGTCTAACTTAGACTAAATAAAATAAAATAAAATACTAAAAAACTAACAATCTTTATATTTTAACATCTGACAGCAAATCTTGGAGTTTGTTTGAGAGCATGATTCCTTCGTATTCTCTACCTAGTTTAGATTTTAAGCTAAAACTGCCATGCATGTTGCTTAAGAACCAAGCAACCAGTTCTCTAGTTTTATTGCCCAAAAAAGCTCATATAATCATATAATTAAATCTGTGATGATTTTGCAAATGGTAGGACTTCCTATTTTCTGATACACCAACACCCCATATGCTTTTAGGCAAAAATAAACAGAAGAGTATATTGAGGGGAAGAGCCTCACCTCAATGGTATAAGAGCTTTCTTTGTATTCAATTTTTTTTAATTTTTTTATTGATGAATGAATTTTGCTCACTGTTCCAGACGGCTAAGTATCAGATTTTAGCCCTTCCTCAAGGACAAATTTAGACACCTCCTATCTACTCCAACTCTTTGGAATCCCTTTTTTTTTTCTTTTTTTTCCTTCCTCCTTAAAAGAAACTTTGCTTTGAGAAATGATTAATAGCAATTGCTATTTAACATATTTAGTTATATTAACTAAATATAATTTCTTAACCTATTTGCTAATTACTGTTAAATATTAAATAATAATTTTCAAGCTAGTTATTTTTTCCTTTTTTTTTCTGTTTTACATGAAAGAAGTTTTTGCTTTTGCCAAATATTTAAATAGATATAGTTTTGATACTAATCTGATAGTAAATTAATATAAAATCCTACCTAAATCATGGCAATATTATTGTAGTCTGATTAGAACATTTAAAAAAAAATTGTGAAATAATGTTCTGCACAGCCTGGCTATATTACTAAATATAATTAATCTTATTAGGAAACACTAATATTTTTAAGATAATTGGTTCTCTCATTCTAGTGGGCATATTCTGTAGACTCTAGATAGTTTTTTTTTCTTTTTTTTAAAAAAAACTTTTAAGGGTTACTGTATTTGGCAACCATAGCTCACCACTAATAGCATTGAGGCAAAGTCTTTGTACACTGCTTTCGATGCAATGTGACCTGCATTAGGCATGATGATTTGCTCTTGCACAAGCTTCATGCCAAGGAACCGGCTCATAGGTTCTGCATCACTAGTGCATGAGTTTGCATGTGGGTAAATCATCGTATTTGATGTAAGCTATGCTACACCATAATGATGTATCAAGACTTTTCCTAACATTAAACCTCCATTGAACCCTGCTTTCTTGATTTACATCAATTCAATGCAATGTATAACATGCATCGATCTTCTAAACAACTCTCAACCCTTTCATCCAAAACCTTCCCAAAGAAAATAACCTCCAGCTCCTGCACTCTTCTTTAAATAAGCACATCCCGCTACATTCATCATAACATGACCGTAAATTGAAGGGTATGCGAGCTTAAGCAGGCAAATGTACCAAAGTATTCCAGATTAATTTTATAAATGGGGTCATGATTCACTATAAGATGCATCACATCCTTGAGCAGACCATGTGATTGGACTGCCCAAAATTAGCAAATGATATAACACTGAAGCCTTTGAGTCTCATTTTGTGTGGTCTAAGTAGTCCTTACTAAAAAAAAAAAAAAGGAATAAAGAACAAAGACTAAGCAACATGTGAGAAATTTAGTTTTGCTACCTTCTTCAGGGAAAATACTTCAGAGAAAGATTTTAGGCTTAAGCTCACTGTACCAGACTCACAACTTTATACATCATGATGCACTCTTTCATATGGCATGATGCATTCTTTAATCCTTACTTTAAGAGAGATCATCGGTAATGACTTATAATAGTTTTACATTGGATTGCAAAAAAGAAAAAAAAAATTGAAAAGCTTACACATAAATTCATGACTTACTACCAATTAATTTGAAATTAAGTTTTTACGACTACATTAACTTAGGCTAGTAGATGAGCTAAAAGCTTAATTATAAATAATGTCAAGGCTAGTACATATGGTAAAAGCAGTGGGATATTGATGGAGAAAGTTCTGTCATGAAGCTTATAGGTGAACTTTCGGTGTTACACCACCTTTTGAATTGTGATTTCTATGAAAGTACCAATTGTTCGCTTTCTCCTCTTTTATTTTCTCTTCTACTTCATAAATTCAAAGCTTATAGCTTGCACATAAATTTACTTGCTTCCTTTTTCCTATTAGAGAGGGCAATGAAACAAGGGCAATAGACATGCTTGTTTCCATCCATGTTATTATGGTCATTCATGCCTTTACCTCATGTGCATCGCTTACATAGTTTACCGGTACGAGGATGAATAAGGTAGAACAATCAATATACAGACCACTGCATGCTGGATGTGTGCTTTGAGGTTCATGCGTGAGGGTGTTCCGGTGTGTGCTTTGAGGTTCGTGCGTGAGGGTGTTCGGATGTCAGCCTGAAGGTTGTCTTTAAGATTCGAGCTTGGCCCCTGCCTTCCTTGATCTCCAGCGATCGTCCTTGTCTCCGGCTGCGGTTTTTCCTCTGGGTCCTTCTCTTGTTGTCCCCTTGCCTCCTATGGCGATCGATGGGGAAGCCGGTGTTTGGGTTGCTGGGCAGAAGTTGAGTGCTGCCGGGTACCATTGGGTATCGTCGTCTCCTTCACCGGCTGAGGTGGCGAGGTTGCAGACCTCGTTTCTGGAGGTGGTTAGTGTTCGATGGGTGAGTTGGAGGCAAAGATGGTTGGATGGCAGGCGAGTGCTATCCTTGCTCGGTCGTTTCAGAAATGGGTTCCGGCTGCGGCGTTTGTTAGGGAGTTCCGACATGCCAAAATTCAGGGGGAAATCGTCCCTATCAGCTTGGCATTTCGGTGCCACATCTTCCGTTTTGAAGACCCAATGCTGCTGAGTTGGTGTTGAATCAGCCATGGGTCATCAACGGGCAGATTATTGGAATGGAACGGTGGAGGCCGAAGTTCATACCGGCCGCGGATGCCATCCCCTTTGCTCTGGTTTGGGTGTGATTGCCGAACGTTCCATTGGAATTTTGGAAGGAGGACTTCCTCAAGGCGATTATGGAGTCAGCGAGTCAATTCCTCTGTGGATGCTTCTACACTGGCCAAGAGCAGAGGAGGGTTTGCCAGAGTTTGTTGCGGGTTGATCTCCGTCGTCCTCTTCGGCCGGGACCCGTGTGTAGGGCATTAACCTCCCCTTTTGGCAGCAATTTGCCTTTGAATATCTGGAAGGGCTCTGTTCTAGCTGTGGCTCGCTTCACCTTGAGGGTCCATGCTCCGTGCCGGCTGGGTCGTGCGAGGAGGCTGAGGCATCTAGTCCTGTTTTTGGCCCGTGGTTGGCTACTGTTCGTCAACGACGGGATGTCTCAGGGCCCAAGCGGGAGGTAAGGAGGAAGCCTCATCTGATGGCTGCCCCTGAAGCTTCTAGCAGTGGCTCTGCTTCCCAGCTGAGACAGGAGGATCGTCGTTCGGGTGCTAGCGAGTTTGAGGGGTGGAGCATGCCATGAAGGTTGCTCGCCGAAGGGTGCCTTCGTTGAGGAAGGTGGTGGTTGTGCCTGATTTAGCCTCGGATGTTTCTATTGTCGAAGTGAAGAAGGGGAACCCAGAGATCCCAGTCTCTACTTCAGATATGGTGGCTTTGCCGGTTCAGAATGGTTGTGCCGGTTTTTCCTGTTTGAGAAGGATAAGCTGCAGGCTAAGAAGAAGGGCTCTGCTGAAATTTGGTTCCCTCAGTCTCAGTTAATTGTAAACCCTTTTGCCTCTTCTGGATCGGGTTTGGTTATTGGCAGTCATCAGGATAGTAGGGATGCTTTTCCTGGTCCCCTTAAAAGTGCCAGACCTGTTGATTGCCCGGCTCCGAGGTCTATCTCCAAAGTTGTGAAAAGGAAGGGTAAAGGCAAAGTTCCTTTGTTTAAAAGTATCGAGGTGAGTTCCTTTTCTCCAGACAAGCTGACTCTGCCACCTTGCTGTCAGGAAGGTGTTCAGGAGGCGAGGAAGCCCCGCTCTGATAGGGTTGTCGGTTTGTCCGTGGAGGGTTCAGTTGAAGATACTATGGGTCTTAGCTCAGGTTCACTGTCATCGGCTCAGTCTCTCCGGCCTGCTGTTCTAGGCGTTGTCTCGGATGGACTGAAGGCCGGTTCTTCAATGATATCTGAGGGTGGCACCTTGTCTAGTGGGTGCCTTTCCGATACGGCTATGGTGGACCAGGGAGGGGTCCCAGTTTCCTCCAGTGTGTAAATGAAGATCTTAATATAGAATGTTCGAGGAGCTCGAAAGCCTTCCTTTCGATCCTCGTTTGGTAGATTGATGCAATTATATAATTTTGATATATGTGTGCTGTTGGAAACTAGGTTGTCAGGTGAGACTTTGATCCGGTTTCGGAGACAGATTTTTCGGTCTTGATCCTCGTATGCGGTGGAGGCTGAAGGTATGTCTGGGGGCATCTTGGCCATTTGGCATGACTCTGCTGTTTCAATTGAGGCTTTTCATCAGTGTAACCAGCAGATTGGTCTTCTTGTCTCCGAGGGGTCGTCTGACCCCTGGCTTCTTTGGCTGTTTATGCCAGTACGTATTATCGGGAGAGGTGGATCCTTTGGGCCGAGCTACTTTCCCTCCTTGGTCAAGGTCTCCCTGCCATTATTGCGGGAGATTTTAACTGTATCACTAAAGCTAATGAAAAACGTGGGGGCAGACGGGTTACGGCCTCAGCTGATATTAATGAATTTAGAACTTTTATAGGGTCCTCAGGGCTGTTGGATCTGGGGTATTTTGGGACCCAATTCACATGGTGTAATAACCGTCAGGGCTCTGCTCGTGTTTGGGAGAGACTTAACAGAGCTTTGGCTATGGCTCAGTGGCTTCATAAGTATCCTGCGGTTTCTGTTTCACATCTGCCCAGGATTGCTTCCGATCACTACCCCATTTTGATTTCTACGGAGGTTGATCAGTATCAGCGTAGACAGTTTAGATTCGAGCATTTTTGGACGGTCCATTCTGCGGCTCGGTCTATCATTTCCCAGATTTGGCATCTTCCTGTTAGGGGCAATGCTATTTATCGTCTATCTCGGTGCCTTATACTGGCTAGACGCCGACTTTCCAGATGGAATAGGATGGAAGTGGGGAATTTGGATAGACAAATTGAATTGGTTGAAGCGATATTACTGCTTTGCAGGAGAAGGAGGACCAGGAGGGATTTCTGTTGGATTTGGACCTCTTTTCTCTACGGGACATGCTTGCTCATCATCACTCTCTTCTACGTCAGCAGGATATGTATTGGAGATAGAGGTCTAGGCTTCAGTGGATTTGTGAGGGGGATCGTAATACTAGATTCTTTCATCAGGCTACCTTGAAGCGGCGAGCCGCTAACAGGATTTGGAGGTTAGTTGATGCGGAGGGGCACAGTCAGGAGGACTATCACTCTATTCGGGATATGCTTCTCCATTTCTTTCAGTCTAGATGGGCTGAGTCCACTGGTGATGGGGATCCGGTAGTTAGGGTTCCTGATGCCAGGAGGGTCTCTTTCCTGGATAATGATAAGCTTTGTAGACCGATCACTGCGGAGGAGATTCGGGTGGCTCTGTGGGAGCTTGGTCCGGATAAGGCCCCTGGGCCAGATGGATTTCCACCTTTGTTTTATCGCCACTATTGGGATATTGTAGGGCAGGAGGTGATTCAGGCTATTCAGATTGTCTTCCAATCGAAGCATATTCCCTTGGAATGGAACCGGACTCTTGTCACGTTGGTGCCTAAGTGTTTCGACGCTTCTCTTCCGCAGCATTTCAGACCTATCAGTCTTTGCACTACTTTGTATAAAGTATGTGCTCGCCTTTTAGCTGGCTGTCTTCGGCTTGTGATTTCTCGTCTTATTTCTATCGAGCAGGGGGCTTTTATTCGAGGACGTTCTATTTCGGATAACGTCCTCATTACTTAGGAGTTTATGCGTGATCTTCAAAGAGCCCCTGCGAGAAGGTGTCTTACGGCGGTGAAGCTTGATATGGAGAGAGCTTATGATAGATTGAGTTGGGCCTTTCTGCACCGCTCTCATCAGGAGTTTAGGTTTGATGATCTGTTTATTGAGTGGATTATGGCTTGTATTCAGAGGCCTTCTTTTTCTCTGCTCATCAATGAGAGGCCGACTGAGTTTTTCCACTCTTCTATGGGCCTGAGATAGGGTTGCCCTTTATCCCCTTTGCTGTTTATTCTCGCTGCGGATGATCTTTCACGTGCTTTTCATCTGGCTCAGCAGGACCAGCAGATTGTCCCATTTATGGCCGGGAGTGAGGGCCCTTCGATCTCTCATCTTCTTTTCGCTGCTGATTGTATTCTTCTAGGTCAGGCTTCCATTGATAATGCGGCTTCTTTTCACTCTATTTTGCAGCATTATTGTCAGGCTTCGGATCAGAGGGTTAATTTTCTTAAGTCATCTATCTATTTCAGTCCGAAGACCCCCAGATCTACTCGGGAAGCCATTATAGATTTGTCGGGTATCACTTCCCAGACGGACCGTTTATGTATTTGGGGATCCCATTACTGGTAGACGGGCCCACTGTTCTGACTATTTTGAGATTGAAAGGCGGGTTCGCCAACGTATTGAGGGGTGGCAGGTCACCAATTTATCTATGATGGCTAGGGTCATCATCATTCATTCTGTCCTTTCTTCTCTTCCTTTGTATCTTCTCTCGTATGCTGCCATGCCGATCACTTGTCTAAGGAGGATTGAGAGATGCTTCAGAGATTTTCTATGGGCTTCTATGTAGGAGGGTCATGGTACTCACCTCTTATCCTGGGACACGGTTTGTATGCCTATCTATGAAGGTGGTCTGGGGATTCAGTCTATGATTGTTAGAAGGGAAGCTCTTCTTTCTAGACATGCTTCGCGTTTCCTCCTGGAGCCTCATAGCCTATGGAGTTCTGTGATGCGTGCGAGATATGGTGATTGGGTGTCTGGCTCGCTCATTTTGCCGCTCTGGGGGATCTTCCTCCTTTTGAAAGGAGATTTGTAGACATGGTCAGTCTATTTTGGACAATATCTCTTGGATGATTGGTGATGGTTCTTCGATAGATGTCATCCAAGATACCTGGATTCCTAAGCTCCCTCTTTCGCGTGGCCCTCCTTTATTAATATGGATGTTCCCTCCACTCTTAGGGTTAAGGATTTGATTTTCTTAGACCCCCCCTTCATGGCACATTCCCTCAGTGACCCGCTTCTTCGGGGTGGAGCTTTCTCGTTGGATTCTCTCGTTGCCTCTTATGCCTGGCTGCTCTGCTGATTCCAGGCTTTGGCAGAGATCTTGTCTTTCCAGGGCCCCACTAGGGATCTTATGAAGATGTTCAGGCCGCAGTCTCAGCATACGGAGGATGCAGCTTGGATTTGGAAGCTTCCTGTTCTCCCCAGGGTTCAGCTATTTATTTGGAAGCTTCTTTGGGATTGCCTTCCTACTTGCCTCCTTCTCTCTCGGAGGGGTTTGTCTATCCAGCTGATCTGTCCTTTATGCAGACAGGCGGAGGAGTCCTTTGACCATGCTATCTTCCTCTGTTCCATAGCTAGACGGATATTGGGTTCTCATGGGTTATTCTAGTGGCTTGGATGCTATGGCCTCCTCGTGCTCATCTTTCTTCCATGATATCCGGTGGGGTTCTCAGAATAAGCGTGGTCTTTGGTCTGCCATTGCTTATCATATTTGGCTGTCAAGGAATCAGATCATCTTCTCGAACGATAGGTTTTCTTATCATAGGATAGTGAGGCAGATTAGAGTGTTGGTGGCAGACTGTGCCCGTGTTTTTAATGCTATTGGTTTTGACTCCTCTGGCCTCTGGGGTTCCCTGCTGCTTCGGCAGTGAGCCGACATACGGTTTTCTTTTCTTGAGAGCTCCCCTCCAGGGTTTATCAAAATCAACTTTGACTAGAGTGTCCGTGATAGAGCTGCTGGTTCTGCATTCATCATTCGGGGGCAGCTAGGTGATTTATTGGCGACGGAAGGTTTTGGTACTTTGGACTCCTCAGTTCTCATGACGGAGCTATTTGCTGCTTGGGCGGTTCTTTCATATGCAGCCAGGATTCTCCATGCTCATAGGATCATGATTGAGGGTGATTTTATGACGATCATTTCTTGGTTGCAGAGGGAGAGTTGCTTTGATGGTCCCTCAAATCCGATTCTGAGGGATAGTTGGTCTATTTTACGGGAGGTTGGTTCCGTCCAGATCCGTCATATTTATCGTGAAGCCAATTTGGCGGCGGACTGGATGGCTGCCTCTGTTGCTCAGTATGATGGATCATGAATTTGGAGGCTTGGTGACCTCTGTCCTCTCCTTCTGTAATAGATTTTGTTCTCTGATATATCTGGACTGATTCACACGAGACTTGTGTGATCATCCGTCTGTACCAATATATATATATATATACAGACCACTAAAGGCTAGAGTGTATTTCTAGTCGTATTGAATTTGCACCAAGTGGCGTGCTAGTTTTAGCTACACCATTTATGGGCACGCATTATAAAATAATACTGTTCAAAAAAAGGTCTCAAAAAAATTAAAAAAGAAGATTGAATTCTTTAATTGGAGGGAAGCCTGAATCCAATAAGATTGCAGCCAAATTTATTCTCCATAAATTTGGCCATTCCCAAGTCTTTTACATGAATTATGCATGCCTGACATTAGTAATAACTGAAACATTATCACTATACATACAAAAATTTTTTTATTATCATATATAATTATTATGTTGTCGATAGTCTGTTGTTTAGTCGCAACTGTAAAGTAGTGTTTGATAGAAAAAATATTATCCATGGATAAGTGTACGGATAGAGTTTATCCTCTGACTATCCCTAGGGATATCCCTTAGCTATCCCATTGATCATATCAAATGTAAAAAGGTAAATTCATAGGATAACTTTTTTTAACTCTTATTTGAAGGGATAACCAGCTATTCCTGCATTTTCTAGGGAATAAATTGAGAGGATATCCCATGGTTAACAATGGTTAACCATGGATTATCCCTTTAGTTAACTTTATTCTCAGCTATCCCTTATAGTTATGACTTTTGGGAATAAGCTCTCTTATCTCCTATTTCAAACACTACCTAAATGATGGGTGTTGTATCTTGTCAACAAAATAAATTATAGAATATAAATTTTATTTTAATATAACGCAATATAGTCATAATGACTTACAACCAGGGACTGCGTTTTGTTGAGTTTGATACTGATCAAGCTTTGACTTTCTGAAATATAACATCAAGAACGGATTGTTTCTATTTGATTGAGTTTGAAGCAATCTGATTCTTAATCAAGCCAAACACCTCCATTTAAGTTGGACCCCAATGAAGCCCCCAATTCAGATTCTGTTCAAGCCTGGTTAAATTAGTAATTTGATATCATGTCTAATAAATCCAAATAGTGATTGATCTTTAATTTATGACCATGGGTTCAAAATCTTCTGCAATTTAGGATTGAATTAGAGAAATCTTGCAGCTATTCGCCATTAATTGTCCGTGTGTTATGGAAGAATTGTCGAGAGGGGTGGGCCATCCCAAACTGGAGAGGACCCAACTTTAAGATCATGACAAAAATAAGAGTTATTCCACCGGCACCTTATTGATCAAGCTTTTGACTCCACATAGAGTATAACGCTAGGAGACGTCTCCTAGATCTATCATCAATTCCCCATCTAAGAGAGCATATATAGTTACGTATGGTTCACTAAGGAACAGTGTCATTCAAAATAGTTGGTATCACTTTATATTTTGTACTTGCCTTGCTAGCACCATTCATGATAGGCATGAAACTTAGATACTGTTTGTCAAATAACACGTGCTTAACTAAGTTTTTCAACAGCTATTTTCATTTAATGATAATAAATGCATGTCATTAGTTCGGTAAAATTGTTATATATTTCATTTTTAAGCAGGGAGTTGTAGGACAAGTATTCAGCGAACTACATCTAAGTTTAATCCTTATTGATAGATGATATAATTAATTTTCTTTCTTGATATTAGATTTTTTTTTCTCAATAAAACAGTGGATGGTACATCCTTGACCATGAGGCTTTGAATCCTAATCCCCCAAGGGAAATCTTAAAAGAAAAATTAGTATATTTTAATTCATATTAGATTGATTTTGACTAACCGTCATTAATTAATATTAATTAATCTATAGGGACGTTTGGTAAAAGGTAATCAATCTAGATTATTAGTAATTTAAAAGAGACCCACCAATAACTATGTTTGGTACGTATTTTGAATGGCAATCTATCTTGCAAGTTTATATATGGTAATCTAATAAATTACTGTTTGATAAAATTACCTTTTTTTCTTTTGATCGCTTTCTACTCGCATCCTCCTTTACCGATGTCGCTGGAACCTCCATATCGAAGGTTCCAAGCCACACCCTCTTCTGCGAAGTCAGACTCACGGTACGCTGCAAAATTTCTTTCAATCGGTGGCCTCCAGTTTCCTCACTGGTAGCTTGCAATATTATTTATAAATATAATTTTTTTAAAACATTATCATTTATAAATATAATTTTTTAACATTATCATTATAATATATATATTTTTAAACATTATTATTTATAAATATATTTTTAAAATTAAATATATAATAATATATAAATTTTAATAAATTTAATTTAAAAATATTTTAAGAATTTGATGTTATATGACTAGTAATTTGCTTGTTATACCAAATACAGTAATCATATATAATAATCTATAAATAGTAATCTATCTATAGATAATTGATAGTATCGTTCAGAATTGCGGGCCAAGTTTGTCTCTTATTATAACTAACGTTGTGTATACTCAAAATTCTGGCTGTCTTTTTGTCTTTCTCATTCGATTTCTCAACCATTTTATTGGGCCAGGCAACATTAATAACCTGAAGTTGGCACGCGAAGGAAGTGAAACAGTAGCAAGAGGGCAAGAAAATAGCAGAAACAGTGACAGCCCAGCGGAGAGCGGTGAGCCCTGGACAAGAAAAACAGTACTGTAGGAGAAAAGGACTAAATGTACTGGAATGTGTGTATTTTGAAAAGAGGGAATTCTACTATTTTTTTTACTTTTTTTCTTTTCCCCGTTGTTTCTTTGAAAGAAAGAATCGACAACATCTTGTTTGAAATTCTTGGCGACTCCTCATTTGTTCCCAAAAAGGCCCTTCCCCTACTGTTTGTATCCTCTTATTCCCTGCGTGCCCCTAACTACTTCGATCACCATTCTAGCTGCGGTCATCGATCTCATCAGGACCTCCTTCAGACGTTCAGCAAAGAGATGTAGCGATCTTACTTTCCCAAGAATCTTTTCGTCCAAAAATAGGAAAAAATTAGGACAAGTGAATCGTAGATGACGCCGAGAAACAAAAACAAAACCTCTTAATAGAACTGGTTAAGAAAGGCCTAGCTCCCTCTCTTATCTCCGAGCTCCTCTCCTCTCTTCTTCCATAGAAGAGCAAAGGAACAGATCGAAGGCCTTTCCAGACACCGAGGCGTGGCTATGGCTTGCTGGCCCCTTGCCGACTGATCCACCACCTCCTCCTTGGTCGAAATCTGAAGGCTTACAAGCTCTCAAACAGAAGAAGAGAAGATCGATGAGCGCAAGAGAAAACCCAAGGTGATGACACGTGCGGTTAGTACGGTATGCACATGCCTTGTTTCACCCACTTCTCCTTCGCCTCCGCTTCCTCCTCTTCTCCCTCCCTTGCATTAGATCTCGGGTTTAATTTTCCTTGGGTTTTTAGTAATAAGGCTTGTTTGATTTAAAGCTCCCCCTCCGCTGCGATATATCTCGATCTCCATCTCTCCGGTGATTTGACACGGGAAAAGATAGCCACCAGACATGGCTTTCCCCTCACGTCTCCATCTGATCTCCTTCTCGCCATAGCTCTTGGGTCTACTATTCGGCCTTCTAGACCTCTCCCTTCTTCTCCCCTCTCCTACCCTAGACCTTTCTATATTATCCTTTTCTCTCCTTATATTTATTCTCTTCCTAGTCTTCTTTCGGGTTTCTTTGGTGCGGGGATGGAGGAATTCTCCCGCTTGGGGGGTGGAAACTCTAGGGGCTCTTTCATATATCTGTCCTCATCGTCGGCCGCCGCCACCACTACGGCATCCCCTACTCCACCGCCAAGCTCCGCCGCCTATGGGCGGAGTTTCTACCCCACGGCGCTGCTCCAAAACCCTAGCCCTCCAACCTTCAAAGCCGAAGCCGGCTCCTCGCAGCACCAGTCTCAGAAGCTGGGGGAGATGTCGCAGAGCGATGTGGAAGCTATCAAGGCCAAGATCATCTCCCATCCTCAGTACCCAAGCTTATTGGGAGCTTATATGGATTGCCAAAAGGTCACCCATTCCGAACTCTATATTGTATATATACTACCATAAATCTCTGATTATATAAATAATCCTCTTGACTTATTCGCAATAATTCCCATGTACTCTTATGTGTAGGTGGGAGCGCCACCGGAGGTGGTCGCTCGACTCTCGGCCATAGCCCGAGAGTTCGAGGCATGCCCGAGCTGCCAACACGAAGCATCCACCGACCCCGAGCTGGACCAGTTCATGGTGCCGTTGTCAACCTCCTCTCTCTTCTCTATCTCTACTCTCTCTCTCTCTCTTTCTAACCATGTGAATTATATTGTAGGAGGCCTATTGTGACATGTTAGTTAAGTACCGGGAGGAGCTAGCGAGGCCACTGCAGGAGGCCACGGACTTCCTAAAGAAGGTGGAGTCACAGTTCAATGCTCTCACCAACGGCGCCTCAGCTCACCTCTTGTCTACTGGTAATATACTGGTGATTCTAATTGCCATTATAATATGATCCAAGCCAGGGAATCTAAGATAAAAGGGAAACACTTTGTTTCAGGGGCTAGGATTTATCAATTCACTGTTTGTTTTTCCATATCATCTGTGAAAAAAAAAGGTAAAGAGAAACTGTAGATCTTGTGCTTAGGGTTCCACACACTTTACCCTTCAACAGTGCAATGGCCGGGGGTTTGCCAGTATGACAGGATAGGAAAAAGAAGTACAAATATAATTACGAGGTAGCTTCCCCCTCCACCTTTCACGCTGGCCTGACGAGAACCTTGACCGATTTTGTTCTTTATTATATATATGCAACATTTATTTTTATTTTTATTTTATTTTATAGTTTTTGTTTCTAAAAAAATAATAACGTGAGAGATATGTCGGAGAGGACTGAGAAGTGAGAAGGCTCTACGACTCCGTCACGAGGCTATGGCAGCACCTGCTCCCATGGTCTCCACACGCATGCCTCCCTTTATTTAGGTGCCAATTTATTTATTTTTATCATTTTTTTTCTTTTGGTGTATTGTTTATAGAAGAAGAAAGCAGGAAGACGACCTTTCTGTTTGTATTAGTAATATATAAACGTACGGACGCGAGGTGAGGAAACCACACGTTGGTGTCTAATAAGCTAGCTTTTTCGGTGCTGACAAGGCACCTCTTTAGGGTTCTAAAAAGAATCCTTTCTCGAGAATAAATGAATAGCAGTATCATATTTCTTCTTTCCCTTTTATTACTTTTTTTTATTTTATGTTAGAATATCATGACTCTTCTTTAACCTCCTCCGTTTCAAAACCTCACTCTCTCACTCACTCACACCCACCCACCCGCCAACATTGGGATGCCATTCTAATCACTCTCTCGCCCCCTTAGCAATGCCAGCTACTTCTACTACTACCGCAGTACTTTTTTGTCAGTGTTCGATCCCGTGGCATCTTACCATACTACCGCAGTACACTGCACGCACGTTGATAACATATTTATTGGCTTATATAATCCATTTTAATTTGTGTGACATATAATGGATGAGTTAGGTAGTGCAAGAGTGTGTTTAATGCATCCACCAATGCTCAGAAATGAGGGATGATAAATTTTTATATATGTTAAATGGAAGCAGTATTTGGAAGATGGTTAAATTGGTTTCTCTAGCTTACGCGTACAATTGTATGATGTCACGCATTCATGTTATTCGGGCGTTTCTTGCCCATAGAATTAGGCATGGTTTGTACGAGCATTGAGGTGAATGCAAAATGGCCCTCTGATATAATAGATTGCAGCCGGCCCATTTTTCACTTTCTTCTGTGCACTCTCTTTTCTGGTGAGCTGTAGGGATTAAATGTCAATAACGTTCTTTTTGACTGTTTTTTTAAGGGGCTGCCAACTTTGACAGTTGATTAAGTACAGAGATAGAGATGATTTATTTATTTTTTCCTTCAAATTAAACGCTGGGGTGACTAAACTCTCAAGAGAAGTACTCAGAAGATAATGATATGTCAATGGAGAAGAAATTACCCTTCAACCGTATAATAATCGGATGAAAATCATTGATGAACTACTTAACATCTACTGAACTGTTGAGAATCAACCAACCAAATGAGCCAGAACTTTTTGAATCCGTGCTTTTGTGAGATTTTTAGGTTTTTTTCTTATGACATCTTTTTAAGGCTGCTGATCATTGATTATAACTGCAACGGAGTCTCTTCATGATCTTCATTGCTCTCATGAATATAATCATTGTTATTGCCATATGAAAATTCTCTTCAAAATCCTTCCAGAAGATATTTATTTTGCATAGTTATCTATTGTGTTTGCTGCATATCATATAATGCTTGCTTTGCATAATTGGAGTATTTCTGAAAAACATAAGAATCTACCAATTGGCTTTTTTTTTTTTTTTTTTGGGTTGGGGGCGTGTGTTGGGGGTTAACTGGGCGTTCATCCAGTCTAAGATTTTATTAAATTCAAGTTAGCTTGGTTGTTGGACTATATGTTGGCATACATTATTGTGCATTTGATGCATGAATGCTTTTGTTGAGCAAAATGAGGAAAAAAAAGATTAATTGAAACATTTTGTGATTAGAGCCATAAAGATTTCCTTCCATGCTCTGGGCATCTTCTGCTGCTCAAAGTACTGCTTGACAACCTCATAAACATCCTTCCCAATATTTTCTAATACCTCATATAAAAATCTAGTGCGAGGCCATCTGGGTTAGAAGCTTTGTCAGAATGCATTGACTTCAGAGCTGACCATATCTCTTGATCTATCACCTCAGCTTCCATCACATCCTTGTCCTCAATAGATATATATGATCCACTATTGGTAAATGAGGCCTAGAGCATGGAGTAGTTGTGATACATCTTTCTACAAAGTACTCTTGACCTTCACCTTTGATTCCATCACCTGCCCCATGGCATTCTCAACATCATTTATCCTATTCCTTCTTATAATAGTAGAGTTAGGGAAAAACCTTGTATTCTAATCGCCAGATTAGAACGTTACCACTTTGTTTTCAAAATAGATCATGGATAGAGAGAAGTTTGTGATACTCTAATTTTCGACCTTAGCTTATTCATATTTGCCAAACTGAGCTGACCCTTTACCTCTTCGGGGTACAATAGATCACTGATCATGTTCTCAAATCCTACTAGATTATTAAAGATGTCTACTACACCTTTATTCTATTTTAAAGCATATTTAGTTCTCTTCAACTTCCTGATAAGGCCCACCATTGGAAACGAATCAGTGACTGAATACCAAGCATTCCAAACCATATAAAACAACTCTTGAAAGGGTATCCACATTTTTCAAATATGAAAGAGCTGGCTTTGTCTCTTCCTATCAGAGTTAATAAAAGAGGGCAATGACCAGTACCAACTCTCATTAAATGATAAACGATGGCCTTAGGGAATCTTTGAAGCCAACCATCATTAACTACAGTCCTGTTCAGTCACTCACAAATCCTACACCACATGAATTTTTTAAGCTGAGATTATCTAATATCAATATATTCTAAGATCAAATAGACCAATGTCAGTGAAAATTAACTTGCTACACCTCCATTTGTATCAAACTGCAAATTTTAGATCACATCTTGGAGTTCAAAATTGCAAATTGGATTGGATATCATCATCAAGTATGTCAAGTTTCAGTGTTATACCAAATAGAATTTTGTCATAGTGGTTTTTATCAGAGCAAACTTATTATTGTGCATCTAACTATCAGTATTCTGACTAAGATTCTTTTAAAATACTTAAAATGGAATTTCCCTTTCAAGTTGCAATATCTGATTGTGACTTGTACGGCTCTCTTTTCTACTATTATATCTCTATGACACTTTGTCCCAATGGTGATGCTAAACATGTTCACCTCCGATTCCTCAATCATTCAGCATCATGGTATTATGGTGGAAGTTCCCCTCAAGGTGAAGGAAACAATTTATATCTAAACAATTTGTTCCCTCATCCTATTATTATCAGATTTCCTGTTTAACCCAAATTTCCACAGAAATATAATTTTGGGAACTACAGAAGTGACATATTGATGGTCAAGTAAAATGGGGCTTTTGATGGAATTTAGGAGGATATATCGGGATAGGTCAAAGCCAATTTGCATGGAATCTTGTACGTATCTTTGCTAAAATTAGACAGTTATGTTTGGAACTTGTATGATGACACTTCTGAAAATGGTATATATGTAATTTTTATCCATCTTTAAGTAATTTTTGCCTTGCATCTCTTTTGTATCCCAAAATTAAATAGTAATCTCTCTTTATTGGTTGTATCATTTTTCATACCAAAAATGCTTATATCTATCTTTTTTTTTTCAATATATTGCTTATTTCTACTTCTCTATAGCAATCTATATATAGGCAAATTTCTTGACAGCCACAATAAGATCCTCAACTTCCTTTCTTCCTTGTTTCATTTGAACTTATGGTTTAGTTAGTGTCATAAAAACTTTTTCTTTCTCTGCCCTCCTTTCCATACTCAACTCAACTCAACTCATCTAAGCCTTTTTTTCAACTACATGGGGTCAGCTACATGAATCTACTTTCTCCACTCTGCTCTATTAAGGACTAAGTCGATATTCAAATTATAAATAGTTATATTTTTTTAATTATTTCTATTCATATTAGTTTAGGTCTATCTTTACCTTTATCTTTACCATGAATTATTAAAAGATCACTCTTTCTAACGGAAGCATTTAAAGGTCTTTGTTGTATATGTCCAAACCACTATAATCGATTTTCTCTCATTTTATCTTCAATTAGGGCTACTCCTATCATTTCTCTTATATGCTTATTTCTAATTCTATCTTTTAAAGTTTTACCACATATCCATCTTAACACGCGCATTTCTGTTATACTTAATTATTCAAATGTTATTTCAGTATTACCCAACACTCTATTCTATGTAGCATAGCTGGCCTAATAGCGGCTTTATAGAATTTTTCTTTCAATTTTAATAGAATGTGCCAATCATACAATACTCCCGAAACACTCTTCCACTTAATCCATCTTGCTTTAACTCTATTGTTCTGTTTGGATAGAGAGAAAAATAGGAAGAAAAAAAAATGGAGGAAGAGAAAATGGAGAGAAGAGAAAAGTGGAAAGAAAACATTTTCTCTCCTTATGTTATTAGATGAATGAAAGGAAAATAAAGAGAAAAAAAGTTGATAATTTACAATGATAATAATGCCCTTATTACAAATGCTTATATACTTTTTATTAATGGTCCAATATTTTTTCTTTGGGAGGGTCAATATCGGAATGAAAAAAAAAGAAAGACAATCCTTAAGTTTTCTCTCGGAAATCTCTTCAATTTCGAAGAGAAAACTTTTAGATGGGGCCCACCATTTTTTTTTCTCTTCTCTTCAATTTTTTCCTCCCATTCAAACAAGGTAAATTTTATTTTTTCTCCTATTTTTTTTCTATAGTTTTCTTTCCTCTCTACTTTTCTTTCCATCCAAATACAGTGTATGATTCATATCTTCACCTATTTCACCTTTTATTAGATAATTAATCCCAAATACCTAAATTTGTTACTCCTTGATATTTTTTGGCTTGTAATCTTCACTATTTCTTCATTTGTATTTCTACTCCTACTAAAATTATATTTCATGTATTCAATTTTAGTTCTACTAATCTTAAAACCTTTAGAATCTCTACCTTTTTTTCCATCTCTTTGTAAATTTGTGTTTATTTGCTTGTATTTTTAATAAAGTGAAGGAGATTCTTTTACTTCCTCCCTCAATGTTCCAAAAAAGAAAATGTGTATTCCCTCTTATTAATTCTAGCTATAAGAACATGAAAAAATTTGGAACATTTTTGAAAATATAATTTCATAAAATATATGCAAAAATATGTATTCTAAATTTTCTAAATTTTAATAATCACATTTAAACAAATAGCATGATTTAATTATATATTTTTATAATCAGTATATAATGTACCTGACTTTTTGTTTTTTGTTCCTCCTCAGACATAATGTCAGGTTTCTAGTTTTATTGGTACATATGCTTTCTGTTTGCTGCGTGGAACACATTGGGATTAGCCTGCCATGGCAGTGGAATTTCCTAGCAAAGCAAATGATGAAAGAAATTGATAAAGGCTGATATCACAAAAAAAGGAAGCCTAGGTCTTATATTGACATTTTGCATTGTTTGTACCTCAAATCTCAATCATCCGAATTATTGTCACTCTCTGGTGTATAATCTGAACACGTTCATTATATCGCGGAGGAAAAGGGTGGGCCACATCATCCCGACAATATCTTCTATAGGATTATATATACACCAGTTATATCGCATGCCTCGCTTTCTATGCAACCTTATCTTCTGGATGGCTCCAAACTAGGATTCATGACCAGAGAATACAGCCTGTCATGGACCTTGATTCCGTGCCGGTTTTGGCTCTCTTTACCTTGATGTTTTTGATAATTTTTTGAAAATAAATTAACGTCCGACCTTTCAACGTGTCAAATTATAATATTTAATTTTTATTAATCTGTCAGATAACATTTGATCTACTATATCAAACTTGTTTAAAATTTTTATTATTTTTATTTTGTGTAGTAAAAAAATAACTGCATGCATAATTATTTTTATATCACATACAATTATTTTTTATTGCATATATTATTTCTTATTACACAAAATAAATATAAGTTTGCAAATAGTAATTATATAGTGAACAATCAAAATTTTTTGAAAAAAATTAGTAGGATGGGTTGGTTGTTACGTGATTGAGATCAATAGTGATAAAATGCTATGGTCTGATCCACTAAACGACTGAATACTAATTTGCTATATTTTTTTAAAATGTTAGTGTCGGATATGTATTCTGCAGTCATCCAGTTTCCTCTGGCTGCTGAGTCCAATTCAATATAACGGCTTCTGAAATTAGGCCATTGTTGTTCCATGCTCGTCCTGTCCTACTTTTTTTACTACTGTGAAAAAGGGAATTCAGATTTCAGACCCCCACTCCAGCTTGGGATTGGACAAGCAAAGTGAACTGTACTACATGCAACAAAATTTCAGATTTCTTTTTGCCCAAGCTTGAGATTATATATCAGGCTTTCTTTATAGCTTTTAATTTGTTCCTGTGCTGCAGATGAGAAATGCGAAGGTGTTGGCTCCTCCGAAGAGGACCAAGATGCCAGTGGAGGTGAAGCGGAACTCCCGGAGATTGACCCCCGAGCTGAGGACAAAGAGCTTAAGCACCACCTTCTCAAGAAGTACAGCGGGTACTTGAGCAGCCTTAGGCAAGAACTATCCAAAAAAAAGAAGAAAGGGAAGCTGCCAAAGGATGCACGGCAGAGGCTACTCAATTGGTGGGAGCTGCACTACAAATGGCCATATCCTTCAGTATGTGTCACACTTCAGCTAGTATCTCATTCTAACTTAGATTATAAATGGCTGAATGAATTAGGTTTCTTCATAAACTACTGTTTCGGCACAGGAGTTGAATTTATCGGTTGCTAGCATGCAACGTGTTCTTTTTCCTGTTAAAATTGCAACGGCGTCATGTAGCGATATCTATGCGGTTTCTAATGCAATAAACTCTCTAATTATCCTGGTCTAATGCATCTGGGTACATGCAACTGATGAGCAGGAAACGGAAAAGGTGGCCTTGGCAGAATCAACGGGCCTTGATCCAAAGCAGATTAACAACTGGTTCATAAACCAAAGGAAGCGGCATTGGAAGCCGTCAGAAGACATGCAATTCGTGGTGATGGATGGATTCCATCCACAGAACGCTGCTGCTGCCGCTGCTCTCTTCATGGAAGGACAGTTCATGGGGGATGGCACGTACCGCCTTGGCCCGTGATCGCTGTGCCTGCTGCGGCCAGCTTATAATTCATCAGAGGCATGAACATAAATCTATGCATATAACGGTATCTGTGCGCACGTACATGTAGGATTATCATTATTGTGAATGGATACTGTACTTAATTATTATTAAGGTACTTATTAATTATAGTTTAGCTGTATTGGCTGTTTCATAAATGTTGCTATTGTAACATGTTCATAGCGTTAATCTTTGGCCTTCGACCCTTCAGAGGTCATCTGCAGTTTGTTCAGAATTATGCGTTCGGTGCTTTGTTCTTTGGATCGGGATCCTCTCCAGCTCAAGTCCGGACTGAAGAGGATCGGAGTCCTTGCTCTTTGGGATGGAATGTTTTTGTTTGGGCTATGCTGTTTTTTGTTTGGATTTGTAACCACAATTAAAGTGCTTCATGCTTTATCTATTCATTCATCATCCATCCATCCATCCATTCATTGATTCTAGAAATATGATAGTGATATCAGGTCACAAATTGGTTGCTTCAATCCTTGACCCGGGTTTGGATTTTATTATTATTTTACCTAAGCCAGGTTCTACGTTATCCAGGTTTATTTTGGATTAATAAAAAGTATGGATAATCTGACCTAGACACAATTTAGCCCAACTTGAAAACCTATATATATAAAAAAAAAATTTCTTCTTCTCTTCAAATATCTTTCTAATTATTAAGTGAACTTTTACCTAAACTAACCTCGCTTTTCATCCTAGCGATTCATCTCTTTTCATCCACTCTCACTTAATCATATTTAAGCGTTCATTGCATGTTTTGGTGAATCTTATTTACAGTATTTTTAATTTTCTAAACTTATACATTAAAATTTTTGATATAAAAATTCTTGCCTAGCTAGAATTCCTTGCATTTTATTTAAAATAGTAGATAATTTTATTTTTAACTATTAATTACTATATTTTTTTAACTGTGAAAGGAGTTTTAAATACTTGACTGGAGCAACTGAATTGAGTCAAGTTGAGTTCAAGCATGCTTAGCTTCGATATGAGTTATTGGCAATCTTGGATTTCTAGGAAATGATGAGGTATGCTAAACAATAATTTTGATTAGGTAGGCGATGACTCTTCAAATTATTCTTGATTCTTTAGGACGACCTTAACTTTTTAAGTTTGTCATTATTTTATTTAAGTTAGTGTTAACTTTTAAATAAATTAATTTTGATCTAAGTTAGCCTTAATTCTTTAAGTTTAACTTGATTCTTCGTATTGACCTTGACTCTTTACACTGGCTATGATTTTGGTCAGGATGGCTTTAACATTTAGATCAATCAATTTTAATCAGGCTAAACTTAATTTTTCAAGTTAAGCTTAATTCTTCAATATTAGCCTTAATTTTGGTAAGGTTGGCCTTGACTCTTCAAGTCAGCTTCAATTTTAGTCGATCAACTTTGAATCTTTAGATTAGCTTTGACTTTTCAAGTCAGCTTTGCTCTTCAAGTTAGCCTTTTAACTCTTGAGAACAGTTGATTTGATCATCGGCCATAGCTCTTAAGTTGCTTTGATAGGTTAAGCCCCAACTTCAGATGTGCTCTGTGACTGCTCTCAAGTAATATGAGTATGACTCTTATTTATTGAGCTTTACTTGTTCCTTAATCTCTTTTTTAGACAACATGATTCGATACTCTTGCTTCATTCCTATCGATAACACAAATCTTTCGAAGTCCAAAATTAGTTCTTGGATGTTAATTGAGGAGTCAAACTTAACTTGATCTAATAGAGCACATTTTCCAACCAAGCAGCCTAACTTCCTATGAGGAAAGAAGAGGAGCATAAGGGAGGGTCGGAGTTTTCTTCTAAGGAGAACTTTCCAACGTTCAACTCAGCCTGAGCAATGAGAAAAAAGCTTAATATTCTCTATATGAACACCCTAAGTTTCAAAGTTAAACCTTAGAATTGTTTATGTATAGCATTGGGCTGCTTTTATAGAAGTGGGAAAGAGATATGATTTGAGTTGGATTCTCCTCTATGATGGCTCTAATAATTTTGATTCTTGGATAAGGCAGTAATTAGAATCCTTTTTATATAAAAAGGCATTAGGACTAGTCTACCCCTCGAATAAAAAGAGGATTCTGAATAGGTCGGCACTTTTATTGAGGAATTAGCAAAGATTGCTGAATTGTTTGATCGACCACATGTGTCCATTTATAACTATCCGCATTGTGTTGCAACCTAGTAAGCCCAATGGCTTGGTTTTTGGCCACATGGGCATGCCAGATCAACTTGGCCCATATCAATTTAAAAATTAGGTTAGGTTTGGATTTTATAATTTTTGACCTAAGCTAGATTATATGTTATTTAGATTTATTTTGGATTAATAAAAAATATGAATAATTTGACCTAGACTAGCCTAACCTGAAAACCTAAATTATATAAAATTTCTTCTCCTTCTTCCTCAAATATCTTTCTAATTAATCAAATAAACTTTTATAGACTAATCTCTCTATATTCATCCACTCTCACTTAGTTATATTTAGCATTCATTGCTTGTTTTAATAAATCTTATTTACAATATTCTTAAGTTTGTAAACTTATGCAATAAGAATATTTTAATTAAAATTTTAAAACAAAAATTCTTGTTTAAGTTACAAGGCCTTTAATTTTATTTAAAATACTTGATAATTTTTATTTAGCCCTGTATTACTATATTTTTAAACTATGAAAGGAGTTCTAAGTACTTGATTCGAGCTGCAAACCCTCCTTGACTAAAATAGCCCCCTAGGTTTAAATTATATTTTATCAACTTCACCAATTAACTAATAGGTAAGGCCTAAAATATAATCGAGTTAGGTTAAGTTCAAGCATGCCTAAGCCCAATTGAAATTATTTGCTATCATAGACCTTAGGAAATGGGGAGAGGCACCAACCAATTAAGGTAAATTGTGAGATTCAATCCAAATGCTCAAACCACATAAGATCAAGACCCCTTTGAACCAAATAAATAAAGAAAAAAAGAGAGAAAAAAGATCGTAAATGAACAAAAGTTCTAGGAAGAGATAAACTCATCTTCTTCCTAAATTCCTTCTGTGGTTTAGATGAGGCTTATCTTTAATCCCTAACTTTCTATGGATTAGATGAGGCTTATCTCTAATTCTCAACCTCCTATAGATTAGATGAAGCTTATTTCTAATTTTCAAATTTCTCTTATGGATTAGATGAGGCTTATCTTTAGGCTGTGTTTGAAATAGAAATAAAAGGGGATATCCAGGGAATATCCCTTCTTATTCCCAAAAGCCATAACTATGAAGGATAGCTGGGAATAAAGTTAACCAGAGGGATAATCCATAGTTAACCATGGGTTATCCTCTCAATTTATTCCCTAGGAAATACAGGAATAGCTGGTTATCCCTCAAAATAAGAGTTAAAAAAGTTATCCCATGGATTTACCTTTTTGTATTTGATATGATCAATGGGATAGCCAAAGGATATCCCTAAGGATAGCCAGAGGATAAACTCTATCCCGTACACTTATCCAGAGATAGTGTTTTTTCTATCAAACACTACCTTAATCCTCAACCTCTTGTGGATTAGATGAAGCTTATCTCTAAGTTTCAACCTCCTGTGGATTAGATGAGACTTGTCTTTAAGCCCCATCGTCCTTATTTAATCTGATCACCCCTCCTCTAGTAACAAAAGAGAGTTCAAACCTGAGAAATTTAGACAGATTAGGGAGAAAAAAAGAAGGGAAAAAAGGGGAACGAAGAGGCTTATCCTCTTTCTTGAAATTGACTAGGGCTTTAATTGGTAAGCTTTTCTAGATTTCTTCTTTGATTCTTGGTTTTCTATTAATGCTGAATATCATTTGGATTCAAGAATCTAAGGTAGGATGGGTGGTGTCTCTATTTTAAGGAGAGAACAGAGTCAAGGAGAGCTGGTTTCACTGATCCTTTCCCTTATTCTGATGATAAATCCAGTAGGTAAACTCATGTATTTCTTCTTTTGTTCTTTGTTATGGGATCTCCGAATTCAAAGGCAAGCAATGGCCAGAGTTCTAATTTTGAAAAACTCTATTCTGCACTTTGTTTCAGTAAAATTTAACTGATTTGAAGGTCGAACTTGTACCGAAGAGGTGATCAAACCTTTACTAAAATTTAGATTCAGTTAAAAACTGACTATCCTTAGGCAAAACCTGCGATCAGATTGGAGTCGTGAGAAAGAGGACACAGATTTTATTCTTGTGAAAATATGAACCAAAGCATATAGCTATTTAATTAATCCATAAACTAATTTAACCAGTGAACCAGGTTTGACTCAACCCAATTCCTTGTAACCTGGCCCTTTTAGATCTATGTAGCATATTGTTTCTGATCCAATTAAATCCAACATATTTGAAGTCAGGATCATCGTTTGGTTTTAACAACTAGCTGAACTAAGTCTATTTGAACCTAACTCAAGCCTGACTAAGCCTAAATTGAACTCAGTTGGAATGGGATCTAATTGATGGAGTTGTTTTAGTCTAGTTAGAAGTAGGCTTGAGTTTGGTTTAATATTTAATGTAACTAGATGATCCATAGGATTTTAACCCAAGTGGTCCATGATAGGTCTAAGTCCTGAATTTGGATTGAGTTGTGAGCTATTATGATTAAGGAATTAATTTTAAAAAAATTATTCTGTAGGTGACCAACCCGATTTGATCTAACCTAACCCTATTAATCAATGAATCAAGGTATGTAGACTAATTGTAAATTAGTCATTTAATTTGATATATTTTATAATTTTGGTTAGTTATTTATATACTCTTCAATGATGTTCTAGGTTACCTTAAACATCACGACCACTTGTGCTTACATAGAAAAGGAACCTACAGTGTCATGCACAAATCATGACTCATGTTTTCCTCATATATATTTATATAAAAACATTCACGTACAGTATCCAATACGGATTAAGACTCATGTTTATATCCATTTTGATCTTGTTAACTTCAAGACAAATTCTAATAGAAATAGCATATTTAACTTATTCATTCATTTATTGCACCATGTGGGTGCCCATAACATTGCAGGCCACATCAATCTCACGTTCAAAAGCTTACAATAATATTAAGTACAGCGGTCCACCCCCTCACAAACCCTTAGTAATCATGTAATATATTTCATAAGCTAATTAATATTCACTACTAAAGTAGAATCACCATTATCCACAGTGAATTCCTGAGAGAACTTCTTTGTTAGAGTAGCGATCTCGACAGTGTAAGTGCCGTGAAAGCCTCTGAATTTGAACTCTCCTTGATTATCAACATGCCCATGAGCATGGGACAGCCACTCTTGCTTCAAAGCCAGGTACCTCTTTCCAGCTTCATTAACATCACCTTCAACATCAACCAAGTACGCATTGTCCCGACTCATGAACAGCTCCCAAAATCCCCACAATATGATGCCTTCAACCGCAGGATGTGCGTAGGCCTCCCGAAGCATAACCTCCAAGTCATCAGCTCGAATATACTCATTGTCTGATGAGACGTCCAGTTCAGTAAACCAGATAGGAAGACCGAGTATCCCCAACTTATCCAGTGCAGAACATACAATTGGCCCTACAGGATTATCTATATGTCCCTGTAATCCAATGCCTCCTACTGGTGCACCTTGGTCTTGGAGACCAAGGATTTGCTCATATACTTCTCAGGAGATGCTCTTGTATCAGTTCCATCCTCCACATGGTAATCATTCACAAAGAGGGTGGCGGAGGGATCCAGCTGACCGGCAGTCTTGAACATATAAGCTCTAATATCATTTCCCAGCCTACCTTGATAGAAAGAGCCATGAAGCATCTCATTGTTCACATCATAGTGTCTGAACCTGCCTTTGTACCTTGTGAGCAGACCATTCAGACGGTTCTGAACGGCCGTCATTAGATCGTTCTTGCTCAAAGATTTGACCCAGGATTGCACTGCGCCATCCACTTCCCAGAAGATACAGTGGCCTCTAGCCTCTATCCCATTTTTATCACACAAATCCAAGAGCTCATCAGCGTCGGTGTAGTTAAAATTTCCTTGCTGTGGCTCCGTCCAGTACCACTTTAGCTCGTTGCCAAACACTGTCCAGTTGAAATTCTTCAGAAAGAAGTCGACGAAGTCTTCGTTGTCTATGTTTGTTCGATTAATACATGATCCGAAGGGGAAACTGTTTTGTATTTGTTTGACTTTCACGCATGCTCCAAATAACATTTCAGTATCTGATCCAGCTGAAAGTTTTAATACAACATCTCGCTTTCGTACCTGTGAAGCAACCCCACAAAAGGAACAAGAAACTTATACGAGAGTTCATAAGAGCATAAAATCAATAAATGCTATAAGGTTACTTATGTTGGATGAGAGAAAGGTGGTGTGATTCATTTAATTTGGCAGTTGAAGAAACTGGAGAGGCCAAAGTGTGAATTCGAACAGATTTTGATAATAAGGAAGCGGGATTTATAAGACTCAAAACGATGAAGCATGGATGGTTGGTCCTGGGTTAATTAAGGAGAACAACGTTACCTTGTCCGTTTGGTTCTTTAGATGCTTGAATCTTGCTTTCCTGTCAACAGGAAATATCTGAAGCCCTGCAACCATCAGATCAACTCCTGGCGATGGACCTTGAACGTAAACTAATACTTTGGAAGGTTTCTTCTCAATCCTAAACGATCCCCCGATTTCATACCATCTTTCATCATTAGCTTCGACTTGGCCACCATTGACCCATTGGGTGTCTACACCTAAAGCGACATTGATATTTTGAGGTCCATTTCTTTGCGAACCAACTCGGACCCAAGCTGACACTTGGTATGTCAGATGTAACTCAAGTACGTCAGTGATCGTTTGAGAAGGGCCCATCCAGGTCTGCGTACGATTTGTGACAAGAATATAGCGACCACTTAAAGGTTCACGCGGTCCGAGAGAGTCCTTCGCCATTGGAGGAAGCACACGAGGCGAGCCATTGGCGATGGCTAGAGTGCATGGACCGAGAGGAGACCACCCATTGAGGCCATCACTGAGACTGCTGTTCTGGATTATGTTGACTCCATAGGCAACATTCTTAAACCCAAAAAAAAAAAAGTTACAGAGAAATATTTATCTTCTCAAAAGAGGGGTCAGAAAAAAAGAAAGAAAGAAAATGATAGTGCAATGTGCGAATAAAAGAAGAATTGTTCGAGCAGCAGAACTTTTGTTAAGATAGTCTCCACTATCAATGTGCGGATTAGTTTATTTTTTCTTAATTCAATATATCTTTATATTTTTTAAGTAATTTATCAATGATCAATTAAATCCTTTCTCTTTTTTAAACTCATATATTATTCTAAGGTCCCATTTGGCTAAGCTTTTAAGGATTCAAAAAACACTTTTAGAAGTTAAAAAATACTTTAGAATACTTTTATGTTGTTTGATAAAAAATTTTAAAAGTACTTTTTGGCTCCATCAAAAATTGTTTAAAGCTTTAGTTAAAAAGCCTTTAATTTGTAACTTTTTTCAAATCACTACTTACAAAATATTGATTTTTATTAGACTTGAATATTATAAATTCCAACATATATATATATATATATATAGAATATAATATTTAATATTATAATATAATAATAACATAATATGACTATAATAATATAATATGAAGAGTAATATATGATAATATGGTAATATTATAAAAATACTATATAAATATAATATCATTATACTATATAATGTTATAATAATATTACAATATAATATACCATAATATTGTGATATTATGTTATTTGATAATATAATAATATATATAATTATTAAATAATAGTCAACAATATATTATAATAATTTTATATTATAATCATTATTATATTAGAATATTAATATATTTTTTATATCATATTATAGTATCAAATTGGGAGAACAATAAAGTTTAATATATATATAATAGCATATATATGACTATGATGTCATAATATAATGTAATAGATTATATTTAAATATTATTTGGTAATGATATATTATGCAGTATAAAATAAGATAATATAATAATATTATACTATAAAATGTTATAATTTTGTAATATTACTATTATAGTGCAAAAAAAAGGATGAAAAATGTTTGATGTATTTGTATGTGGGGATTAGAGAGCTTATCGTTTAAAATTTTATAATAATAGAAAATCTTGTCTAAAAACTAACTAAAAGGTATTATTTGAACTTTTATATCTTGACTAAGTACTCAAGATTTTTTCAATGTGTAATTGATGTAAGACTGAATACTCATCAATATGAGAACTCTCATATACTCCTCTTACTCAAATCATGCTCGCACCAAGTTAAGGGCTAATATTCAAATCCATAATCAAATCAAATCACAGACATACGAAGCCATACAATGTTCCTTAGCCCTCATGGGCTAAGCATGCTCTAATACTATTTACAGTAATTCAAGACCTCAATCAAAAAAGTTAGCAAGAAAGGTGTTATTTAGTTTTTTTGATCTTATATATATATATATATATATATATATATATATATATATATATATATATATGTATTTAGACTCTTCTCGATACGTAATCAATGTGGAACTAAATATTTACCGGCCAAGGCTCTTGTAAATTTTGCACATATGATTTAAAAATTTGAGCTCATTAAATTAAAACAATGAAGAACACTAGCAATTATCAATCCCAAAAGAAATAAGAATCTCATAAATCTGTTCCCTTTTTCTGTTCAGATCTTAATGTTCCTTGCTCATGATTTTACTGCTACCTTCATTGCCGAAGAAAACAGAGACGGTGAAAATTCTCTATGACATGGTTTTTAACTGCAACTTGTCAATTATTTTCACTTGGATATTAGGAAGCAGATACTGAAGCATGAAACACGTGAACTGATATACCTTCAGGATCAAAACTGAAAATTCTGCTGGAATTTGATAGCAACTGCATCATAAATTGTGGAAGGCAAACAATCGAACAGGACAATTTCAATACTAGCAAATATATCCTGCATGTTTACAGGTAAGCTATACCAATTTTCTACGGTGCTCCTGAATTAGATGTTCTCTAGGACAGATTGGTATAAAAGTTCACCAACTCAAAGTGCCAGATTGTTAACATATAAATGCATGGCAGGAACACAATTTCCTAACCTCAAATCAGGTGGAGTTGATGGTGGTAGCTTTTCTGCGTGTTTAACTACTAAACTGTTGAGAAGAATATCTATGCCAGCAGGTGGGCCTTCTATATATATTACAGCCCTTGAAGCAACCCCATTCAGAAGAAACTTCCCCTGCAACTGCACCCAATCTTGATCCGTGACCTGTGCACTGAACAAGAAGAAGTTTTTCCAAGCTTGATGAGGAAATATCAATTACTCCATAGATATTGTAGCTAAGAAGAAATACCGCAGCTTTGATGTCTACTCCTATGATGGACCTTGATTGTGGCCAATTAGAAGGTGAAGAATTGGATGAACTACAGTTAAGATAGAAACTCACTTGGCAATGCCGATATATTGTTCACGGCCGTTTGCTGCTTGAACCCACAGAGTTGCTCTCACTGTAGCCGGAGTAGAATTCCCAAAAATCCTAACGACTGCAGTGAGCTCGTATGCAAGCTTTCGTTGCAGCCTGCCAGTGACCTCCTGCTGAATTCCATTCCAGTTTTGAGTACGTTCGGTTGCAGAGGCAAAGAAATTGCCACTTAGTGGAAGTATTTTCCCATCTCCCATGGAGTCATGTAAAGCAATCTTGCATCCTCTTCCAGACCAATTGTTCAGGCCATCTTCAAAGTTCGGGTTTAGTATGATGTTCTCGTCTTCATCACCTACGCACCTTGTGTTTGCTTCCTATTAAGAAAAGAAAAGTGCACATCATTCTTCCAGCTCTAGTGATTGAAAAAATTTGAAGAATAGAACTAGAATTTTGTTCAATATATGGTTGTTCAGGACGACGCGATTTTGCTACCAATTTGTGAGACAATGATCATTTGTTTTTGTATCATGGTAGCCAAGGAGGTGAACTCAAGGTCTACAAAATAGGTACTTAAAATTAAATTATTACATTATTAGTTCAATACGGTACGATTAGTACAATACAATATTTATCTTAAATCATGATAGGACATCAATACTTTTTCTTATGCTTGAAACAACCAGGCAGTACAAGATAATTTCACTCAATTTTGATCGGTGCCATACCAATATAATACAGTACAATCAATATGGGTTGGTACTAATTGGTGGGTTAAGGAGGACCTTTTGGGGAGGCTTATGGTGATCCTAATAATCATGGCTTCTTAATTATATTGTTACTCCTGGTAATTAAGAAGAGACTTTGAAGTATTACATAAAGAAGGAGATGATGTAATCAATTGATTGGTACAGCATGGTGAGGGATCTAAAAGAAGAATGTGAGGCCAGAAAACATTAGCATGGAAGAGGATGAAACTTTTTCCACCATCTTTCTCTGGATGGATTCATGTAGCTCTTACTAGGAGTGAAAGCTGAAGAAAGATTTAAACATTGGACTTTGTCAATCATATAAAGCTATGCCTCGCCACTACGTTTTACGGTCATGAATTGAATGGTTCAGTCTAATCCCTCGGAAGGTTCACTTGGCTAATATATAATAATCCGAAGAACATATGACAATCGAAGGAGAAATAGACCACCAGAGAGTATATATTACTTCTTAGAACATCCATAAAACGACCAGACAGGGAGAAAAGAACAAAATCCGCTCACCTGGCACCAACTGGCTCTGCTGCTCTGCGTGTTGGCCATGGTGAAGGCAAGACGAAATAGGAAAAGAAGGGACAGAACAATGGAATTATGGACAAGTGTCAAACAGGTGGGAGGAGGAGAGACAATGCACGAAGATTGAAACGAGTTCTCTGTGGCCAATCAGACAGCCACCTCCCCGTTATATAGAGCTCGGGAAGGCCAGTCCCTGTCTTGGTTTCATTGGGGGGGGACCAGCCAACCAACCAATCGAATTCTATTTCTAACTGAGATTGCAAGTTAAAACCAAAAAAAAAAAAAGAAACAGTGTTCGAAATTTCGTTATCCAATGGTATAAAGAAATTTTAAATTTTAATTACCTTTTAAGATCCCAAGAGATTGATATTGTTTTTAGAAAGAAAATAAAAATATGCTTCTGGTTCTTAAACATTCAATTGTTATAGATCAGTTTTTAATACTTTAAGAATGTTGCATTCTTGTATGAAATAACTGATAAAATAGCTAAAATGTTACCTTATATATTAATCAATTTACATGCTTTGACATATCAATTATTCTATTAATTTAAACTAATTCGATATACTGACATATTAGGAATGTAATATTTATAAAAGATGAGGAACTAAGTTATAATAATTAAATATTTAACGGTCTAAATACATTTTGATGAATGTTTGGGGACCACAAGTATATATATTTTTTTAAAAAAAGAAAGAGTTTGGAGAAGACCCTTTTCTTGGAGTGATAGGTTGCTTCAGCTTTGTGTTTGGGCTTCGGGGGAGCCTTTTTTTTGGCATTATCTTAGTCTTGCACTGCAATAAAAGGCGGTTTTAGCTTACTCTTTCCCTCTCTTTGGAGAACTCTCAAATCATTATGAGGCAGGAGGCAACTAAAGCCTTTGGAGTAAAGGGAAATGGCTTGCTGTATGGAAAACTACTGAGGTCCCTCTTTAAGGCACAATGTGAAGAGGCTCACTGCTTAAAATGCTCTGGTTCAATCCTTAATGACATGGGCTTTTGTCATTCATAATGGGAAGAAACCTGATTAAACTTCCGTTTTATACATAAAATCAATGTAGCAAATCATACATAAATAGAACAATTTGCACAAGAATACCATCTTAATGCCAAGCTTAATCAGATAGTCCCCTCTAAATAGTAAATTTGTGGGTGATTAGATGTAGCCAATTTCCATCTATTATTCAATTACCCATCCCATACCCCGAGGCCTAGCAGAATTGTATTGTACCCTGCTCCTTCGTCCAAGTCATGTCCAGAGTGATACCATCAGATCAAATGGACGGTGATCATTGGTTGAACCACTTTAAGCATCAGTTTTCCAGTTTCCACCACCTTTGTAGTGCCCAAATTTTCAGCTCACATCTTTATTGTCCTTTCCCTTGTGTGAGAATAATTTGCAATGAGCTTGAGAAATATATATCCATATATAGAAAAGAAAGAAAGAAACATTTAGTTTATCTAAATATGTGGCAAACCAAGAAGTTGAGCTCAGATTGTAAAGAGAATGAGAAGCATTTAATTCATGGATTGCGTGCAAAAAAGATACAACGCCGAGGAAAGCAGTTGCAAGGAGATGAAAAAAGGATCGCAGATAATTGACGGTACGAAACAACTTCCAAATATTCAAATGGCCATCATTGAGTACGAGGGTGTTTGTGGATTCTTTGGATCAGATTGCATGCATCTACCACACTACCTCTTTCCTAGCTCCTCCAGAGGAAACTAAACAAATGGGGCAAAAGGAGACCAAATCCTCTGACTTGGGACCGATTTAAAGACCATTGCTTCTAGGAAAAGATATTAGCTAGGAGATTTATCTGTATCTATGTATGTATGTAAAGAGAGAGATTTATTTTTTCATTCTTAAATCCATGTGAATCCCATGCCATCTCATCTTTTTTATTTTTTTAATTTTTAAGATTTATAAACTATATGAATCCAAAGACGAGGAAGATGATTGAATCTAAACTAGTCTACATTCTAATGTAATCAAGCCTATCTTTTTCAAATCTCTCTCTATATATATATATATATGCATGCATGCATGTATCATTGTCACATTTTGAACCTATCATCTCGTCGGAGCTCATGATATGACCCTTAAAGTGGGACTCTAAAGACATACAAGTTCTATTAATATGATAATTAACAACTTATATCATAATCCAAATAAACTTGTTTGCATTATCATCAAAAAATAAAATTATTTATTACATTTACTAAGGTACTATCAAACTCTTTCTAATATACTCCACAAATATTATCCTCAAGTTTTGTAAAAAGATATAGTAATTAAAATAATATTAGCTTACACATAGTAAGAATCCTTATAAACATAAATATGGATATGCAGCAAATATTAATATAATAATTAATAATATATATTAAATAAATTTACATTATGCTGTAAAATACCATGCTACAAAATCTTATTAATCATAAGAAAGATTTTGAAACAACTACATCTTTGTTAATAACAGCATTGAACTACATCACATCAGTATCACATATTAGATCACCATATGAGAATGTATGTGTATGCTAATGATATATTACAGTCATCTTATCAGTACTTTACGTATATAAACCTAGTCTAGCTATCATCTTATGATAAAATCAATTCTCACACTAGTGTTATGTGCTATAAATCTAATTTAACCATCATTTTGGAATAAGATTGGTTCTACATGACCAGTCCATTAAATCTAGCCATCATGCCTCACTAGTGCCATGTGTCATAAGCCGGGCTATCATCATAGACCAATCCAGGCTAGAATTAGTATCATGCATTATTAGCCAAGTTTATGTCACGTATTATAAACCTAGTCTACTAATTATCTTGATTAGCTTTGCATGAGTGCCTTAAATTTAGCCATCACCTTAGACCTCATTGGTACTACATCACCAACATTCGCATAATTAGTTTACATGCGCATCTTTCAAATCCACGTCATGAATTCTTGAATGTTTTTAATATTTAAAACATATTTTAAATCCACACAACAAATGATACCAAAACTATGCTATCATAGTATAAAATAACTCATATACATGCATAATCTGAACCATGCTATCATAACTAAAAAATAATTTATATCTATATGTAACTAAATTTGCTATCATAATGCATGCTCATAAAAAGGTATATACGCAAAGGATTCATACATATCGCGTGAAAATATATATAAGCTTTGTACACATCATATAAAAGTATTCACAAAGATTTTTACGTCAATATGATAATCAATCAACTCAATAGACCAGTTGCCTACCAAGAATACTTGATACAATCAATTAGAATCAAATCAAGATCCAATTAAACAATTATATCAAAACCTAGACAATTAAAGTCAAATTTGGACCATTCCAAATTAATCACAACTAAACCAAGCTGAATTTATCAATCAAATCAAATCAATCAAGTACCCAAAAAATTAGAGCCAGGTCTGGATCAAATTCAGATTAAACAGGTCGAAACCTAGCCAACTAAGTCGGGTTCAAATCTGACTCGATCTATAAGACCACTGAACCCAAGCCAATTCAGAGGACCTGACCCAATTAGGCTTATTTGGGTCTTTTGTGTGTGTGTGTGTGTGTGAGAGAGAGAGAGAGAGAGAAGGCGTGACACCCTCCTAGTTTTGAAGTGGTAGCAGAAGTTGAGGTCTTTTTACTCCAAAATCTTTCTCTGCTCCATTGGCCTAGAATATGCAGCCAGAAGATGAGCCCGGACTGGATAGCAGGTTCGAGGTGCTACAATCATTATGCAAATTTTCACGCAGCCAAAGAAAGTACATTGCAGAGCGTCACCATCTTCTTTTTATCCCTCGTTGTTGAATACATAGCAGCAATAACATTAATTTCCCTCGCAACTGCTTAACCAAGAACAAATTTTCTATTACATATCAGCTCTGCTTCCACTGTCTCCATTCCAATATTCGCATTCCCCTGCCTGCCAGTGTTGTTGTCTAACTTCCCTTTCCTTTGTCACCCTTATACATCGCATAAAAATACCTTAAAATATCACAATGCACCAAACAACGTAAACTTTAACTGGCCTCACGTACTCTCCTAAGAGGGAAGGACGCAAAAGGCTAAATTTGTATCCACCAATGATGATCTAATCAATAATCTTTTTTTTTTTTTTTGGTACAAAAAAGGGAAAGGAGGGATAAGCCGACCCGTAGCTAGGTCCCATGCGGCTCCGTTCCCCGTCAGGGTATGTTCCGTGCACGGCGCTGGATTTTCGCAGCCGTTCCCCGCCCGAAAGCGAGTTGGTCAACCTGGCCCCACCCAGGTACTAGCAGTCAGGCTCCAAGGATTAACTTTGAAATTATTCGAGTCGACCGCAGCATCATTTCTCGAACCTGAGACCTCCTGATGGCGTGGAGAAGGCCCTGACCACTAGGCTACCGCCTGAGCGGTAATCAATAATCTCTTTGAATGTCAACAGTTAGTCCATTCATGTACATATGATGGCGATAACATGAGAAACAGATTTTCTGAACCACATCGTACATACTTGTTTTAAGAACCAGTATTCCAAGCTCAAGCTCCATTGCAATCTCTGTTGGGAAAGAATCCATATACAAACAAATACTAGCTAACCGTAATAAGCAGCGAAATAATAAATAAAATGCACAACCACACAATTACACAGAAACATTAAGATTTACATGAAAAATCCCTTTGAGATAAAAAAAAAAACCATGAGCAAGCCAGAAAAGAAGAACCACTATAAAATAATAAATATTCAAGTCTCAAAGTTCTTTGCCAGGACTTGAGAAATAATCAATAGAAATATAAGGATTACGTATGGTCTTCTGCGTTACCTTCTTATTTTTTTTCCTTCTCTTCGTCTTTTCTTGTTTCTCTTCCTCCTTTTCTTCATGTGGAATCCACGCTCACCACGGAATCAATGCTCACTAGAAAGAAGGAAGATCCCACTACGCTGCTCCCACGGCTCACGATAGCGACTACTCACCAAAAGAAAGAAGGGAACCAGAGAATAAAGGACGCGCGCTCCCCTTTTTCTTCTCGGCGGCTTCTACCAAAAAACTGAAGAAAAAGGACTAGGGAAAGAGGGAACGCACGCTCCCTCCCTTTCAGCCCTGTTGCCCAGATGTAGTAACCCAAGAGGAGGGTGAATTGGGTTATTTTAAAAATTTAATTGCTATGCAGATAAATGTACTTTCAACCCTAATTTTGATTTGCAGCGGTGAAGTGGAGTGCACAGAAGAATATCAACACAAAAAACAAGCAATCACAAACACACAGAAATTTATAGTGGTTCGGTGCCAAACTCAGCACCTACATCCACTCTCCAAAACCTTTGGGAATTCCACTAATCGTATCACAATGATTACAACCTCTAGCCGAACTAGGCTAGCCCTCTTGTTTATACGGCACAAGGCAGCCAAAAAAACCCCTAGCTAAACCTAGGCTAGTCCTCTTGTTTCACGGCACAAGGAAGCCAAGAACTCCTAGCCAAACCTAGGCTAGACCTCTTGTTTAAATGGCACAAGAAAGCCAACAAACTAGGGTTCACTAACCCTTTTACAAGATAATCAGAGTATGTAAAGAAGAAGCTCCTACAAAGAGCAAATATTCAGAATATACTTTACAACTTTTTGAAGCAATAAACTCAGCAATAAATGAACTCGGTTGTAGCAGCTGAAGTCTTGAATGCTTGAAAAGCTTCAATGACTCGGATGACCATTCGGAGCAAGGAATGAGCTTGAATGCACAGCAACCACTCAACAAATATTTAATGAAGGCTCTTTTCTTGGATTTTCTTTCTTTGAAATTTCTTTTCAAAATTCATCGTCAAGGTGTGCTTCTAATCCCAGCTATTTATAACCATCTAACAAGAAAATATCCGTTAGATACAAAAGAAATAAATGGAAATAATAATAGGAAGAAAATATAACCGTTAAACATGTTTCCCTTAAGCATTGAATGCAGATCTCCATTTGAGGAAGGATGAGCACTGTAAACATTCAAAAATCAAAAGTTAACAATAGCTTGAAATAGCAATAGAGAGAGAAAGAGAGAAAAAAAACTCTTTAGGCGGCGGTGGACTTGAAGAAAGAAGCTCCAGGTAGCTGAGAAATGAATGTCATCGTCCAAGAGTAAAGTAATAACCCCCAGCTAGCTCATCAGTTAGCTAACCAGAGACAACACAGCAAAAGAACCTTTCTGAGACAGCACGTTAGTTAGCTCGGTAGATAACTCGCCAGCTAACTCCATTTGAAATCCAAACGGCTGCAGGAGAGAGATAGGATAGCTAGTTAGCTGAATAGCTAACTAAAGAATGGCTAGTTAGCTAACGAGCTAACTAGAAGCAAAAGTACTCAGCCATCCTCCAGCTTAGTTAGCTCTCCGGCTAATTGAGCAAAAGGCAGCCAGTCAACTGAATAAAGTAGCTAACTCTCCAGCTAACTAGCCAACCGGCAGCTAGCTTTCCAGTTAACTAAAATTTAAATCCATTCGACTGTAACAATTCCTATGAAAAATAGTTAGCTATCCAGTTAGCTCCATGATGAAATAGTTAGCTAAGCAGTTAACTAAAAGAAACGTCAGCTAGCTAGAAGGAGTTACAGTTAACTAACAAGACATCCAGCCAGCTAGCTAAAATGGAAGGGTGTTCGGCCGAACCACTGTAACAGGATTTTTAGTTAGCTGAAAGAAATTCCAGCTAGCTCACCAGTTAACTAAAATAAAGGGACGTTCGGCCAGGCACTGAGATAAGTTCCTTAGTTAGCTGAAAAGAGCTTCAGCTAGCTAACAAACTAACTCACCAGTTAGCTGAAATAAAGTGACATTCGGCCAGGCAACTGTGATAGAAATTTTAGTTAGCTGAAAGGGCTCCAGCTAGCTAACAAGCTAACTCACCAGTTAGCTGAAATAAAGGGACGTTCGGCCAGCTTACTGAGACAAGTTCCTTAGTTAGCTGAAAGAGCTTCAGCTAGCTAACAAACTAACTCACCAGTTAGCTGAAATAAAGGGACGTTCGGCCCATACACTGTGAAACTTTCCCAGCTAGCTGAAAGTCGTGCCAGTTAGCTAAATAGACTAACAAGCTAACTAACCAGTTAACTCCAAGGCTAATAATCATATTCAAAGCAAATTAAATGAAGTACTTTCTTACCAGTCGATTTTGCATGAAGATACTTACTTGCAAGGCGACCGAACTTACCTATATCAATCTTAGAATTGCTTAATTTATTTTGTAATCATCAAAATTAATCTGGGGTCAACAAGCCCTAGTGGGCTGAATAAATTGGGCCATGGGCCCAACAACCTCTTCCTTCAGCCCATAAGAGAGGCTATCTCATGCTTCCTTAGTGTAAAATCATGCCGACTAGCTATCAGCACATCTCTTACCTTTCTTTTGACAATATCTTTGTCAGCATGTCTGCCTCATTTTTATCTGTGTAAATTTTCTAAAGCTGCAACTGCTTTTCTTCAAACACATTTCGAATTCAGTGGTATCTAACATCTATATGCTTTGACTTGGAATGAAAAATTGGGTTCTTGCATAAGTTGATGGTGCTCTGGCTGTCATAATGTACCAGGTAATTTTTCTGTTTCAGCCTTAATTAATGTAAGAATTCTTTCATCTACAACATCTCCTTACAGACCTCGGTAGCAGCAATATATTCTACCTCTGTGATGGAGAGAGTTACACACCTTTGCAATCTGGATTGCTATGACATAGCTCCCCCTGCAAAAATAAGTATGAAACTGATGTGGACTTTCTTGTATCAATATCTCTCGCCATATGCATTTGTGTAGCCACTCAACATAGGTGGACCACCCCCAAAGACTTTGGAGCTTCCTCTGAGATATCCAAAGATCCACTTCACTGCTACCCAATGCTCTTTCCCTAGATTTGCAAAAAATATGCTATCAACACCCACTATATATGAGATGTTTGGCCTCGTACATAACATTGCGTACATCAAACTTTCGACTTGTTGACCCAATTGAGGATTTTGATGATTAACAAAACTATTTGAGTATAACATTTGAAGTTACTAATGATTTTGATTAAGTTTTTCAGATTATAAGTCTACTTGATAATCAAAATCAAGAGTCAAATCAAGTTATGTTTCGAATCTAATGTCAAGGTAAGATTGCAGACATTAGAGTCGACACATGGAATCGCAGAGTCGACTCCGAAAAACGGCACAGACTTAGAGTCGACTCCGAGACTGTGAGAGCTGACTCTATCAGAAAAAATAGAACGATGGATTTTCAGGCCACGACTTAGAGTCGACTCCCAGACTGTTAGAGTCGACTCCAGAAGAATTTTGTGTCGACCCCAGAAAAGTCAGAGACGACTCCAGATCGAGCGGATTAAATAATTTCGAGTTAGAGCCGAGTCCAGAAAAGTTAGAGCTGACTCCAGAATGTCAGACACGGCTCCAGAACTATCAAAATGACTCTAAACTTTATCTTTATCTATTTTAATCCCAATGGCTATTGTTATTTATGGATCTAATCCTTCTTACACTTGCTTCTAACGGATAGTTTCAAACTATTTATGGATTAATCGGATCTATAAGAAGAGGGTTTGTTGCATCCCAAGAGAAGACAAGAAAGAGGCAAAAAGAAAAGAATAGAGAAAACCTTTGAGATCTATCAGAAAAGAAAAGAGGGAAAACTTGTAAGCAAAGATCATACTGATTCCCCAAAAGAAGAGAGAGAGATTCCAAGCCTTTGCTGTTCTATCTATAAGAAATCTCAAGAGAAGGAAGAAGCCCTAGTTTTTCTGATCTTCTGAGTCTCAAGAGCATCTTCAAAGGAAGATCCATACAAAGGAAGATCCATTCAAAGGAAGAGAAGGAAGAAGCCACCAAGATCTGCGAATCAGGCTTTGATTTCTACTCTCTTATTATTGTTTCATTATTGTATATTTGCTCATTAAAGGAGCTGGTTTTTTCTTGTAAAATCAAATATTGTTTGCTGGGTCAATCTGGTGATTGATTCAGTTGAGGCTGTTAGCCTTGGGCAAGCATTAGCTTATGGTGATAGGTTTTGTGCTGGTGAGCCTTGAAAACCAGCTGGGTTCGTTGTGCGCCTGGAAAAACAACAAGTTTGAGTTGTGAGCTTGCAAAACAACTCTGCTGTAATCAGGTTGATTATAGTGTGGACCCAAGAGGTACTTGGGAGTGGACGTAGGTGTAGGTACACCGAACCACTATAAAATCTCATGTGTTTGCCGTGATTGTCTCTTTATCTTCAACTCTCTAATTGTGGTTGTTTAGTTTTAATTTGTGAATCTAAGTTTTTATTTCCACTAGGGGTTATCCTTCAAAAGAGTTTAAATTTTTGAGAAACCCAATTCACCCCCCCCCCCCTCTTGGGTTGCTATCTGGACCAACAATTGGTATCAGAGCTAGTGCTCATTTGATTTGATCTACGATCAAGAGTCAAAGATCCACATGGCAACTCAAGCTGGTTCATCTTTTTCGAAGGCCAATCTACTAATAGACCACCCTTATTTAATGGTTCAAACTATGGTTATTGGAAGGCTAGAATGAAAATATTCATTCAAGCACTTGACTATGATTTATGGAGTATTATAGTCAATGGACCACACACACCCACTGCTAGAGTTAATGGCATGGAGATTCCTAAACCGAAACGGAATGGGATGAACATGATAGAAAATTGGCACAACTCAATGCCAAAGCAATGAATGTTTTATACTGCTCATTAGATGCAAATGAATTCAATCGCATATCTATTTGCATTTCTGCTAAGGAAATCTGGGATAGACTTGAGGTTACCCATGAGGGAACAAATCAAGTCAAGGAATCCAAGATTAACATGCTAGTTCATAAATATAAATTGTTTAAAATGGATGCATGTGAATCTATTGCTGATATGTTTACAAGATTTACTGATATAGTTAATGGTTTAAAAAGTCTTGGTAAATCTTATGATAATTCTGATCTTGTGAGAAAGGTCTTGCGTTCCTTGCCTAGGACTTGGGAAGCTAAGGTGACGGCAATACAAGAGGCAAAGGATCTAAGTACACTACCCCTAGAAGAACTATTGGGATCCTTGATGACTCATGAGCTTCAAATTAAGCAACATGTTGATGATGATGAGTCAAAGAAGAAGATAACTATGGCTCTTAAGATTTCTGAATATATGGAAGAGCCTCATGAATCTGAAGATGAAAGTGATGATGAGGACATGGCACTCATCACAAGAAAATTTAAAAGATTCATGAAGAAGAAGAAGTTTGAAAAGAAAAAGCCCTTTGCAAGAAAAGATGAGGACAAGGGCAAAGAAAAAGAAGTTATTTGCTTTGAATGTAAAAAGCCGGGTCACTTTAAATCTGAATGCCCTCAACTAAAGAAAGGCACCCGGAAGTTCAAAAAGAAGGCAATGATGGCCACATGGAGCGATTCGGAAAGCTCAAGTTCCGAAGAAGAAGCAAAGAGTGAAATGGCCAATCTATGCTTCATGGCGGACAATGATGAGGTAAGTCCGAGTTTTCTTGATGACTTCACTTTCGATGAATTGCATAGTGCTTTTTATGAACTAATGGATGATTTTGCGAACCTAAGTTCAAAGAACAAAGATTTAAAAACTCAAATGCAAAAACTATCCTTAGAAAATGAAAAGCATGTTGTTGATAAAGAACTTTTGATAAAAGAAAAAGAAAGTTTGAAAAATGAAGTTGATAGACTTAAGCCTATAGTTGATAAATTTACTCTAAGCTCTATCAAACTTAATATGATTTTGAAAAATCAAAAGGCTGTTTTTGATAAAGCTGGATTAGGATATAATCCACTTAAAAAGCAAAAATCTTTGAAGAATATTTTTATACATGCTGAAAAATTATTAAATATTACTTGTTTTAAATGTGGAAACAAAGGACATAAATCATATATGTGTAAATCCCCACATAATAAGAAAAAGATGATTTGGGTTCCCAAAGGAACAATATTTAATGCATCTAACCATGAAGGACCCAAGAAGGCTTGGGTACCTAAAATTAAGACATGAATATTTTGCAAGAGTGTCTTGCAGCCATCAGACTGAAAAGAAAATGGTACCTGGACAGTGGTTGCTCAAGACACATGACGGGTGACAAAGATCAATTCATCACCCTTGAATCAAAAAGAGGTGGAGTAGTTACCTTTGGTGATAATGATCAAGGCCATATCATGGGTATTGGTAAGATTCAAATTACTCCATCTACTCATATTGATAATGTTTTACATGTTGATGGACTTAAACATAATCTGATAAGTATTAGCCAACTGTGTGACAAAGGTTTCAAGGTTTCCTTTGAAGCTTCTGTTTGCACTGTTACTAATCCCATTGATAACAGCATTATTCTTGTTGGTAAACGCTATGACAATGTATACTTAATTGATTTGAGTAATTTATCTCCAAGTAATCATTGCTTAGTTGCCAATAATGCTAAGATGAATGAAATTGGTTGGCTATGGCACCGTAGACTAGGTCATGCAAGCACACACCTAATTTCTAAATTATTGAAAATGAATTTAGTTAAAGGTATTCCTAGCTTAAATTTTGAAAATAATCGAATATGTGATGCATGTCAATTTGGAAAACAAACAAGAACTTCTTTCAAATCTAAGAATGTTGTTTCAACTACTAGGCCACTAGAGCTACTACACATGGACCTTTTTGGACCTACTAGAACCACAAGTCTAGGAGGAAAGAAATATGGTCTAGTGATAGTTGATGATTACTCTAGATTCACTTGGGTAATATTTTTGGCTCACAAAGATGAGACTTTCTCAATATTCATGAAATTTGTTAAGAAAGTCACTAATGAGAAAAACACTACCATAGTGTCTATTAGAAGTGATCATGGAACTGAATTTGAAAATCACTTATTTGAAAAATTCTGTTTTGAAAAAGGCATGCATCATAACTTTTCTGCTCCTAGAACACAGCAACAAAATGGAGTTGTAGAAAGAAAGAATAGGACTTTAGAAGACATGGCCCGTACCATGATATGTGAAAGCCAACTTCCAAATATTTTTGGGCGGAAGCTATAAACACAGCATGTTACATTCTAAATAGAGCCCTAATTAGACCTATCCTTAAGAAAACTCCCTATGAACTATGGCTCAATAGGAAACCAAATTTAAGTTATTTTCATGCATTTGGTTGTAAATGTTTTATTCATAACAATGGTAAGGATAATCTTGGAAGTTTGACGCAAAGTCTGATGAAGGTATCTTCCTAGGATATTCTACATCTAGCAAAGCATATAGAGTATTTAATAAGAAGAGCTTAGTTATAGAAGAATCCATTCATATAGTGTTTGATGAGTCTTTAGCATCAAGTTTAGATAAATTGATGATGAGGAAGATACATCTTTGATTGAAAGAGATATTGAAAAATTAAATGTATCTTCAGATCAAGAACCTGAAGTTAAGGATGATGAATCACCTAAGGATGATGTATTGATATTGTTCAAAATGATAAAGATCTACCTAGAGATTGGAGATATGCTTATGGTCATCCTAAGGACCTAATCATAGGTGATCCATCTCAAGGTGTGAGGACTAGATCATCAATGAGATATCAATAATCATCTTGCATTTTATCTCATATAGAACCTAAAACTATAGAGGAAGCTGAGAAAGATAGTTATTGGATGTTAGCAATGCAGGAAGAGCTAAACCAATTCACTAGGAATCAAGTCTGGACCCTAGTTGATAGACCTAAAAACCACCCTATAATAGGATCAAAATGGGTCTTTAGAAATAAATTGATGAAAATGGATTGGTAATAAGAAATAAAGCTAGATTAGTTGCAAAAGGATATAATCAAGAAGAAGGTATAGATTTTGATGAAACTTTTGCACCTGTTGCTAGATTAGAAGCCATTAGGCTACTACTTGCATTTGCATGTCATATGAATTTCAACTTATTTTAAATGGATGTTAAAAGTGCATTTTTAAATGGTTTTATAAATGAGGAAGTTTATGTTGAACAACCTCCTGGTTTTGAAGATCATGAATTTCCAAACCACGTCTTCAAACTACACAAAGCACTTTATGGTTTAAAGCAAGCACCTAGAGCTTGGTATGATAGATTAAGTAAATTTTTAATTGAAAATGACTTTTCTAGAGGAAATGTTGATAAAACCTTGTTTTTGAAAAGAAAAGGAAAGGATTTATTAATCGTTCAAATTTATGTTGATGACATTATATTTGGTGCTACTAACAATCTCCTTTGTCAAGAATTTGCTAAGCTAATGCAGGGAGAATTCGAGATGAGCATGATGGGAGAACTAAACTTCTTCCTTGGACTTCAAATCAAACAAGAGAAAGCGGGAATTTTCATTAACCAAACAAAGTACACAAAGGAAATACTCAAGAAATTTGGTATGGAATCTGCTAAACCTCTTGGTACGCCAATGAGTCCCTCATGCAAGCTAGACAAGGATGAAGAAGGTAAGAAAGTAGATCAGAAGCATTACAGAGGTATGATTGGATCACTTCTTTACCTAACTGCAAGTAGGCCAGATATCATGTTTTCTGTCTGCTTATGTGCAAGATATCAATCTAATCCTAAGGAATCACATTTATTTGCTATTAAAAGAATCTTTAGATACTTAAATGGAACTAAAAATGTAGGATTATGGTATTCTAGAGACTCAACCTTAAAATTGATTGCTTATTCTGATTCTGACTATGCTGGTTGTAAATTAGATAGAAAGAGTACAAGTGGGGCATGCCAACTTTTAGGAAGTAACTTAATCTTTTGGTTAGCAAGAAGCAAAATTCGGTTGCATTATTCACTGCTGAGGCAGAGTATGTTGCAGCTGGAAGTTGCTGTGCTCAAATCCTTTGGATTAAGCGACAACTTGAAGATTATGGTATCACACTTGATAAAATACCTATTAAATGTGATAATACTAGTGCTATTAATCTAACTAAAAATCCAATTCAACATTCAAGAACTAAACACATTGAAATTAGACATCACTTTATTAGAGAACATGTAACTAACAAAGATGTTTGTCTTGAATATGTTAATACTAATGATCAATTAGCTGATATTTTTACCAAACCCTTGAGTGAGGAAAGATTTTGCTATCTTAGAGGAGAATTAGGAGTTTGTGATCCTTTAGAATAATTTTCTGAAACTTTTAAGGACAACAACTATCTAGACTTCAATAATTTCTTGAAAAATCCTCTTTGTTCAATAAGGAAATCTATCTAGAAATTTTGATTCATTGTTTCCCCAATTATTAAGGAACACTTATCTAGAGTTTGATGATTAGTTTGATCAGTTTCAGATCCTTGAAATTTGATTTTTTTTGAAACTATTGTGGAGTCGACACCTGCAGTTTGTGGAGTCGACACCTTCTTATTTTGATGTTCTGTCTGAGCAATTAGAGCCGACTCTGGCTTCTGTAGAGCTGACTCTAATTCGACGCTGATAGATTCTCTGGTTCAGAGCCGACACCTCGTTTTCGGGAGTCGACTCTAAGTGGAACTAGGTCAAAATAAAAAGGGCGGAGTCGACCCCAAACGAAACCCATCGTCTCCAAACCTTTCTAAAGCTGTTCCAAACTGACTCCAAACCCTCCAAATCCCTCAAATCCCTTGATTACTCATTCCAATCGAATCCTATGGCTCCCAAAAAGCGTGCTATCATTGGTGGTTCGACTATTCCGATGAAGCGCCGTTCAAATCGGAGGCAACCTTCATCATCTTCTTTATCTGCCACTCAAGATGACTCTCCACCCTCATCATCTTCTCCTCGAGTCGACCAATTAGCGGGTAAGGCTATTACTACCGGAAGAAAAGTTGATTTTAACTTTTTTGTTTCGGAGGGCTTTGCTATTGGACGGTTGTTGAAAGAAATGGGATGGGAGAAGGTCTATTCTTTGGATATCCCTACTTACCCTGCCCTAGTGAGAGAATTTTATAATGATTTATGTAGAGGAGAGGGAGGCTTAGTGAGTGTTGTAAGAGGAACAAAAGTAATTATCACATCCGAATCCCTTGGTAATCTATTGGAAATGCCTACCGTTGGCCTTGTTGAATATCAACATGATGATAGAGGAGGTACACTATCAAGGATGTTAGGGAGAGAAGTTTCTGAGTTTGAGGAAATCTTGGCAAATCAACTTAATTTGGAACTCAGATTACTTTACAATATCTGTGGAAGAATTCTATTTCCTAAAATCGGAAGGTTTGAATATATCTCGGAGCGAGACATCTTATTGATGGACTGCATTCTCACTGGTAGACCTATCAATCTAGCTGGTATGATGATAGGCTATATGGCGGAGGCAGCTACTAAGAAGAGATCTACATTGCCATATGGTATGGTTTTGACATTGGTATTCAGAAGCCAAGGTGTACTTATAATGGATAATGAGCCACTAAGAAAATTAAGGCATACAGATTACTATAGTGTCTCTACAATTCACCGGATGGGCTTTAGAAAAGAAAATGGAAATTGGATAAAAAGAGGACATGAGGCCAGAGCTGAAGAGGTTAGAGTTGAGGAAGTCAGAGGAGAAGACATTCCTGAACCATCTGCTGGACCTTCTTCTGCTGGACCATCTGCTGGACCCTCAGAGGCTGGACCTAGCTCTCAACTTCCACATCAGTCAGCATTGGCATCTGAAAGATTTTCTGAGGAGAAAATAGGTCAGCTTAGAGCTTTACTAGCTGAGTATGACAGTCAAAGAACAAATGATATGTGTAAATTAAGAGAGGAGTTCAATCAATTAAAGGATGAGATCAATTCAAGACTTGACATGATTTTTTTTCAATTAGCAATTCTGTTGAATCCTTTAGCACTGATCTTCATAAAATTTTTGAAAGGATGGAAGGCATTGCAGACGGTTCTGGAACTTATCTTCATGCTACCAGTCAACTGAAGAAAGATATCGACCTCGCCATCTCTCAAATTGAAGCTTGTCTTGAAAGTTTTAAGAAGACTCAAAAAGATGATGTTATGGAAATGATTGGACATTTAAGAAAATTGTGTATAAGCATATTTGATTTTGATATTCAATCCTAGGTTGTATCTTAGGATTTCTTGCTTTCTTGCTTTCTTAGCATGTATCTAGGAATTACATACTTAAATCTGTGATTTTAAAATACATGTAATGAATCTTGCTTTGGAATACAATTACACTTTTATTTCAAATTTATCTATGGCTGTTTGATTGAATGTCAATGAATGAGTTTCCTATCTTTATGACTATTCGAACCAACATCCTCGCTTTGATAACATTCTTTATTGCTTTTAAATTCACTTATTGTTGATAACAAAAAAGGGGGAGAGATAAGTGTATATGCATATAAGAAAGAAAAAGAGAATGAAGAGAAAGAAAATGAAGAACAATTTTGAGAGAGAGAGAGAATTTCTTTAAAAAAAAAATTTAATTTATCTACATAGGGGGAGCTATTCAATGCAGGGGGAGCTTAATAAATTTCTCCATATAAAAAAGTTAAATCATCTTGATTGATGTCAAGTTTTATTTATTTTTATTCATTTTGAATATTGGCATCAAATTCTCTATTAGGAAGTCTCTAAGCTTTAACAATGTCTATAATTCTCAATTCAAATGAATTTTTTAATGCATATACTCAAAGTTTTTGTCATCATCAAAAAGGGGGAGATTGTTGACCCAATTGAGGATTTTGATGATTAACAAAACTATTTGAGTATAACATTTGAAGTTACTAATGATTTTGATTAAGTTTTTCAGATTATAAGTCTACTTGATAATCAAAATCAAGAGTCAAATCAAGTTCTGTTTCGAATCTAATGTCAAGGTAAGATTGCAGACATTAGAGTCGACACATGGAATCGTAGAGTCGACTCCGAAAAACGGCACAGACTTAGAGTCGACTCCGGGACTGTGAGAGCCGACTCTATCAGAAAAAACAAAACGATGGATTTTCAGGCCACAACTTAGAGTCGACTCCCAGACTGTTAGAGTCGACTCCAGAAGAATTTTGTGTCGACCCCAGAAAAGTCAGAGACGACTCCAGATCAAGCGGATTAAATAATTTCGAGTTAGAGCCGACTCCAGAAAAGTTAGAGCTGACTCCAGAATGTCAGACACGACTCCAGAACTGTCAGAACGACTCTAAACTTTATCTTTATCTATTTTAATCCCAACGGCTATTGTTATTTATGGATCTAATCCTTCTTACACTTGCTTCTAACAGATAGTTTCAAACTATTTGTGGATTAATCGGATCTATAAGAAGAGGGTTTGTTGCATCCTAAGAGAAGACAAGAAAGAGGCAAAAAGAAAAGAATAGAGAAAACCTTTGAGATCTATCAGAAAAGAAAAGAGGGAAAACTTGTAAGGAAAGATCATACTGATTCCCCAAAAGAAGAGAGAGAGATTCCAAGCCTTTGCTGTTCTATCTATAAGAAATCTCAAGAGAAGGAAGAAGCCCTAGTTTTTCTGATCTTCTGAGTCTCAAGAGCATCTTCAAAGGAAGATCCATACAAAGGAAGATCCATTCAAAGGAAGAGAAGGAAGAAGCCACCAAAATCTACGAATCAGGCTTTGATTTCTACTCTTTTATTATTGTTTCATTATTGTATATTTGCTCATTGAAGGAGCTGGTTTTTTCTTGTAAAATCAAATACTGTTTGCTGGGTCAATCTGGTGATTGATTCAGTTGAGGCTGTTAGCCTTGGGCAAACATTAGCTTGTGGCTTGTGGTGATAGGTTTTGTGCTGGTGAGCCTTGAAAACCAGCTGGGTTCATTGTGCGCCCGGGAAAACAACATGTTTGAGTTGTGAGCTTGCAAAACAACTCTGCTGTAATCAGGTTGATTATAGTGTGGACCCAAGATGTACTTGGAGTGGACGTAGGTGTAGGTACACCGAACCACTATAAAATCTTCTGTGTTTGCCGTGATTGTCTCTTTATCTTCAACTCTCTAATTGTAGTTGTTTAGTTTTAATTTGTGAATCTAAGTTTTTATTTCCACTAGGGGTTATCCTTCAAAAGAGTTTAAATTTTTGAGAAACCCAATTCACCCCCCCCCCTCTTGGGTTGCTATCTGGACCAACACGACTGCTGAAGCGTAAGGAACCTTCTTCATTTTCTCCTTCTTCACATCACTTGAAGGACTCTACTCTGAGCACAACCTGAAGTGACATGTAAGAGGAGAACCAACTGGCTTTGCATTGCTCATACTGAACCTATCCAATACATTCTCAATGTACTTTTCCTATAACAACCATATTTTCTTGGTTCTTCTATCATGAAAAATTTGCATGCCCAGTATTTGCTTTGCTGGTCCCATATCCTTCATTGCAAATAATTTTCTCAGCTTCTTCTTCAACCTGTCAATCATAGACATATCTTTCCCAAAGATAAGCATGTCATCAACATAAAGTAGGAGTATGACAAAATCCTCACTAAACTATTTGATATACACACAATGATTTGAAGCTATTCTTTTGTATCTATTTTTAGCCATAAATAAATCAAATTTCTTGTACCACTGCCTTGGAGCTTGCTTTAGCCCATACAAGCTTTTTTTCAATATGCAGAAAAGATTTTCTTTACCTTTGACTTTGAAGCCTTCTAGTTGCTTCATATATATTTTCTCCTCCAAATCACCATGAAAAAAAGCTGTCTTCACATCTAATTGCTCAACCTCCAAGCCTAGACTAGCAGTAATACCTAGAACAACACGAACTAAAGACATTTTAACAATAGAAGAAAAAATCTCTTCAAAGTTAATACATTTCTTTTGACCAAAGCCTTTTACAACTAATCTGGCCTTGTGCTTTAATTGAAAACACTGTTGTTGAGATTTAACCTGAAAATCCACTTGTTCTTTAAAGCCTTCCTTCCTTTTGGTAGTTCCACTAAATCATATATGTGGTTCTTTTGTAAGGCATCCATTTCGTCCTGCATTGCTACTAACCACTCATTTTTCTGCTCACTTTCAACTGCCTCCTGGTAACATTCTGGTTCACCTTCATCAGTAAGCATTATATATTCATCTATAGAATACCTTTTGGAAGGTTGACGTTCTCTAGTAGATCTTCTCAGCAGGCTCTGTAGGAGGTTGCTCCCAATCTTCTTCCTGCTCAACATGTTCTATAGGTGAGTTAACATCTGCTCCTACACTATTTTCTTGTATATCTTCCCTATCACCCTAACATACTGAAGGAGTAACTGGGTCACAGTCTGTTAATCCTTCTGCAGAAGACTTGACTGGCACCTCCTTCTTAAAGTCTTGAAGGGTTTGATCTTCAAAAAGTACAATATCTCTGCTTCTGAACACCTTCTATCTTTCTAGATCCCAAAGTCTATAGCCAAACTCATCATGTGAGTAACCAAGCAAAGCATATTATTTTGTCTTACCATCCAGCTTGGACCTCTCAATGTTTGAAACATGTGCAAATGCACGGCAACCAAACACTCTCAAGTGCTTGTAAGAGACATCTTTCCCTGACTATACACGCTCTGCAACATCATCATCTAGAGCTGTACATGGTGATAAGTTTATTACATCAACTGCTATCTTCAATGCCTCATCCCCAAATCTTTTAGGTAACTTGGATTGTGAAAGCATACATATGATCTTTTCCATGATTGTGTGGTTCATCCTCTCTACAATTGCATTATGCTGAGGAGTACCAGACACTGTCATCTTATGCTGAATGCCTATGACCTGCAATAATCATCAAATAACCCTGTATATATACTCACTACCATTATCTGACCTTATGCATTTCAATTTCTTTTCTGTCTCTCTTTCAACTCTGGCATGAAATTCTTTGAAGACATTAATAACCTGATCTTTGGTCTTCAAACCATAGGCCCAAACTTTTTGTGAAAAATCATCTATAAAAGTGACAAAATAAAGTGCACCACTAATACCTGAAACATTAACAGATCCACCAGGAGTTTTTGTCATCAGAGGACCACAAACATTTGTATAGACACGATCCAAGACATGCATTTTTCTAGACAAAGAAGGACTAGCAAAAGAAACTCTATGTTGCTTGCCAACCAAACAATCAACACATGGGTTCAGATGTATACCTTTGAAGTCTGGTAGAACTTCTCCCTTGGAAAGAACTTGCAGCCTCTTCTTACTCATGTGTCCTAGTCATTTATGCCACAACTCCATACTGAAGTCTTTCTCTGTAGCATTCAACTGTTCACCATAAGCTTTAGCCTGTAACCTGTACAAAGTATGACATTTCTTTTCACTGACTACAACAAGTAAACCTTTACTGAGCTTTCATTGCCCTTTATAAAATCTACTATCAAAGTCTTCATCATCAAGTCTTCCAACTGAGATTAAATTTAGCCTCAAGTCAGCTACATGCCTTACATCCTTGAGCACCAACTTACAGCCAAGGTTGGTCTTTATGTGGATGTCACCCATGCCAATGATGTCTGCTATGCTTTGATTTTTCATCTTGACAACATCAAAATTTTTAATCCTATAGGTAGAAAAAACTCCCTCCGTGGTGTAGCATGATAAGAAGCACATGTATCAATCATCCACTCATGAATCTGACACTCACATGAGAAGATACCATCAGAAGTAGATAAAATCAAATAATCATCACTCTGCACTGTAGCTGTGATATTCTCCTTTGACTCTTTATCCTCTACTTCTTTTCTCTTTGTCTTGCTTTTCTTAGGCTTCTTATACTGATTCTTGTAGTGCCCTTTCTCACCACAGTTGTAGCAAGTAATATCTTTTCTTGACCTTGATTTGCTTCTACCCTTGTATGAATTGTCTCTATTTCTAGACTTTGATCGTCCTCTATTCTCTTAGACAAGTGCCTGTGAATCAATCTGAGAAGTTACTGAATTCTTCCTCCTCAACTTCTTATTCAACAAACTGCCTGTTACTTGACTCATGGTAACAACACCGTCTGGTGCAGAATTACTGAGAAAAACCACCAGTCTCTCCCAACTTTCTAGAAATGAACTGAGAAGTAATAATGCCTGCAATTCATCATCAAAAGACATTTTCATAGAGGATAACTGGTTAGTAATACTTTGCATTTCATTCAAGTGCTCAGCAATAGAAGCGCCCTCTTTATATTTCAGATTCATAAGTTTTCTGATCAAAAAGGCCTTGTTGCCTGCTTTTCTTCTCTCATAGAGACTTTCTAACTTTTTTAAAGAGAGTATGCAGAAGTCTCAGTGAAAACATAGTGAAAGACACTATCATCCAACCACTGCCAAATAAAATCGACTGTTTTCGATCTAACATGATCCAAGCATCATCTGTCATTATAATGGGCTTTGCGCTGATCCCTCCCAAAGGTCCATATAGATCCTTGCAATATAAGAGGTCCTTCATCCTTGGTTTCCATATCATTCAATTGTTTCCGTTCAGACTGATCATGCGGGAAACATTACTGGCCTCCATGCTCGCACACAAAAAATTCAAGACTGAATAGAACTCTGATACTAGTTGATAGAAAAGAATCCGTATACGGACAAATACTAGCAGGCCATAATAAGCAGTGGAATAATAAATAAAATACACAACCACACAATCACACAGAAACACCAAGATTTACGTGAAAAATCCCTTCGAAATAAAGAAAAAAAAAACCACAGGCAAGCCAAAAAAGAAGATCCACTATAAAATAATAAATATTCAAGTCTCAAAGTCCTTTGCCAGGACTTAAGAAACAATCACAAGAGAATAATAGAGATATAAGGATTACGTCACCGAAAAATACGGTCTCCTGCGTTACCTTTTTATTTTTTTCCCTTATCTTCTTTTTCTTCTCTTGTTTTTCTTCCTCCTTTTCTTCACACGGAATTCACTCTCACCACAGAATCAATGCTTACCAGGAAGAAGGAAGATCCCGCTACGTTACTCCTATGGCTCACGACAGTGGCTGCTCACCGAAAGAAAGAAGGGAACCAGAGAATAAAGGATGTATGCTCCCCTTTTTCTTCTCGGTGGTTGCTACCAAAAAACCAAAGAAAAAGGATGAGGGAAAGAGGAAACACACGCTCCCTCCCTTTCAGCCCTAATGGGCTGAATAAATTGGGCCATGGGCCCAACAACTTGTTGCTTGATTTGAAGCTCATGAGTCATTAAGGATCCCAACAGTTCTTCTAGGGGTAGTGTACTTAGATCCTTTGCCTCTTGTATTGCCGTCACCTTAGCTTCCCAAGTCCTAGGCAAGGAACGCAAGACCTTTCTCACAAGATCAGAATTATCATAAGATTTACCAAGACTTTTTAAACCATTAACTATGTCAGTAAATCTTGTAAACATATCAGCAATAGATTCACATGCATCCATTTTAAACAATTCATATTTATGAACTAGCATGTTAATCTTGGATTCCTTGACTTGATTTGTTTCCTCATGGGTAACCTCAAGTCTATCCCAGATTTTCTTAGCAGAAATGCAAATAGATATGCGATTGAATTCATTTGCATCTAATGAGCAGTATAAGACATTCATTGCTTTGGCATTGAGTTGTGCCAATTTTCTATCATGTTCATCCCATTCTGTTTCCGGTTTAAGAATCTCCATGCCATTAACTCTAGCAGTGGGTGTGTGTGGTCCATTGACTATAATACTCCATAGATCATAGTCAAGTGCTTGAATGAATATTTCATTCTAGCCTTCCAATAACCATAGTTAGAACCATTAAATAAGGTGGTCTATTAGTAGATTGACCTTCGGAAAAAGATGAACTAGCTTGAGTTGCCATGTGGATCTTTGACTCTTGATCGTTAGATCAAATCAAATGAGCACTAGCTCTGATACCAATTGTTGGTCCAGATAGCAACCCAAGAGGGGGGGTGAATTGGGTTTTTCAAAAAAAATTAAACTCTTTTGAAAGATAACCCCCAGCGGAAATAAAAACTTAGATTCACAAATTTAAAACAAAGTAACTATAAATAGAGAGTTGAAGATAAAGAGACAATCACGGCAAACACAATAGATTTTATAGTGGTTCGGTGTACCTACACCTACGTCCACTCCCAAGTACCTCTTGGGTCCACACTATAATCAAACTGATTACAGCAGAGTTATTTTGCAAGCTCACAACTCAAACTTGTTGTTTTTCCGGGTGCACAATGAACCCAGCTGGTTTCAAGGCTTACCAGCACAAAACCTTAAAACTACAAGCTAATGCTTGCACAAGGCTAACAGCCTCAACTGAATCAATCATCAGATTGATCCAGCAAATAGTATTTGATTTTACAAAAGCAAACTGCTCCTTCAATGAGCAAATATACAATAATGAAACAGTAAATAGAGATTAGGAACCAAAGCCTGATTCGAAGATCTTGGTGGCTTCTTCCTTCTCTTCCTTTGAATGGATCTTTCTTTGAATAGACGCTTGAGGCTCAGAAGATTGAAAAAATAGGGCTTCTTCCTTCTCTTGAGATTTCTTCTAAATAGAACAGCAAAGGCTTGGAATCTCTTTCTCTTCTTTTGGGGAATGAGTATGATCTTTCCTTACAGGTTTTCCCTCTTTTCTTTTCTGATAGATCTCAAAGATTTTCTCTATTCTTTTCTTTTTGCCTCTTTCTTCTCTTTTTCCTCTCTTGTTTTTGGGATGCAATCAACCCTCTTCTTATAGATCCGATTAATCCATAAATAGTGTGAAACTATCCGTTAGAAGCAAGTGTAAGAAGGATTAGATCCATAAATAACAATAGCCGTTGGGATTAAAATAGATAAAGATAAAGTTTAGAGTCGTTCTGACAGTTCTGGAGCCGCGTCTGACATTCTGGAGTCGGCTCTGGCTTTTCTGGAGTCGGCTCTAACTCGAAATAATTTAATCCGCTCGATTTGGAGTCATCTCTGACTTTTCTGGGGTCGACACAAAATTCTTCTGGAGTCGACTCTAGAAGTCTGGAAGTCGACTCTAAGACATGGCCTGAAAATCCAACGTTCTGTTGTTTCTGATAGAGTCGGCTCTCACAGTCCCGGAGTCGACTCTAAGTTGTGCCATTTTTCGGAGTCGGCTCTATGATTCCATGTGTCGACTCTAATGTCTGCAGTCTTACCTTGACATTAGATTCAAACCAGAACTTGATTTTCCTTCTTGATTTTGATCATCGAATAGACTTATAATCTAAAAAACTTAATCAAAATCATTAGTAACATCAAATGTTATACTCAAATAGTTTTGTTAATCATCAAAATCCTCAATTGGGTCAACAATCTCCCCCTTTTTGATGATGACAAAAACTTTGAGTATATGTATTAAGAAATTCATTTGAATTGAGAATTATAGACATTGTTAAAGCTTAGAGACTTTCTAATAGAGAATTTGATGCCAATATTCAAAATGAATAAAAATGAACAAAACTTGACATCAATCAAAATGATTTGACTTTTATATGGAGAAACTTATTAAGCTCCCCCTGCATTGAATAGCTCCCCCTATGTAGATAATCTGAATTCTTTCTAAAAAGTTCTCAGAATTGTTCTTCATTTTCTTTCTCTTTCTCTTTCTTATATAGTCTTTCTTATATGCATATACATTCATCTCTCCCCCTTTTTTGTTATTAACAATAAGGTGAGTTTAAAAATAATAGAGAATGTACTTAGAGCGAGAATGTTGATTCGAATAAACATAAGGATAGGAAACTTATTCATTGACATTCACTCAAAGATAAATTTGTAATAAAAGTGTAATATTCATTCAACCATTTGTACTCCAAAGCAAGATCCATTACATGTATTCTAAAATGACAGATTTAAGTATGTAAATCCTAGATACATGCTAAGAAAGAAAGCAAGAAATCCTAAGATACAACCTAGGATTGAATATCAAAATCAAATATGCTTATACACAATTTTCTTTAAATATCCAATCATTTCCATAACATCATCTTTTTGGGTCTTCTTAAAGCTTTCAAGACATGCTTCAATTTGAGAGATGGCAAGGTCGATATCTTTCTTCAGTTGACTGGTAGCATGAAGATACTTTTCAGAACCGTCTGCAATGCCTTCCATCCTTTCAAAAATTTTATGAAGATCAGTGCTAAAGGATTCGACGGAATTGCTAATTGAAAAAGAAATCATGTCAAGTCTTGAATTAATCTCATCCTTTAATTGATTGAACTCCTCTCTTAATTTACACATATCATTTGTTCTTACTCTATCATACTCAGCCAGTGAAGCCTGAGCTGACCAATTTGTTCCTCAGAAAATCTTTCTGATGCCATTGTTGACTGATGTGGAAGTTGAGAGCTAGGTCCAGCTTCTGAGGGTCCAGCAGATGGTCCAGCAGAAGGTCTAGCAGAAGAAGGTCTAGCAGATGGTTCAGGAATGTCTTCTACTCTGACTTCCTCAACTCTAACTTCTTCAGCTCTGGCCTCATGTCCTCTTTTAATCCAGTTTCCATTTTCTTTTCTAAAGCCCATTCGGTGAATTGTAGAGACACTATAGTAATCTGTATGTCTTAACTTTCTTAGTGGCTCATTGTCCATTATAAGTACACCTTGGCTTCTGAAAACCTATGTTAAAATCATACCATATGGCAATGTAGATCTCTTTTTAGTAGCTGCCTCTGCCATATATCATATCATCATTTCAGCAAGATTTCAAGGTCTACCAGTGAGTATGCAGTCCATCAATAAAACGTCTCGCTCCGAGACATATTCAAACCTTCCGATTTTAGGGAATAGAATCCTTCCACATATATTGTGAAGTAATCTGAGTTCCAAATTAAGTTGATTTGCCAAGATTTCCTCAAACTCAGAAACTTCTCTCCCTAACATCCTTGACAGTGCTCCTCCTCTATCTTCATGATGATACTCAACAAGTCCAACAGTAGGCATTTCCAATAAATTACCAAGGGATTTGGCTGTGATGATTACCTTTGTTCCTCTTACAACACTTACTAAGCCTCCCTCTCCTCTACTTAAATCATTATAAAACTCTCTTACTAGGGCAGGGTAGGTAGGGATATCCAAAGAGCAGACCTTCTCCCATCCCATTTCTTTCAACAATCGCCCAATAGCAAAGCCTTCCAAAATAAAGAAGTTGAAATCAACTTTTCTTCTAGTTGTAATGGCCTTACCAGCTAATTGATTGACTCGAGGAGAAGATGGTGAGGGTGGAGAGTCATCTTGAGTGGCAGATGAAGAAGATGACGAAGGTTGCCTCCGATTTGAACGACGCTTCGTCGGAACAGTCGAACCACCAATGATAGCACGCCTTTTGGGAGCCATTGGATTCAATTGGAATGAGTAATCAAGGGTTTTGAGGGATTTGGAGGGTTTGGAATTAGTTTGGAACAGTTTGAAAATGGTTTAGGAGATGATAGAAATCGTTTGGGATCGACTCCGCCCTTTTTATTTTGACCAAGTTCCACTTAGAGTCGACTCCCGAAAACGAGGTGTCAGCTCCGAACCAGAGAATCTGTTAGTGCCCGAAAACTTTTTTACTTATGACTTCAGCCAACCTAATCCGTATCTTGCTGCTATGACAGCTGCCCAAAACCCTTTTCTACCTGATCCACCTGAAATCAATGCTTCTGGATCATTTTTTTGCAATGACAACCCTGCTCCTGCTCCTTTTCGAACTGTTAGATTATGTGATGATCAACTCCATCATATTATCAATGAATTGACCCTTGCCACTTCTAGTCGAAGCTCTGGTGACAGTGCTTCTTCTGTCAATGATCAGACTCTTGTACCACATATTTCTTCTATTTTTAAAAACATGTCTGAATTTAAACTCATTCTTGAAAGGCTTGTTCATGATGTGTACATTCTTAATGGGAGAGTTTTTCATCACAACGAATCTGTCATGGAACGGATCCTGAAGGAGGTAAATTTACTTAAAAGCAAGCTTGAAAACTTTGAGACTAAGATAGAGTGGGTAGAATATCAAATGAGATCGAGCCAGACCCAGACCCGGGATGCAGCAAACGCTGTTGATCATTGGACTGCAACCCTCTTAAGGCTGAGTCAACTCATGGAGACGCTCATCAATTGTTCTGCCGCCTCTGCGCTTGATGCTTCTTTTTCTCATCCGCACCTTTTCTCTCCACCGTCATGGCCCTCCTCCGTCAAGCCTCAATCTTCAAGCAAGACAAAAGTTTCTTCCGTGCATATTTCTTCATCTGATGACGATAAGTGATTGTACTTAACTTATGTGATTGAACAAACTTGTTATGCTTGTTTATGTTTATGCTCTATGACTTGAAACAGTGACATGTAATATCTATTGTCTTGTACTGATCTGCATGACTGTTTTAATTATGCAATGAATGTTAACATCTTCTTGATCTATTATGCTTAAAGTTATTGCAAGACTCTTCAAACTTCTTTTTGATTAATGACAAAAAGGGGGAGAAGAATGTTGCTTGCATACATTAAGGAATGGAGTAAAATAGTAACTCCATATATTCAGGGGGAGAAAAGAAAAAGATTTTACTTATTTAATTTGACAGGGGGAGAAATTAATATTTTTTTATTACTCCTGTTTACTTATTAAACTTCATATATACACTTGCTCTTTATATGCTTAAAGGTTTTGTCATCATCAAAAAGGGAGAGATTGTTGACCCCATATTGATTTTGATGATTACAAAATAAATTAAGCAATTCTAAGATTGATACAGGGAAGTTCGGTCGCCTTGCAAGTAAGTATCTTCATGCAAAATTGACTGGTAAGAAAGTACTTTATTTTACTTTGCTTTAGATATTTTTATTTTTGCTTGAAGTTAACTTGTTAGCTAGCTTGTTCTTTCAATTAGCTAGCTGGCATGCCCCTCAGCTAACTAAAATTCTTGCCACAGTGATTGGGCCGAACGATCTTGTATTTTAGCTAGCAGTTTAGCTAGCTTGTTAGCTAGCTGAAGTTTCCTCAGCTAACTAAAATGCTCGTCTCAGTTAGATGGCCGAACATCCTTTTTTTTTAGTCAACTGGTGAGCTAGCTTATTAGCTAGCTGGAATTCCTTCAGCTAACTGATTTGCTCGTCACAGTGCATTGGCTGAACACCTTCAAATTTTAGCTAGCTGACTGGATGTCTTGTTAGCTAACTGAAACTCCTTCTAGCTAGCTGACGTTTCTTTTAGTTAACTGCTTAGCTAACTATTTCATCCTGGAGCTAACTACTCAGCTAACTAATTTTCACAGGGAACGTATCAGCCGTGGGGATTCAAAATTCAGTTAACTAAAGAGCTAGCTGACTGTTGGTTAGTTAGCTGGAGAGTTAACTGCTATATCAGAACGGATGGCTGCCTTTTTGCTCAGTTAGCTGGAGAGCTAACTAAGCTGGACGGACAATATATTGCTTTTGCTTCTAGTTAGCTCGTGAGCTAACTGGCCATTCTTCAGTTAGCTATTCAGCTAACTAGCTGTCCTGTTCTTCTCCTGCAGCCAAGTGGATTTCAAATTAAGTTAGCTGGAGAGCTAACTATGATAGCATGAATTCTCTCTCTGCTGTTACTTTTTCTCTGTTAGTTAGCTAAAGAGATAACTGACTTTCGCTTAGTTAGCTGCCAAGCTAACTGATGAGGTGCCTTAGGATGATTCCTTTGTTGTGACCTCTCTGGTTAGCTAACTGATTAGCTAGCTAAGGTTTATTGCTTTACTCTTGGATGATGGCATTCATATCCTCAGCTACCTAGAGCCTCTTTTTTTAATCCACCGCCGCCTAAGCTTTTATGAGAGCTCTTTCTTCTCTCTCTCTTTCTCTATTGCTATTTCAAGCTATATTTAACTTTTGATTTTTGAATTTTTACAGTGCTCATCCTTCCTCAAATAGAGATCTGCATTCAATGCTTAAGGGAAACATGTTTAACGGTTATATTTTCTTCCGTTATTATTTTCATTTATTTCTTATGTATCTAACGGATATCTTCTTGTTAGATGGTTATAAATAGCTGGGATTAGAAGCACACCTTGATGATTTTTGAAAAAGAAAGTTAAAGAGAGAAAAATCCAAGAAAAGAGCCTTCATTGCATATTTGTTGAGTGGTTGCTGGGCTTTCAAGTTCATTCCTTGCTCCGAAAGGTCGTTCGAATCATTGAAGCTTTTCAAGCATTCAAGACTTCAGCTGCTTCAACCTAGTTCATTTATTGCTGAGTTTATTGCTTCAAAAGTTGTAAAGTATTTTCCGAATATTTACTCATTGTAGGAGCTTCTCCTTTACATACTCTGATTATCTTGTAAAAGGGTTAGTAAACCCTGGTTTGTTGTTGGCTTCCTTGTGCCATTTAAACAAGAGGACTAGACTAGGTTTGGCTAGGTGTTTTTGGCTTCCTTGTGCCGTGAAACAAGAGGACTAGCCTAGGTTTGGCTAAGGGTTTTTGGTTGCCTTGTGCCGTATAAATAAGAGGGCTAGACTGGTTCGGCTAGAGGTTGTAATCGTTGTGATACGATTAGTGGAATTCCCAAAGGTGTTGGGGAGTGGATGTAGGTACTGAGTTTGGCACCGAACCACTATAAACTTCTGTGTGTTTGTGGTTGTTTGCTTTTCTGTTGTTATTATTTTGTGCACCCCACTTCACCGCTGCAAATCAAATTAGGGTTAAAAGCATTATACCTGCATAGATTTTAAATTAATTTTTAAATAACCCAATTCACCCCCCTCTTGGGTTACTACATCTGGGCAACAGAATATTTATATGATCACACATGACGCGCCCGATTAACAGGTTTTCGAAATCGGCTTTACCGATTCGCATTGGGCTTGGCCCGGCTCGCGCGTGCGTGAGCTTTCTCATGACCATTCAACCAAGCCAAGAGAGCAACACAAATATAAGTAAGAGTAAGATTTGTATGTTTTTCATGTGAGACTAAAAAGAGTGGTTTCATGACAAAGGAGGAAAACTTTTGGAGGGAAACTTTTGGATATTGGAATATACTATACTATAATTTCCAACAATCCTCTACTATTTCAATATACAAAAGAAGACAAGACAAACTTTGAAGGAACTTTAAGAATGTAATGCATAAGCCATGGTGTTTATGTGACTATAAACCAGGCATAGAGAAAATAAGTGTAATCCATAAAAGGTTGGTGAAACTAAGTTTCTATGAACCAATCCTTCTTTTATTGGATCATTGACTTATAACTCACATTCCATCTCTTAGAATTTGGTTGTTCAAGCGGGTTGACACGTTTCGGCCATGCGTCTACCTGGATATTCATGAGTACTCTATAGATCTCACCTAAGTCTCATAGGAAGCGGCCACCACCTCTATACTCATATAGGTGGATTGTCATCAAGTATACACTGCAGTTTTGTATACCACCCAAATTAGGCTATGACATCCATTAAAAACTTCACATATTAGTTCAACCTAAACACTGCAGAATACTATCTCACACCATAGAAAGGAATTTCACAATATAAATAATTATGATAGTATACTCTAAGTTGTCCAGTGAATGATTTTCCCATATGAACCTTCTTCCCGGGATCTCCGTTCATGAAGGTTGGGTTACCATCACTTTAACTTTTGATCTGGGTATAATCCCATTTCCCTCGATGTATTGCTCACAAGCTTTTTGCTTAGAGGCTTAGTCAGAGGATCAGCCAAATTTAACTCTGACCTTACATAATCCAAAGATATTACTCTATCATTAATAAGCTGTCTTACAATATTATGTCTTAGACGTATATGTCTACTCTTCTCATTATAAATTTTGTTTTTAGCTTTAGCTATGGAAGCCTGACAATCACAATGTATAGACACAGATGGAGCTGGTCTCATCCAAATAGAAAGATCTCCCAAAAGATTCCTGAGCCATTCGGCCTCAGTCCTAGCCTTCTCCAAGGCAATAAACTCGGATTCCATTGTAGACCGAGTTATACATGTTTGCTTAGATGATTTCCATGACACTGCTCCTCCTCCGAGGGTAAACACATATCCACTAGTGGATTTCATCTCATCAGAGTCTGAAATCAGTTAGCATCACAATACCCTTCTAATACTGTAGGAGTCCCACAATACATTAAACCATAGTTCATAGTTCCTTTCAAATATCTAAGCACTCTTTGTAATGCAATCCAATGATCCTTGTTAGGACATTGGGTATATCTGCTTAGTCTTCCTACAGCATAAGCAATGTTAGGTCGAGTGCAGTTCATCAAATACATAAGACTACCAATAATTTGAGCATATTTGGATTGTAATACACCATTGCTTTTATTTTTCTTAAGCTGTGAATTAGCATTATAAGGAGTGCTCACAAGCTTACAATCAAAATGTGAAAACTTTTTCAAGATTTTCTCAACATAATGTTTTTGTGAAAGCATGATACTATTTGACTTCTTTACAAGTCTAATTCCTAAAATCATATCTGCTTCTCCCATATCTTTCATATCAAAATTCAAAGTCAAGAACATTTTGGTGCTAGTCATAATATCAAAATTAGTGCCAAATATGAGCATATCGTCCACATACAAACAAATTATAATACATTCATGATTAACAACTTTAGAATAAATACTTTTATCGGCACTATTAATTTGATATCCATTTGAAACTAGCATTTTATCAAACTTATCATGCCATTGTTTTGGTGCTTGTTTTAAGCCATACAAAGATTTAATTAATTTACAAACTTAATGCTCATTGCCAAGAAGAACACAACCCTCATGTTGATCCATATATATTTCTTCTTCTAGGTCTCCATTAAGAAATACAGTTTTAACATCCATTTGATGAATTATCAATTTATGAATAGATGCAAGAGCAATCAAGGACTCTAATAGAAGTTATTTTTGTCACAGGTGCAAAAGTATCAAAGTAGTCAATATCTTTCTTTTGAGAAAAACCTTTTGCAACCAACCTTGCTTTGAATTTTTCAATAGAACCATCAGGTTTTAGCTTTTTCTTAAATATCCATTTACACCCAATAGTTTTAGCTCCAGGGGGTAAACTTACTAATTCCCATGTATGATTGCTCATTATGGAATCTATCTCATTATTTATAGCTTCTTTCCAAAATATAGCATCAGGAGATGAAATTGCTTCAGAATAGGTTTGAGGATCATTATCAACAAGATAAATATAAAAATCATCTCCTAGATTGGTTTTCTTTCTGATTCTCTTGGATCTCCTTAGCTCTTGAATGTCATCAGGCTTTAAATTAGGTTCAACCACTTGTGGTCTAGAAGATCTTTCTAAGGAGGTTCTCATAGGAAAGATATGTTCAAAAAATTCTGCATCTTTGGTCTCGACTATAGTATTAGGTTCCATGATATTATTTTACTTTTAATCACTAAGAACCTATAGGCTGCACTATATTTATTTGCAGGACTATTTTGAACATAACCTATGAACATACAATCAAAGGTTTTAGATCCCAACTTTCTCTTTTTAGGTTTAGGAAGCAAGACCTTTGCTAAACAACCACATACTTTTAAATATTTAAAACTTGGCAAATGACTATTCCATAACTCATAGGGTGTTTTTTTGGTTTTCTTATAAGAAATTCTATTTTGAATAAAACAAGCAGAAAGAAGGGCTTTCCCTCACAAGTTCATGGGTGCACCAGAACTAAGGAGCAATACATTCATCATTTATTTAAGTATTCTATTCTTTCTCTTAGCCACTCCATTAGATTATGATGAATAAGGATTAAATTCATAAATTATACCGTGTTATGCACAATACTCATTAAAAGGAGTAGAATCATATTCTCCTCCTCTATCAGATCTAAGTCTTTTTATTTTTCTTGTTAATTGATTTTCAACTTCTGCCTTATATTTTAGAAATATTTCGAAGGCTTCATCTTTTGATTTTAAAAGATAAACCATTGTATAACGAGAAAAATCATCGATAAAAGTAATATAGTATTTCTTTCCACTTCTAGTCATATTACCTTTTAAATCTCCTAAGTCAGAATGAATTAATTCTAACAATTCAGTTTCTCTTGTATGAATAAATTTGTAACTCCTTTTGGTTAATTTAGATTCTACACATGTTTGACATTTTTTATGATCATAAAAAGTAGACATGTTATTTAGCAAACCTAATTGTTTCATTCTTTTAATATAAGAGTAATTAGCATGTCCTAATCTACCATGCCAAAGATTAACAGAGTCAAGCAAGTAAACAAAAGAAGATGATGTATTTCCATTCATAACTTCGAGTACATTTAATACAAATAGACCCTGGTTACAAATCCTTTCCTAATAAAATTTTCAGATTTGGCCATGATAACTTTGTCAGACTCAATGACACTTTCACACCATTTTTTCCAAGCAAGGCAATAGAAATCAGGTTCACACGGATGTTCGGCACATGTAGCACATCTCCAAGTGAAAGGACTTTTCCAGAAGTTAGTTTTAGATTGACTTTTCCTTTGCCAATCACTGAACAAGACTTTGAGTTTCCCATGAAGACTTGCTCTTCTCGTTCTGGCAGTGGGATATAGGAGGCAAATGCATTTCTATTGCCACATATATGACTAGTGGCTCCAGAATCCATCACCCAGTCCTTTGTATGTACAATAATATTGGCCTCGCTAACAACCGCAGCAATCACATCTTCTCCAACCATCAAGTTAGCCTTTGGTTTGGCTGAAGCATCATTATTTTTCCTGAACCTGCATTGGGCAGCATGGTGTCCTGGTTTCCGACAAACATAGCAAGATCCATTTTTCTTCTTAAAATTTTGACTTCTTTGAAAATGAGGCTTCTTATCATATTTCTTGTAATTGTTTCTATGTTTGGGCTTATAGGACTTATATTTTTCCTTACTAGATCCATCCTCTATTAGATTAGCCTTACTAGTCATTTCTTTAGCCTTTTCAATCTTTTCTCGGGCTTTGTTTTGTTCTTCAATCCTAATATGCATAATGACATCTTCAATGGACATATACTTTCTTTTATGCTTTAGAATATTCTTATAATATTTTCAAGATTCAGGTAATTTTTTAATTAGGGAACCAGCAATAAAAGCATCGGAAAGAATAATATTTTATTTTTAAGGTCATATATAAGAACATGGAAAGCATGGATCTGAGATGACACATCTTTATCTTTTGACATGATAAAGTTAAAAAGGTTTCCTATTGCAAATTTTTGAGAACTAGCATCTTCAAGAATATATTTTCTTCTAAGTCTTTCCCAAATTTCAGAGGCTGATTTAATAGGATAATAAATATCAAATAGTTCATTGGATAGAGTACTAAGAATAGTATGCTTACATATTCTGTTAGCCTTTTTCCAGGTTAGAAGGTCCTCCTCTTTCTCAGGTTTAGGATCAGTCAAAAATATCCAATATTATATATGTCTAATATTAAAAATATTTTCTCTTGCCAACGTTTATAATGGGAACCAGTAAATTGCTCAATCTTGGATGTATCGGGAAAGGACTTAGTAGCAGCAACCATAATAGAGTCCATATCTACTCTTAAGATTGTAGGATAAGTAAAAAGAAAAGATAGTACCCGGGATGATCTTATATATTTGAATCTATTTGAGAAGATGCTGTGGCGTGCAAGGCACTATCCTTAAGAGTAGATTCGCGCCTCTCGGAGATAATATCTCGGTGCAGAAGATCAGAGCACGACTACCCTCCAGGATACAACGACAGCAAGTCTTCTAACAGGCGTGCACACACCAATGTCAGAAGAGGATGAACAACCGAATGAGTTCCTTCTCTTTGGATAAGAACGGAGCAAAAGAATGAATCTCTGGACTAGATAAGGACGAGGGAATGGATCTTTGGATAATGATGGGATGCAAAAATTTGAATTAAAATTACCACAGGCATTGCTTCAAATATTTATAAGATAGCAAGCACCGGTTGAAAGCAACGAGTCAATCCAATCAATCCAACGGTCAACGTCCAACGTTCGGTCAAAAGATCGTCGGGTCGGTCAAAGAAATCAATCAGTCAATCAGTCAAACGATGACTCATCAAAAAAAAGAAAAAGAAAAAAGGACAAAAATCTTGCTTATCACGCGCACATCCAACGGATGGGATTTGCACCCCCCTGTGCGCGATGATCACACGCGACGCGCTCGATTAACATGTTTCCAAAATCGGCTTCATCGATTCGCATTGGGCTTGGCCCGCCTCGCACGTGCGTGAGTTTTTTTACGACCATTCAACCAAGCAAAAGAGTAACACAAATATAAGTAAGAGTAAGATTTGTATGTTTTCCATGTTGGACTAAAAAGAGTGGTTTCATGACAAAAGGAGGGAAAGCTTTTGGAGGGAAACTTTTGGGAAACTTTTGGATATTGGAATATACTATACTATAATTTCCAACAATCCCCCACTATTTCAATATACAAGACAAACTTTGAAGGAACTTTAAGAATGTAATGCATAAGCCATGGTGTCTATGTGACTATAAATCAGGCATAGAGAAAATAAGTGTAATCCATAAAAGGTTGGTGAAACTAAGTTTCTATGAACCAATCCTTCTTTTATTGGATCATTGACTTATAACTCACATTCCATCTCTCAGAATTTGGTTGTTCAAGCGGGTTGACACGTTTCGGCCATGCGTCTACCTGGATATTCATGAGTACTCTAGAGATCTCACCCAAGTCTCATAGGAAGCGGCCACCACCTCCATACTCATATAGGTGGATTGTCATCAAGTATACACTGCAGTTTTGTATACCACCCAAATTAGGCTATGACATCCATTAAGAACTTCACATATTAGTTCAACCTAAACACTGCAGAATACTATCTCACACCATAGAAAGGGATTTCACAATATAAATAATTATGATAGTATACTCTAAGTTGTCCAGTGAATTATTTTTCTATATGAACCTTCTTTCCGGGATCTCCGTTCATGAAGGTTGGGTTACCATCACTTCAACTTTTGATCTAGATATAATCCAATTTCCCTCGATGTATTGCTCACAAGCTTTTTGCTTAGAGGCTTATTCAGAGGATCGACCAAATTCAACTCTGACCTTACATAATCCAAAGATATTACTCCATCATTAATAAGCTGCCTCACAATATTATGTTTTAGACGTATATGTCTACTCTTCTCATTATAAATTTTGTTTTTAGCTTTAGCTATGGCAGCATGACAATCACAATGTATAGACACAGATGGAGCTAGTCTCATCCAAATGGAAAGATCTTCCAAAAGATTCCTGAGCCATTCGGCCTCAATCCCAGCCTTCTCCAAAGCAATAAACTCGGATTCCATTGTAGACCGAGTTATACATGTTTGCTTAGATGATTTCCATGACACTGCTCCTCCTTCAAGGGTAAACACATATCCGCTAGTGGATTTCATCTCATCAGAGTTTGAAATCCAGTTAGCATCACAATACCCTTCTAATACTGTAGGAGTCCCACAATACATTAAACCATAGTTCATGGTTCCTTTCAAATATCTAAGCACTCTTTGTAATGCAATCCAATGATCCTTGTTAGGACATTGAGTATATCTGCTTAGTCTTCCTACAACATAAGCAATGTTAGGTCGAGTGCAGTTCATCAAATACATAAGACTACCAATAATTTGAGCATATTTGGATTGTAAGACACCATTGCTTTTATTTTTCTTAAGTTGTGAATTAGCATTATAAGGAGTACTCACAGGCTTACAATCAAAATGTGAAAAGTTTTTCAAGATTTTCTTAACATAATGTTCTTGTGAAAGCATGATACTATTCGACTTCTTTACAAGTCTAATTCCTAAAATTATATATGCTTCTCCCATATCTTTCATATCAAAATTCAAAGTCAAAAACATTTTGGTGCTAGTCATAATATCAAAATTAGTGCCAAATATGAGCATATCGACCTAACATTGCTTATTTCAGAGGCTGATTTAATAGGATAATAAATATCAAATAGTTTATTGGATAGAGTACTAAGAATAGTATGCCTACATATTCTGTTAGCCTTTTCCCAGGTTAGAAGGTCCTCCTCTTTCTTAGGTTTAGGATCAGTCAAAACATATCCAATATTATGTACGTCTAATATTGAAAATATTTTCTCTTGCCAACGTTTATAATGGGAACCAGTAAATTGCTCAATCTTGATGTATCGGGAAAGGACTTAGTAGCAGCAACCATAATAGAGTCCATATCTACTCTTAAGATTGTAGGATAAGTAAGAAGAAAAGATAGTACCTGGGATGATCTTATCTATTTGAATCTATTTGAGAAGATGTTGTGGCGTGCAAGGCACTGTCCTTAAGAGTAGATACATGCCTCTTAGAGATAATATCGATCTCGGTGTAGAAGATCAGAGCACGACTACCCTTCAGGATATAACAGCAGCAAGTCTTCTAACAGGCGTGCACACACCAATGTCAGAAGAGGATGAACAACCGAATGAGTTCCTTTTCTTTGCATAAGAACGTAGCAAAAGAATGAATCTCAGGACGAGCGAATTGATCTCTAGATAATGATGGGATGCAAAAATTTGAATTAAAATTACCACAGGCATTGCTTCGAATATTTATAAGATAGCAAGCACCGGTTGAAAGCAACGAGTCAATCCAATCAATCCAATGGTCAGCGTCCAACGTTCGGTCAAAAGTTCACCGGGTCGATCAAAGAAATCAATCAGTCAATCAGTCAAACCGACGACTCATCAGAAAAAAGAAAAAGAAAAAAGGACAAAAATTTTGCTTATCATGCGCGCATCCAACGGATGGGATTTGCACCCTCTTGCGCGCGATGATCACACGCGACGCGCTCGATTAACAGGTTTCCGAAATCGGCTTCACCGGTTCGCATTGGGCTTGGCCCGGCTCGCACGTGCGTGAGCTTTCTCACGACCATTCAACCAAGCAAGAGAGTAATACAAATATAAGTAAGAGTAAGATTTGTATGTTTTTCATGTGGGACTAAAAAGAGTGGTTTCATGATAAAAAAGGAAAAGCTTTTAGAGAAAAACTTTTGAAAAACTTTTGGATATTAAAATATACTATACTATAATTTTCAACACATACGTGATATATCAAAGTTACATGGATTTTACTAAGTGTCCTGCAGATCGACAATAGTTTTCATTTCAAAGTACTTGAGAGCTTGAAACCACGTAGGACGACCATGTCTGCTGTTAGAGCTGAAAATGGTAGACAATTGCCCAACTGTGACAAAAGACTAGCGGAACCTGGACCTCTGATTTACTTAACAGGCACAGTGCCGGACTTACCTGCAAGAAGATGGTTGGAGGCACCAAGAAGATGACAAGGTTGATATTAAAGTACTATTCGATCTCTTAAATAGTGTTTTAATTAAGACCTGAGCGACCAAAGAAAGGAAGCTGTAATTTAGACAAACTTGTTACGGGCTTGCATGTCATGCCAAAACATGGGTGCAGCCTCTCCTCAGGGTTTGCAGGGCTTGCAGATGTGGGTCAGCGAGAAGTGAGTGCAAGAACGGCCTGCAAATGGGTGTTGACGTATTGTTGGCAGGAAAAGTCGCCGGAGGCACACACTGCTTACGCATGCGTAAAACTTAATGATTATATATATTTATAATATAATAATATGATGCTTTAAATTTAGTTTTATATTAAATAAAAAAATTATATACTTATAACTTAAGTTTACTTTTATTTATTAATTTTTATTTAAATTTTTGGATCACATGATTTTGTTTCGCTAACAACTTAATTGGATTAGTAGATAGGCTTGGGTATTACAAATGGTATCAAAATCAATCCGAGTATGTAAATATTGGTAAACATAAGAAAACATGAGATAAAACTATAAAGGACTATCCATAATAATGGACATAATGAAACGATAACCATAAAACGATGGCAGAGTCTTCTAATGTTTCATTATAAAGAGAAAAGATCATGATACTCCAAATCTAGTTTTATGTTGGATAAAAAAGAAACCTATTATATACTTATAACTCAAATCAAGTTTTTGGATCATATGATTTTAATTCGTTAATGGACTAATTAGAAGCTAAGCGTTATTGATAGTATTTGAATATAACATAATATAATTTATTATAATATCATTTAAATATAATATAGTATTATTATTATTATCATATTATAAAATTAAATTTGAATATATGACTTTCTACCACAGGCGAAAACATCTTTCCAACATGTGTCTTTCGGACAAAACCTTAAGTTGAGATTTGTTTTTAATGATATTTAGGGAATGTTTGGATTGAGGGGAATGGAAGGGAGAAAAAAAAAATTAAGGGAAAAAATTATAAATTATTTTTTCAGGGAGAAAGGTGAAAGATAGGAGGAAAAGGGAACGAGAGTAACCGGTTCTTTTGATGGTAAATTTGTTAACTTTTAAATTAAAGGATAAGATAGAAAAGAAGAAAATGTTTAAATTATATTTTTTTAGAAATTAAAATATCTTTTATTTTTTATTTTTTATTCTTTCATTCTTACTGTTTATTTCTATTTAGAAAGAAGAAGTATAATTGTCACATAATTCTTTTTCTTTTTTCTTCTCTCTCTATCTAAATACGATAAAATAAGATAATTGATATTACCTTTTTTTTTTTCTTCAATCCTTTCCAAACAAGAAAAGAAGAACAATCCTTTCTTTCTCTTTCTTCTTCTTTCATTCATTTTCTTCTTTTTACTTTCTTCTTTCTTTTCCTTCAAAATACAAACAAAGCCTTAATAGAATCAAAAATATTTATATAAAAAACTTCATCAAATACCATAAAATCATTTAAAAATATTTTTAGATTTTTAAAACTCAAAAGATCGAGGCCTAATTTCCCACAAGCATTTTTCAAACCAAAATTCAGAAAAAAAAAATCTGCAAGAAATTTCAAAGAAGCACATCACCGAACTGGCTACAGCTGCGTACATCCTGTTACTGAACAACAATAGAGGACAAAAGAATCCAAGAAACGTATATAAGTGATAAGAAATTCGATCGCCGCAATACATTCAAGTGGATTCAACACAATCAATAATCTTTGAACCCAAGAAACTAACCATTTGGACGAAACACTTCAGTTGTCTCCGAACGCCGGCCGCAGCCCAAACGAACCGCCTGCGGTCCGCCGACCACAATGCCAACAACCATTCCCACAAAAAAAAAAAAATAATAAAAAAAAAAACTTTTTTTTTTTTTTCAAAGAAAATTAGACGAAATCCGCAAGGCCACACGACCCTATTCTCGATCGAAGAAAGAAAGAGCGGGTGCCCTCCGATAGGAGTGGGAGGCCGCGTTACTTCGCACGTGCACATGGACGAGGGATATTATTAAAAATAAATAAATAAAACAAGTACTCTGCCGTTCGAGGACCACCGAATTATATTGCTATATTTCAAAAATATTAGATTGAACCGATGCTTTAAATTCTATAAAATTATATCCATATAATTTAATAATTATATTTTATTTATATAATTGACAATGTTATACTTAACATCTAAGTGCTTTAAACTTAATTAAACTTTTATAGGACTAAAATAGAATAATATTTTAAAATATTTAGTAACTAAGTATAACTAGCAAATCACGTGAATATAATTGCATAAAATTTAAAGCACATAATAATTAATTATAACATTCAAACTATAAAAATTTGATTTGCACAATACAATATTTAAAAAAGCAATCTATCATTTCTTAAATTATATTTTATAAAATATTAACAAAGTCTTAATTCGATTAGCATCCTTTAAAGTCTATCTTAATTTAAGATTTTTTTAATTATAACTTTTCAAATCATAGGACATAATTTTTTAATTATGAGAAAAAAATCTTTCGCTAATTTGCAGAAATCTAATTTATAGTATTCTTGAAAGCATGACATAATTATGTTTAATTTAAGTTTTTAAATATCTTTGTAAATCATGTTATATGATTTGAGAAAAAAAAGTTCTGAACTGATTTACAGAATACTGGTGGTTGTTGGTTGAAAATTTTCTTTATAGTTTAGATCGAACAGGTATAATAGGCCTCCAGCCCTTGAGGTAGAGGGCTCAAGCTCTATCCAATCATCACAATATTATCCATTCATGTTCCCCATATTACTAACTTGGGCTCGAAGGGTCCTCGCTGGAGTCACTGATCTAAAACTTTCTTTGCAGGTTCTTGAGCGAAGAAAGAAGTCTCACCGTTCTCTCAAAGGTCCACAAAAATTTCTATCTATTTGACGCTCGTTAAAGATGATTTAACGGTAACAGTGACCTTTTGAAGACATTATCTAATTTATCTTTCAGCCTTCACAAACCCAACGATGTAGGCCCATTAATAATTAGAAGGTTCAAGAGTAAGTCACCTAAAGTTTTGTACGCTAAGTTTTATTACATAATCTTTTTTCCTATTCCCCAGCTGCCTCCCAGGCCAGGCTCCACCTTTGACTCCCAACGCTAGCGGACATATGATTGCTGCCTTTTAGGCTGCAGATAGGATGTCACATAACACAGTAACACGCTATGTTATTTGCCACCACGGTGCAGTACTACGTACAATGACTGTTTTTATGGTTACGAGGAAACAAATGTTAAAGGGCCATATCTACACGATGGAATGATCCACCTCTTTGGTTGCTCTAAATCGGAAGGCTTAGAATTAAATGGGATGGAGCTAGTACTGTGGCTTCTAATATTGGAGAAGCATAAGATTTGCTTTATCGAAGGCATCCAAGTTCTTTTAAAATCCATACGCTTGGTATGCCGTGTGGGGGTGGGCCAAGGAAGCGCTGCCACGGCGCGACATCACCATCGCGCGCAAGCAGAGAACACGCTCCTCGTTGGGTACGCGCGGTGCGCACGGCTTCAGAGTCAAAAATGATTTGGCATTGAGAAAACCGAGGATTCACAGGGTGCGAAGTACTAATTTCTTCAGTGTAAGACACAAGTGGCATTTGTAGCACCCTATGGTCTATGCTGAATTTTTCCACTAAAAAAAATTGGAAGTGATGCAGCCCACCTAGTAGAACGCGATACTCGAGTACCGTGCCCTGGAGGCGTCGAACAGGGTCAGGCAAATCCGTAGCGTGATCCGGTCTGGCATAAAGTGGGTTAGGCCAAGGCGCGTCTCTTCGAGCCTGGCTGGGTCACCCTCCGCTGGCTCGCATCGCAGGTGATGAGGCTGGCATCATTCTTCGATGCAATATTATACGAGCATCAAACATTTGAATTAATTGCACATTCATATTATCGTGCATGCAATGTGCGTTAAAGCCTATTAAATTTTAACATGCATAATAGCATGAGCAATAATATGAATTAATTTTAAACTTTATTTTATAAATAAATATATTAAATAAAAAGTCATCTGAATAGATAAAAAATCATTTTATTTGATTTGTATTCATAAAATGTATACAGCATTCAATCTAATTAGATATAGGGCATACACTAACAACATAAACTCCTGAGCTATCAAGATATTATCAGTAATGCATCGTCCTCTGATAAAAGTGCCTTGCTCCACATAAATGAGGCAATGTATCGTATTCTGCAGGCGGGTGACAATAATATGTGCACAGACTTTTGTACAAGGTAGTGCACAGGCTTATGGGTCGAAAGTGTTGAGGGGTAGAAGCATCAGAATGCTTAGGCACAAGAATGATAAAAGTTCGGTTCCAATCAGAAGGAACTACTTTGGATTGGAAGACACTCTGAATGGCCTGCACAACATCCTGGCTCACTATAGTCCAATAATAGCAAAAGAAGAAAGGTGGAAACCCATTAGACCCAAGATCCCAAACAACCTTCCGATTCTCATCCATATAAATCAGCCTGATAAGAAGGTCATTCTCTTCTACTGAGACCCTCTTAGTAGAAGGGGCCGGGTGAACAGAAAACCCATCTCTAGTGTGCTCCGACCATCTGGATTGAAAGAAGTAAAGAACCTGATCCCTGATAATGTGAATATCCTCCTGGAAGTGCCCCGCCTCATCAGCAAGTTGCCGAATCCTATTAGCTGCTCGACGCTTTAGGGTAACCTGGTGAAAAAATCTGGTATTGCGATTCCCATCTTGAATCCACTGAATTCGAGACCTTTGCCTCCAAAAAATTTCTACCGCTGTAGAAGAGAATGGTGAAGAGCTAACTTAGCATGGAGAGATGTGATATCCTGGTAAGAAAGGTAGCCCTTCAAATCTTCTTTGGTCTGGAGGGTAGTAATATCATCTTTCACCTATTCCACTCTTCTGACCAGATCCCTAACCTCCAATCTGCTCCATCTAGAGAGTCTGCGCCTCGCAAGCTCCAGGCGCCGAGATAGTCTATAAGTAGCACTGCCTCTCACAGGTAAATGCCAAACCTGAGAGATGAGGGTCTAAGCAGAAGAATAGGAGGTCCAGAACTGCTCAAATAGAAACGGTCTCTGCTGCTGATCAATCACATTTGTAGTAATCAAGATGGGGCAATGATGAGAAGCAATCTTAGGAAGGTGAGTAACAGTAGTAGATGGATATTGCTGAAGCCAATGGGTCATGGCCATAGCCCTATCCAATCTCTCCCAGACTCGTGCAGATACCTGACGGTTATTACACCAAGTGAATTGGGAGCTCGAGTACCCCAAGTCAAGCAAACCAGCATATGAAATGAAGGTCCTAAACTCCAAATTTTCTGCTGAGCCATTGGTCTGTTTGCCCCATTTTTTTCATTGGCCCCAACAACAGTTGAAATCTCCTGCAATGAATGATAGAACACCTGAGCAAGAAGAGAGTGGATCTCAGACCAAAGAATACGCCTCTTTCAAAAATCAGTGCTAGTGTAGACTCCCGAGAGGAGCCTGTCCCCTCAGAGATAACAAGGGAAACTTGCTGATTGCACCGATGAAAGGCATCCACCCTGATGGTGTTATTACACCAGAGAGCCAAAATACCTCCAGATAGCATGGTAGACTCCATTGCATAAGAGGACCAAGATCTGGACACCTATCTCCTGAACCAAGTTAGGTTGTCACCTGACAATCAGGTTTCTAGAAGTATACAAATATAAAATTTATATAACTGCATAAGTCTTCCAAAGGAGGAGCGAAACGAAGGTTTACGAGCTCCTTTGATATTCCAAATAAGTATCTTCATTAAATGGTTGAAGGGGGTTGGGACCCAGTCTGGTCCTCTAACATATCATTATAAGAAAGGCACCCATTGATCGGGCTGCCACCTTCAATATTCTGACTACACTCCAATAATTGGGAATCCTTCATAATTACTTCAGTCTCCTTCATTCTGACGGACGAGGAGTCCATTCCTTGCCTCAGTATGGCTTCATTGAGGCAGGAAACCGTTAAGTCATGGTCACGACCCTCTAGGTGAGTTGACAGGATAGGCACACCCTGCACCCCCTTAGGAGTCAAACTTTGTTTACAAGGAGACTAAACACTCGTATCAGTCATGATCACAGAGCTCAGAGGTGGGTCCTAGTGTGCTATAAATATGAATTTGTCAAGTGTAGTGACTGAGCCAGATGATTTTTCTTTGCCTTTCCTCTTCTCAATTTTTGAGGTAGCACGTGGGGTATAAACCTCCGCCAGCCTGGCCCTCTTAGATGGGTTGGGATTAATATCCTTGCGGGCCGTAGGCCGCCCGGCCCACTTATCATATCCCAACAATGCAAAGGGATTCTCTGAATTTACCTTGAAATTCAGTGAGTCCAGAGAACTTAAGTTCTCTGGCTGGGTATTAGAAGGCTTACTAGCCATAGTAACGGCACACTCTCTACCTGCCGGCACACCCTTTGCATCCGGCACGACACCACCAGCCAACGAGCCTCCCTTCCTCCCAACCTGATCCAAAGCTAAACCTCACTGATACCCAGGGGAACCAGGAACAGGGGAGACAGTCGGTGCTTCACCATCAGCTGACACAACCTCTATCCTCCCTAGGGAACCAGGGGATCCAGCAGCTGGGGAAACAGGGGAGACACTAGGTGCTCCACCTTCAGCAGACATAGCCTCCTTCCTCCCTCCCTGTTTCAAAGCAAGATCAGTAGTAGGGGAGCCCTGAGTTTGGGTGTTCTTGGAGAGACGCCGACGAGCTATCTTCGTTGGGACTTGCCATCCATCACCAGGGACTGAATGGGGAGCAGGCCCTGGTTGGATGGATGCACATGGATGCTTCCTCCTCGGATCATAAGCTTGGCCATTGGGAGGATGACACTGACGCAGAGCCACCATCCACGTGCCGAAGGAGGAATCAGCCGAAGAAGACTCTACTTCCAACGACGGTGAGCGAGCGCCATGGTAGTGCATCGACCTACATCTGGAGCAAATTCCTTCAAAATGTTCATAGGCAAACTGTTGCCAGAAGGGAGATTGGCTATCTCGAACCCTCACTCCCGGACGTAGTGGCCTACCCAAATCGATGCGTACGCAGGCCCAAGCAAAGCCTCCCCTAAGCTTCTCCTTAGTTGATGAATCATAGAAGAGGAAGTGGCCAATTGAAGCAAGTATAGAACTCAGAATGTCATCTTTCCAAAATTCAATTGGCAAATTGGGTAGCTGAACCCAAAGCAAGGCAGATGACAGAGAATCCGACGTTAGAATGAACTGCGATGACCATTCCGCAGTGGCTATCGATTGGCCGTTGACAACCCACGGCCTTCCCAACACCAAATCCTTATCAGTAGACCCAGAGAATCGAAAGATGTAACACCGATGAGCGAGGCACACAACTCCTACCTCGTCGGCAATACCAGTTCTCCGAAATTCTTGGATTATAGTGTCCGAAGGAATCCATCGCTGGATGCTTCTCGCAAGGATGGCATGTTGCTCCCAGCTGCTGGTCTCCTCTGCTAAGGCCACTGGAAGGACTTGGATCACCTCTGGGAAGTTCAGCTCCAATTATGCAACTTAAGTTGGAGAAGGGAAAGAAGATACCCAAATAAATCAGGAATCCGCAAGTCTTCTTTCAGGCATCCGTTCATGCTTAGCTTGATCCAATTCAGTAGGAGTGAAGGGGACAGTTCCCTTCATAATCCGATGAAGAAAGAACAGTGAGAACAGCAAAGTTCGCCGGAGATTAAGGCAGGCAAGACCGCTGCACGAATCTTAAAGCACTCAGCAACCTTTGCCCTGTGTTTGTTGCATGCCCTTTAACATAGCGTGTTGTATTGTAGCGATGAGAATCCTTTTTCCTTGATTAATTATGATACAGTAACTATAACAGTCCTAAAAACTAATTCTTAAATATGTTTAATGTTCACGCGCGCGAGTGGCGAGTGCTAGTTCGCACCACCCCCCTGTGAAAGCGATGGCTCGCCAACTGGTTCAGCGCTGTCGAGCTAAAATGTTCAAGCGAGTGGTAGTACAAAATAACCATGGATAGAACGGATGCCGCTTGGTAGCAGGTGCAGTGCCATGCAAGACAGCGCATTGATTCCACTCTATCCCCTCCCTGAGAAGAAGCAGAGGGACGGGTTGGCGTGTTGGACTGGGACTGCACACAGTCACCGCCACAAGCATGCCCCCTCACCAACCAAAACAAAACAAAACAAAACGGGAGCAGTAATAATAATTGTAACAGTGGAGAGGCTGTGACCTCATGTCTGTTTTTGGGATTTTGCTGTGGATTTCAGGCCCTTTGCCATTTCTTGGCATGTGTTCCTCCCCTCTCTCTTGCTCGCAGACACCCCTTTTTCTAATCTCTCACCAGCTTCTCTGGTGCTGCTGCTAACATTTTACGTGCATTTGTCTGCCCTCTTGCTTCTCCTTCCCTTTTATCTTTTGGTGCTTAGGGTTCCTTTTTTGATGGAAAGTGAGGAAAGAGAGGTTCCCCACAAATTTTATTAGATGAAGTTACAAGAAATTATAAATCAATGAAGCTGATGATGTTCTCTGCTTTCGAAATTTGGGGTCCGTTTCTTTCTTGTAGGCTCTGCTCCATCTGTTGTCCTTTTTGCGCTTCTCTGCCTCGCACTCTTTGTTTGGTCATCAATGCATTCAATACCTGACTCTACTCTACTGTACACTTCTCCACATACCTCTTTCCTCATCTATACCTCTAACCATCTTCTATTTAATCTCTCCTCTTTCTCTCTCATCCATTAGCCTCCAAAACCGAGAGTTAGAGCAAGTTGGAGAACTGAAGAATCCTTCTCCTTCATTTATTCCTTCTCTTTCCCTGTACACATTCAATCATTCAACCACTTCAGATGGGTCTTTTTCTCCACTGCATCTCAGTGCTTCTTCTCTTGAGCTCCAGCCATGCAAAATTCTCGGCTGAAGGTAGATCATTGTTTAAGCTGTTAGAGGCTGCCAAGGTGAGCAGTTTTTCCTTTTATATATCTCTTGTTGGTAATGAGCATTCCTTGATCTCCAGTTTATCTCATGGTAATGGATTGGATGCAGGGGAGAGGAGAAGAGGTGGTGACGGCGAGAGCTTTGATTGGGTCGAGGCCGCCGAGTTGTGAGCAGAAGTGCATTTCTTGCGGCCACTGTGAGGCCGTTGAGGTGCCTGTCGTCCCACAAGACAAGAATGGAATTACGCATTTCCTCGATAGAATCACTTCCAGGGGTGATGACAGCTCCAACTACAAGCCCATGAACTGGAAATGCAAGTGCGGGAACATGTTATTTAATCCATAAGCAAAAGAAAGAAGAGAGAAGCAATACTCTTCTCAGTTTGTGGGTAGATACTTTGGGAGGAGGTGAGATTCGTTGATCACTTTTTAGTGCTCATGCTCCCTGCGTTTTTTTATTTAGAAGTAGAAATCACTTGTCTCCCTCTTCACTCCTTGCTGTAGCCATCATATCCGTTGGTTTTGTTATCAGATGTGAGAAGTATAACTCATCATTGTACATCAACTAACAACTTTGGAATGCCATCAAGGTGTTTTCATTGACGTCGGCTAGTCACTCTTCCACCTTTCACCTCTTCCTCCACCTCTCGTGTTAAATGGTTGATATGTTCTCAATTTCTCTACGTGTGTTGTGCTTGTGTGTGTGTGTGTGTTTTGGTTGGAGAGAGAGAGAGAGAGAGATGTGACTATCTAAGTTATATTCCCTACAAGCTGAAGTCCTCGGCATGGCGTACATGTGTGGGCTTGACTATTTAAAGCTAGATTCTCTACAAGCTGTGAAGTCCTTTAAATGGTGTTTAGGGCCGTAACAACTAACAAGCTATGTATAGGAGCAAGGGCTCATGAAAGGCTGATGGCATTGGCGTACATGTGTGGGCTTGACCATTTAAGCTAGATTCTCTACAAGCCGGAGTCCTTGAATGCTGTTTAGGACTGCAAGAGCTAACAAGCTATAGAGGCAAGGCCCATAAAAGGGTGATGACACTGGCGTACAGGTGTGGGCTTGCTGCCCGCCATTCCATCTCCTTGGGATGTCATATCATTTTATGGTCTGTGGCATCCCACCAAGTCATATGATCTCACACCCTATTCTACAAGCAAATGATGGATGATGGCAAGATTTTGGTTTCTCCAATCTTATCCAACACGTAGGCCTCGGACAGAGAGCTGCCCAGAGAAGAATGGTAAATTTTGTCTTTCTTGCTTTCCTTCTCCAGCCCTGTTGCGTTAGGCATTGTCTTGTGTGAAGTGATATGATAAAAGCGCACACTGGTGAACCTTTTTTTCTTTACAATATAAAGATATCAATCATCAAGGCGACCCCTGTTTTTACTCAGCCATCCAATCTCGTGTGACACTGTGATTGTAACATCGACAGTGCTTGCTGCCTTCCTTCAGCCTTTGGTCCATCCTACAACATTGAAGAGAGGGAATACAAGGAATGAATCAGGCCATTGACAAGGATCAGGTCCCTTGATCGTTCATTTAGAGAGATCAATGCGGATTTTAATATATAATTCGCAAATAATTTGAGGAAACTCTAAACGAAGGTGTACAAACCAAAGGGTTGATGTACATTGGATGTACTGTAGTAACATGTCGAGATGGTTGATATACCATTGTTCCTGATGACAAGAGCTAGCACCTTGTAATTGCAAACTCAAAAGAAAATACTTGAAATGTGGCTCGAGCCTTCAGCAGTGTGGAAGGAAAGAATAACCGTGTTTGGGGCACTTGATGATGCTATTAACCTTATTTCTCTGAGGACAGTCGCAGCTCTAGAGAAGGTGATGAACAGCAGTTGAGTCCAAGCTATGGACGCCAAGTCATATCAGGATCGCATGGATGCTTGCTTGTCAGGTTCCAGGGATCCTAATTCTTTTCGGCCTCGATAATTACAAGCCTGTTTGTTTCCCTGTTCTCTTGGGTTTATCAGTTACATCTGTGGTGCATTTGTAATTCATTTAAATCCCTGCAACCACGGCCCACCTCTCAATACGAACAGCAGTTTCTTTCCCGTGAGTTCTTCCAGTTGAGTCTGAGAAAAAGCAGCAGAATGGTTTGGAAATAGGAGAACAATATGTGATGAAATTACTTTCATGTCATTCGAACCATTTTATTCTATCAATCCAGCTCGAGATCTAATATGATTATGTGAGGAAGTCATGCTCCCAGTGTTAGGATTTAGTCCTTGATGAGCAGCAATAGATCAACCTCCGCTCCCTTCTTAGTATTAATTCTTCCTCTTTCACGTAGCCTCCACCGTGGATTTTCCGCTGGAATATTGCTCCCCCTCTGCAGCCTTGCGTCCAAGACCTCCACCTTGCATCAAAGACCAGGTTCCACGTCCACGTGATGCCCCTTCACGAAAACCCACGTCCTCTTCTTCCACTAAGCACCAGTAACCATTAATAGGGAGGGGATCCTGGGAATCTCTATGCACCTCCCTTCTTTCCTCTGCCACGGTGGTCAATGGTCAGAAGCCCTTCGTCTTCCGTGGAAGCCCCACGTGAGGGTTCTTGGCTCCAACGCACCTCCGTGCGTTCTCCCCCCTTCGTGAAATACGTGAAGCTTCGGTTTTGTTTCCGTGCGGCAAGGGAAGGAAGGAGAGAGAGAGAGAGAGGGAGAAGGAGAAAGAAAGGGCTGCCGCCCTACAATGAGAGAATGAATTTCTGGGAGAAAAGAATCTGTTCTCTATTCCATCCAAACCCTAGAGACTAGAGTTTAAATACATCCACGAAGTGGGCCAGGCCCAGACTCAACAAAAAACTCCCATGGACTAAACCAATGAGATTAAACTAATCCCCAAGCCCGTGTACACCCGTGACTTGATTTAATCTCAACCCTTGGACTCAAACCCAGCCCAATACAAGTTAGCCCACCTGGGCCTTGATAGCACCACACCAGGCCCAACAATCTCCACCTTGGTGCTTTCAAGGCCTCAGCACGTCCACTGTGTCCATCAGCTTTAACAACGAAATACACTTTTGAAAACTGTCCCGTGGAAGAACCTTAGTCAGTGCATCTGCTGGATTTTCTTTGGTGTATACCTTCACCAGCTCCACCTCACCATCTTCCACCAGCTCTCTGATCCTGTGGTATCTGAGGTCAATGTGCTTCGTCCTGGCATGATAGACTGCATTCTGCGCAAGCATCAGAGCACTCTGGCTGTCACTATGCACCTGGACAACCTTCTGATCAAGTCCCATCTCCAGCATCAAGCCCTTCAGCCAAAGAGCTTCCTTTGCTGCCTCTGTGATACCTATGTATTCTGCCTCCGTGGTAGATAAGGCTGTGATGGGCTGCAGACATGATCTCCACGATACTGGACCACCAAACAGGCTGAACACAAAGCCTGTTGTGGATCTCCTAGTGTCCACATCTCCACCAAAGTCTGCATCCACATACCCATATAACTGCCCACGAGCCTCCTTGGATAAGTTGGATCTCTCAGCACCTTCTTGCTGTCCATAGCAAATACCAACCCCAACTGTACCTACCAAGTACCTGAAGATTCCCTTCAGTGCTCGCCAGTGCTCCCTACCAGGGTGCGCCATGAACCTGCTCACCTGGCTCACTGCATGGGCTATGTCTGGCCTACAACATACCATGGCATACATAAGGCTCCCAACACCAGAAGCATATGGTACCTTCTCCATCTCCTGAGCCTCCACCTCAGTCTGTGGTGACATGGTCTTCGATAAGGAAAAATGTGCTGCCAAAGGTAGTGCTGTCGGTTTGGCATCCTTCATCCCATATCGCTCCAGAATCTTTTAATGTAGCCACCCTGACTCAGATGCAGCACACCTTTGGATCTATCTCTGATGATTTCCATCCCTAGGATCTTCCTGGCTGGCCCCAGATCCTTCATCTCAAACTCCCGAGACAAAGCTATCTTCAGTTCCTGTACAGCCTTCTCACTCTTGCATGCTATCAGCATGTCATCTACATACAAGAGTAAGTACATCCTAGACCCATCATCCAGAGATTTAACATACACACAAGAATCATACTCACACCTGGAAAGTCCAATGCTCCTAACATAAGTGTCAAATCTCTTGTACCACTGCCTCGGCGACTGCTTCAGCCCATACAGAGATTTCTTCAGCAAACAGACTTTCCCATCTGATCTTGGTTCTCTAAACCCTGGTGGCTGCTCCATGTAGATGCTCTCCTCCAAATGACCATGGAGGAATGCTGTCTTCACATCCATCTGCTCCAGCTCCAAGTCCTGAGCTGCTACAATACTCAATAATAGTCTGATGGAAGTGTGCCTGACAACTGGAGAAAATATCTCACCATAATCGATGCCTTCTTTCTGAGAGTATCCTTTGGCCACTAGTCTTGCCTTATACCTGATACCCTCTTGTTCTGAAGCTCCTTCCTTGCGCTGATAAACCCATTTACAACCAATGGGTTTCTTTCCTTGTGGCAGCTGGACCACCTGCCACGTATTATTGCTGTGAAGAGACTGCATTTCCTCTGCCATAGCATGGATCCACCTATCTCTATCCTGACTTTCCATAGCCTCCTCATAGGTGAAAGGGTCTCCATTCGCTGTCACCAGGGCATATGACAACGAATCCTCAAAGCCGTATCGAACTGGTGGTCGCACGTTCCTCCTGGGCCTTTGCTGTGCGATCCCAGTATCAGTCCCCTGTCCAGCTGCATCCTGCTGAACTCCCTGGCTTCTACCCCCTCTGTCAGTCCTCTCCACCTGAATCTCAAATCCTCCTGGTCCACTAGCAAATGGCACAACTGTATAGGAGGTTGTCTGACTAGTGTTACCGTGTTCTACCTCCTGTAGTCCCTGCTGTGCATCCATGCCACTTCTGTTCTGGAGGATTGAGCTCTCATCAAAGGTTACATCTCTGCTGATGACAACCTTCTTCTCCAAGGGGTCCCATAGCCGATACCCCTTGACTCCTCGCGGGTAGCCTAGGAACACCATCTTCTTAGACCTGGCATCCAACTTACTCCGCTCCCCAGCTCCAACATGCACATATGCTGTGCATCCAAACACCCTTAGATGGTTTAGGCTTGTCTTCCTTCCAGACCATATCTCCTCTGGAATGTCTCCATCTAACCTGGTGTGCGGTGACCGATTGACCAAGTAGCTAGCTGCATCTACTGCGTCAACCCAGAACATCTTTGGAAGCCCTGCCTGCAGCCTTAAGCATCTTGCCTTTTCCAATAGTGTTCTGTTCATCCTCTCAGCCACCCCATTCTGTTGAGGAGTTCCCATCACCGAGAAGTGCCTTCTGATGCCCCACTCCTCACAAAAAATCTGGAACTCCCTGCTGGTGTATTCCCCGCCATTATCAGACCTCAGACACTTCACACTTTTACCCTGCTCCTTCTCCACCTCAGCCTTCCAGATTTTGAACTTGGTGAAGACCTCTGATTTCTCCTTCATAAAGTAGATCCACAGCTTCCTTGAGAAATCATCTATCAGGGTCATAAAGTATCTGGCCCCATTCCTTGCAGAAACTGGGGCTGGTCCCCAGACATCTGTGTGTACTAACTCCAGGGGTTCAGCACTCCTAGCTGTGCTGACTGAGAACTGTACTCTCCTCTGCTTTCCCATCTGACAAGGCTCACAGATCTCCATATCTCCGCTACTCAAGTCTGGAAGCAGACCTCTCTTGCTCAGTTCTTTCATCCCCTTGTCTCCCATGTGGCCCAGGCGGTAATGCCACATCCTGTACACATCCCGGGGATCTTGCTCCACAGCTGCCACCTCAGATTTCACAGTCATCACAGAGCCCTCCATCTTGTATAGATTATTTTCCAGCCTCCTCCCTCTCATCACCACCATGGCTCCATTGGAGATGTTCAGAACTCCACTCCTGGCACGACTGCTGAAGCTGTATCCAGTCCGCTCCAAGTACCCCAGTGATACCAGATTCTTCTTGAGTTCTGGAACATGCTTCACACTGGTAAGAGTGCGCACCATACCATCAAACATCCTCACCCTCACTGTGCCAATACCTGCCACCTTGCAAGGGTGATTATCTCCAAGAGTCACATTCCCCTCCTCAACCTCTGTGTAAGTACTGAACCACGACCGGTTGGGAGTGTAATGATGAGAACAGGCTGAATCCAAGGTCCACATCTCTGTGCTGTGCCTGTGATCATCTGATACAACCAAGAGATCATCCTCCACCTCCTGATCTGCAACTGTACTCACAGACTCAGATCCTCCTTTTTCTCCCTTCTGATTTTTCCACTTAGGACAATTCTTCTTAAAATGTCCTACCTCTCCACACTTATAGCACTTCAGCTCTCTCTTGCCTTTCCTGGACTTTGATCGTCCTCCAGACTTACTTCTGTCCCTGCCCCTACCTCTGCCTGTCCTTTCCCCAACTGATAGACCCTCCTGGGGAACAGCTTCCTTGGTCATCTTCTCCCTCTGCTCATTCGTCCGAAGCACCGAGACAATATCTTCATAAATTAATGTCTCCTTCCCATAGAGCAGTGTTGTGACCAATGAGTCATAAGACGTGGGCATTGAACATAAAAGCAGAAGTGCTTTATCTTCTTCCTCCATCTTGACCCCAACATTCAGAAGTTCATTGCTCATCTGGTCGAATATCTGGATGTGACCCAGCACATCTCCACCTTCTGACATCCGAAGGCTGTAGAGGCGCTTCTTCAACATCAACTTGTTGCACATATTCTTTCCCATATAGAGGGTGTGCAACTTCGTCCAGAGTCCCTTCGGGGTCTTCTCCTCCAGCACTGAATAGAGGACTGAATCCGCCAGACAGCCCTGATCATTGAACATGTCTTCTTCTCCAATGAAATCCACTGCTTGTCTGTCATCCCATCTGGCCTTTCCTCCAAAGCCAATCTAAACCCTGCTGCACAAGGAGGTCCTCTACCCGGACTTTCCACATGGAGAAACTTCCCTTCCCATCAAACTTCTCAACCTCTATTTTTATGCTACTCCCCATGGCCAATTTCAAAAATAGCACAAAAATAAATTTTATAAAATAGAGAAGTACCTTGACGAGATTCTGTTGAAATTATTTCAACTCCTTGAAGGCCTCCAGATTACTCCTTGAACCTGGCTCTGATACCACTTGTTAGGATTTAGTCCTTGATGAGCAGCAATAGATCAACCTCCGCTCCCTTCTTAGTATTAATTCTTCCTCTTTCACGTAGCCTCCACCGTGGATTTTCCGCTGGAATATTGCTCCCCCTCTGCAGCCTTGCGTCCAAGACCTCCACCTTGCATCAAAGACCAGGTTCCACGTCCACGTGATGCCCCTTCACGAAAACCCACGTCCTCTTCTTCCACTAAGCACCAGTAACCATTAATAGGGAGGGGATCCTGGGAATCTCTATGCACCTCCCTTCTTTCCTCTGCCACGGTGGTCAATGGTCAGAAGCCCTTCGTCTTCCGTGGAAGCCCCACGTGAGGGTTCTTGGCTCCAACGCACCTCCGTGCGTTCTCCCCCTTCGTGAAATACGTGAAGCTTCGGTTTTGTTTCCGTGCGGCAAGGGAAGGAAGGAGAGAGAGAGAGAGAGGGAGAAGGAGAAAGAAAGGGCTGCTGCCCTACAATGAGAGAATGAATTTCTGGGAGAAAGAATCTGTTCTCTATTCCATCCAAACCCTAGAGACTAGAGTTTAAATACATCCACGAAGTGGGCCAGGCCCAGACTCAACAAAAAACTCCCATGGACTAAACCAATGAGATTAAACTAATCCCCAAGCCCGTGTACACCCGTGACTTGATTTAATCTCAACCCTTGGACTCAAACCCAGCCCAATACAAGTTAGCCCACCTGGGCCTTAATAGCACCACACCAGGCCCAACACCCAGGGCACTCCAGCCCTACTTGCAGCAATATCGCGAGAATACTAGCTGCTATGCAATTTGGGTCAAGAGAAGACTCTCTACCCTGCATTTCTGTTCATTTCTATTGGGATCTTAAAAATAATCTCCCTTAAAAGAATATACGATGTTTAAAATCTGTTATGGGATCATGCAAGTACTTGACCCAATTGCAATGTGGGAAAAGGCTGCTAGAGGTGGGGGCATTCAATTCTGGGTCAATTGCCAGAAAACAGTTATAAAGCAAAATCATCCTACAAGTTGACATTATAAGTAAAAGTGGCTATTGATACCGCCCTGACTTTCAGAGACAGATCCTTTCAAATAAATTAACAAAGTAATCTAGAAGAGGAGCCAGAGTAGTGAAGGAATGAACTCAGTTACCAAAATTGAATTTCCAGCTAATAAGTGTCATCAATATCAGACTTTTCTGATTAAATTCAACAAAGATTTCAGTTACATTGTAAAGTTCAGTTGTTTTCTCTATTTTTTTCCTCAAGCCCCAATTTTTTCCTGTTTTATTTATTAAATATCAGATTATGACAAGGCACAAATAATTGCATTCTCTAAGAAACAGATATATCATATAACAAAGAACAAAGTTCCAAGAACAAAAAAAGAAACTTCAGATTATGACTCCAACCCGACTGTATCCTTGATAAACCTCAGAGAAGAGGATTTGAACTAATACATATGAAGCAATTACTTCTACACAATTCTTCCTGAACATAACTTTGTTGCAGATTAATCAGCAATTGAGTTGGGACCAACACTCCAACTAGTCAAGTAGTAGGGAAAGACATTAAAGGAAAAGCATTATAAGAAGCTGTAGCCTGCACAGACGGAACAAAAGACAACAATCTGGTCAAGTTTGGGAACATCTCAAAACTAAAATACTCAGTTGATTGAGGGTTGCAATTGAACGACTAATGATTTAAGCATATTGCAGAGGGAGATTGAGAAAGATTCATGGAGAAAAGAAACAATGCAAAGGGAAGTTTTCTTAAAAACTACTAAGTCATTGTTAATGCATAGTAAATTAAGAATTTAGTAAATGTCTCACATAAGATATGCTCTTTTATTGTATTTAAATTTTGAATATCATACATTATCCAATACAATGACTGGTAAGAGGCTTTAAGCATCCTTCCTCTACTTGCATCAAGGTCCCCGACCAGACACCAGACTAGACATTCTTAGAGTAACCAAACCAGATAATAATAGACAATCTAATAACAAGATCATGATGAAATGAAAAACAATAACCATAAAGAGTATAGTATGTAGATTCATGTTATTGTTTCAAAAAAAATAGCATTTCTTGTAGGTGGCCTGCATAGAAGTCCACTCGTGTGGGTAATTGTGATACAACTTCTTGAATCAAGCTAGAAAATGTTTCAAATGTCTATTTAGCTAATTAAACTCAAACCTGACTTCAATTTATTTTATCACACATGATGCATCCAGGAATCAATCAAGGCTGCATCTAGATCATGTCCGGCTTGATCGTAACCAAACTTATTACTTTTCTGTTTCACCACTGAGTAAGGCTGAATCCAATAGGAAATGTTAAAAATGATTCAAAACTGTTCATGTTGCATACAAAATGTAAACATAAGCCTAGGATATGATTTAAACATATTAAAGAATGTATTTTTATATGGCATGGAAAAAAATGCCTTGCAGTGTTGTGATAAGCTGGGCCAATCCAAGCAGCCCATAGAGCCGGCCAGAAAAATGCCCAAGTTCAAGAGAAAACTCTTAAAGAGTCTAGTATCTTAAGATTGATGTGAAATGAATTTCAAATTTGAAGTATGGCCTAAACTAGCTGTCCTGATAAATCTTGAAATGGTTACGTTTGTATAATAAACTAGGACTTGATTCATGAACTGAGTCACATACAGGATGTAAGAAATTTCATTAATCTATATACAGTAAATTAGAGCAAGTTTAGGATTTCTTATAAACTTTTTAATCAAATCAAACCTAAACAAAATACAAAATAAGAACCATAATATGAATAATTTTTGCCTAAGTCCCCTTCTTTCTTTATTTGTCCCTATTAAAACTGTAGATGATCTTTATTATGAATACATCTTGATGGAAAAACCTTGTTTGACAACTTGAATATGTGTAAGTATGTACAAGTTAAAAGCCACAAACCGTCAATCTCTGGTATAAGGACGATTCTTGGAAACTACGCATTGAAAACCATCCATGAGAGCTAGAAAGCTTGATAAACATCCAGTCAAGCAGTTTGAGTACCCGTCCATGAAGCCGCAACTAGCATGGAATCACATGGTCATGCCTTCACAAGAACCATAAAACAGGCAAGAGATTACTTTCCCACTTTTCCTAAGCATACATCCTAATGCCCCTGGGCCAACATCACTTACAGAGAAGAAGAAATGTTGTTCTTATTTACAGATAGTACAGTGAATTGTACAGTGAATCGCTGACAGAAGGACAGTGAGCATCTCTTCAGACACAACCATGCTCCCAACAACCTTATTTTCTAATCCTGACCATGTTGCTTTGGGTAAGGGTGCAAACGAGCCAGGTACCAGGCTGCTCAGGCTTGGCTTGGTATTTCTAAAGGGTTCTTAAGCTTCAACTCAAGCCAAAATTAACACAGATTGTTCTAGAGGTGAAAGCAGATCTGATGATAGACTATATCTATTTTCTTATCAGAAGCAATTTGGATATTGATACAAATTGGATCATCCGACTAATATTCATATCCGTATCCACATCCGATAAACAAAATAAATATGGATATGGATAAACAACTATCCAATCGATATTCGTATATTTGGTTATGTTTCCAATCCTATTTAATCTTATATGGCACCATGAACTTTTATAGAAAATAAGTAATTATCTTAACATGATATTAACTTAATCTACCTTCTACTTTGCCATATATTTAATTTGGTGTCATAAAGTTGAACCATCCAACTTATAGATATATTTATATACATACTTTCAATATTTGATTTATATCCATGTCCATTAAAATAGATATAGATATGAATATTGGCATTCGACTAATATTCAATACATATTTAATCCATTTTTAATCCAATGTTGTTCAGGCTTGGCTTGCACAAAGACTCTAAGCCTAGCTTTTAACAAGCCAACGTAAGCCAAGCCAAGCCAAGCTCTCCCATATACTGTCCAAAGTTTTTCTGATGATATCCCTTATGTTGATGGCATCAAGTCCAGAACTTCATGTACTACACAACATGCCAAAGCACTATGTATGATCGGCTTTGTTATTGTAGCATGACCAAAGTTTCTTTGGAAACCCATCACATTGATTCCTTGGTTTAGTCATCTTATTCCGAAATAAGAAAACAAAAACAAATATAATCAAATTCTATGCTGTAAGAACATTAATGGACATAACTAGTCCCAATCATGTGAGATAAGCTATTCATAAATTCCTTGTTGCTCTTCAAGTTATATTAGGACTCCATCCTTTCTCAATGCAATCTTAGTCAAACCCTTCTCAGAACTGCTATTAAGGCTTTTCAAGGCCTTCATTTCTGAATCCCAAATACAAATCTGTTCCATTCAACAAACCAAGGCAAACTTTGGTACCATTAAATTATTTATAGGTTTCTTTACCCTCCTTGAACTTCCAACCTTCTCTTAATAGACTCAACTCTAAGTCTCTAATCCCACCATAAACATACTGTGCATTCACCTTAGTCTTAAAGCATGTGCAATGATCATATGGCACTAAAATCCCCTTAAATGTGTCACGACCACCAATCCATAGCTCGGTTCAGGAACATCATAACATGGCTGCAAACTCTTAAAGCAAATCCTAAGAGAATGCCAAGCCTTTTAAACCTCAACATGAACAATATAACGACAATCAAGATAATATTAGCGAAAACTTAATCCATAAATTTTATAATATTGTCACAAATCATCAATTAGTATTTATATGTCAACCTTAATGTATATTTCAATATAACTACAATGTCAAATGATATAGTAAATTGTATACTACTCTCACTCCTAATGCCCAACTTCTAGATACGAATCCAACAAAAAGGCATCGTCATCATCCTCTATAACATAGTAGGGGAGAGGGGAGGGCGGAGGGATAATGAGTTAAAAGCCCAGTAGAAATTTTACAACTATCATAAATATACCAAAAGAATCAGAATAAATGATATAACAATATATATATATATATAAAGTAACATAATATATCAACAAACTAGTTGCAAAACCTTTAAACCAACCATATCTAAATACCAACATAAGTCAAATTAGCATCCACATATCCATATCATAATTTATATACTAAAGATACATACTGATAAGTTACATGCCAGTAGTCTGGGCCTAACAACCTAACTTGCTAATGTAAGTATCCAAAGGTTGGTTCTCATATTAGTATCCAAAATATTAAATTCAGCCACATCATATTCACAGACCATGACTGATTTTACATCAGCCTCTCGTGGTTCTCATGCCCTTACCCGGTGCCCTCAGTTTAGGTCAGTACAAAATCATATCAATACTGTTTGAACTAGTACTACGTATCAACAGAGAAGGATTTGGAACCTCAACCTGGTTGGCCGATCCACGTTGATAGCAATCGGTGACAGCAAATAATCCAGTGACCTTCAAAGACTCTTCCATTGCCTCCAGTTAACTCAATCCAAAGCCTATTTCAGGGAAATAATGAAATTATCTTAGAACAGAGCTTTGGAAGGAAACCGAGGATTCTGTTGCACTTCAAATCTATGTTTGCTACCTTGCTGCTGGGGTCAGTCCAAACTCCGATAAGGTCTAGCAAGGTTCAGCTAACTTCTAGAACCAGAGAAAGAGAAGAGGAGAAGTGGAGATGGAGAAGAAGAAGAGAAGAAAATGAAAAGAAACTTGGTTCGGCTCTTAAGTATTTATGGATGATTAACCCTTGAAACCCTCTTTGATTTGAATGGCATCGTTGTAATAACTTAGTTAAGATTATTGTTCTAGAATTTTGCTAAGAATGGAAGATGGATTTGATGGGAAGAAGAAGGTATTTGTTGAAATGCAGCTGAGAAACCAAGCTTATTTTTAGAAATTTAACCATCTGATTTGTTTAGTTTTAATAAGTTTTATCTTAATTTAAATCAGTTAATTAACTGATTTAAGCATCACAAAATGCTCATTCGACCTCCTTTAATTAAGTCTTCTGTTCAACAGTACCAAAATGAGGGAGAGAACGTCATGTTTCAGTATGGATTGGTTATCTATCTTGACTAGGATCTTATTTTCATTTTGTAATAAATAATACCAAATATTGCCCTGATTAACATGTCATCGATTAATATCTATGACCACAAATAACGGACTATAAGGCTCAACTCCTTGAATAATCAATATCCTTTGCCTATGATATGCTGATTTGTATATATAATGGGCACTAAGCAGGCTTTTCATAAAGGCTTGAGGCCTACTGCAACTCAAGTTTCAGTTGTCTTGCCAGCAACAATATCCTCTAACAATTAATCTTGCTTTCTACCATGAAAAATTACGAAGATTGCTAGAATCTTAAAACTACTAAATATCTTCATTGATTTCTCCTACAGATAAAGGTTTAATAAATTTTATCAACTTTGAGCAATGAATTTGAATATAGAAAAGAATGGGCCAGCTCTTATTCCTACAGGCTACAGCAATAAGAAGCTTTGGTCCAAAAGTAGTTCTTTAGGTGTGTACACATTCGCATGAAATATGTAATGCTTCTCTTTACAAGTTACATGGTTATTCTTTCCCAGAAGAAATTCTATTGTAGTTAAAGGTGATGTATCTCTCTACAAGAGTGATGGTCTCAACTGTGCATCAGGGAATCAGACAGGCAAAAAACTTGCGGTTCCAACTTTATATGCACTTCCCCCATGACCCATCCTCCTGGACTCAACATTGACACCGGCCTATTTTTCATGTGAATAAATAATCTCAAGCAATTTCACACACTTCATTCAAGATACCCCAAGTTATTTTTAATACAGAAATTTAAATATACTATTCCACTTTAGAACAAGTCCATTTCAGCATCATCCTTATCTGCCACATGCCTACGTTGTTCATCTTTTATATATAATATCTTGACTAGTGAAACCTCTAAGCAGCAAGCCAGCGCCTTAATTGCAGCAAAAGCCTCCAATGCATACATGATTTAACAAAAAGTAAATCTTATAGGGTTCATGCATCAAGCCGTGATAGTGGAAATCACTCGATATTCATGCAACCACAATGTGACAGTGAATGAATTTAAGAGAAAACTAAACAAGTTTCAAATCAATCACATGTATGCAAGAAACAACTCACGGGAAATCACTCGTTCTTCTCATATATGAAATGCATGCCATCATTGAGACCAACTTCCTGACGCACCTAATAAAGATGGACTGAGCATTTCATTGCCCTCAAAAGAATGAGAAGAAAAGGAACACGGAGCCAATGCCTTCATCTGAGCATGGCATTCAAAGCAACATGCCCTTCCACAACCATTCTACATTATTAGATAAAACATAACATCTCTATACTTTTATTACTTTTCTACTCCCAAGCAAACATTCTATAATTGCAGTTCTTTCAATCTAAAATTAGACCATTTCATTCAAAGGTAGGATAAAGAGAGAAGACTGTTATAAGTGTGAAAAGCGGTTCATCTGAAGTAGTCATTCTACCACATAAATACTATGCACACTAAACCAAGACAAAGAAGAGGAAACGAAGAACCTGAATGGACAAAGCGAAAGAAGCTGACACAGCCTCCATTAGCTCCAGAACTCTAGAACCCCACTCCTTTCATTTTCTCTTTCTATCTTCTATTTGTTCTCATATCCATATTACAGCCAATCCAATCCCCCGTTCTCAGTGTTGCGCCAACTGGATACTCTTGAGATCAATCCCTTCCTTGACCATCTCGTATAGCGGGCTCATCTCCCTCACCTTCTCTACTTGCTTCACGGTAAGCTCTATCGCCGGCCGATCTCGGCCTCCATGGTGAACCTCCCAATCCCGGGGCGGATCGAGGTGTGCGCCATGTCCTCGTCCACCCCAAGCGCCTTTAGCACGTAGTGTTGGGCCTGGTGTGGTGCTATCAAGGCCCAGGAGGGCTAACTTGTATTGGGCTGAGTTTGAGTCCAAGGTTGAGATTAAATCAAGTCACGGGTGTACACGGGCTTGGGATTAGTTTAATCTCATTGGGTTAGTCCATGGGAGTTTTTGTTGAGTCTGGGCCTGGCCCATTTCGTGGATGTATTTAAACTCTAGTTTAGGGAATAGAGAACAGATTCTTTTCTCCCAAGATAATTTTTTCTCTCTATCTTCTCCCTCCCTCTTCCTTCCTCCATCAACGGAGGCTTCCCGAAGCTGTGTGGACGAAACCGTGCAAGAGGAGGATCAGACGAAACCGTGAAAGAGGAGGAGGTATATTGGTTCCATGGTTAAGGAGCGTCTTGGTTCCACGAACCGTGCAAGAGGAGGAGGCATCTTGGTTCCATGGTTAAGGAGCGTCTTGGTTCCACGGTGGATTGCAAGAACACCGTCAAGAACACCCATCTTGGTTCCACGGTGGATTGCAAAGGTGAAAGTTATGTGGAAGTCCACAGTGCAGTAAAAACATAAAGGAATTAATTGGGAATTAATTCTGGAAGAAGCCATTTCTTTTTGGGAATTAATTCCAGAAGAAGCCGTTTCTTTTTGGGAAATTTCAGGAAGCGTCTTGAAACAGAAGCGGGATGTCTTCTTTTGGGAATTAATTCATTAATTCCAGACGGACGGAAGGAATCAAGTTCAAGAAGGCTTTACCGCTACACTAATCTTGAATCTTGGATCAAGAGACTACACACCTAATTGTTGACAATGGGTAAAGCCCAGGGTACTTCTCCAGCGAGGTTGATCCCACTGCTGTTCATCAGACTAACCCCAATAAGTGGTATCAGAGCCTGGTTGGTTCAGGAACAAGAAGAAGTTGTTTGGAAATATTCAAAGGGTTGAAACAATTTCAACAAGGTCCATCAAGGTACTTCTTAATTTTCTAAAATTTATTTTTGTGTTATATTTATTTGGTTGAAATATGGACCATGGTAGTAGCATAAAAATAGATTTTGAAAAGTTTGATGGGAAGGAAAGTTTCTCCATGTGGAAAGTCCGAGTAGAGGATCTTCTTATGCAGCAGGGTTTAGATTTGACTTTGAGGAAAGGCAGGTGGGATGACAGATAAGCAGTAGATGTTGTTGGAAAAGAAGGCATGTTCAATGATCAAGGGATGTCTGATGGATTCAGTCCTTTATTCAATGCTGGAAGAGAAGACCCCGAAGGGACTCTGGTCGAAGTTGCAACCCTATATATGGGAAAGAATATGTGCAACAAGTTGATGTTGAAGAAGTGCCTCTATAGCCTTCGAATGTCAGAAGGTGGAGATATGCTGGACCATATACAGGTGTTCGACCAGGTGAGCAATGAATTGCTGAATGTCGGGATCAAGATGGAGGAGGAAGATAAAGCACTTTTGCTATTGTGTTCGCTGCCTATATCACATGACTCATTGGTCATGACGCTGTTCTACGGGAAGGAGACATTGTTCTATGAAGATATTATCTCGGTACTTCGGACGAATGAGCAGAGGGAGAGGATGACCAAGAAAGCTGTTCCCTAGAAGGGTCTATCAGTTGGGGAAAGGTCAGGCAGAGGCAGGAACAGGAGCAGGTCTAAGGGACGGTTACAGTCTAAAAGGCTAAGTGCTACAAGTATGGTGAGGTATGACATTTTAAAAGGGATTGTCCTAAGTTAAAAAAGGAAGAAAAGGGAGGATCTGAGTCTGTGAGTACAGCTGCAGGACAGAAGGTGGAGGATGATCTTTTGGTGGTATCAGATGGTCACAGTCACAGTACAGAATGTGGACCTTGGATTCAGCTTGTTCTCATCATTACACTTCCAACCGGTCGTGGTTCAGTACTTACACAAGGTTGATGAGGGATGTGTGACTCTTGAAGATGATCACCCTTGCAACGTAGCAGGATTGCACAATGAGGGTGAAGATGTTTGATGGCATGGTGTGCACTCTTACTAGCGTAAAGCATGTCCCATAACTCAAGAAGAATCTTGTGTCACTGGGGTACTTGGAGCAGACTGGATACAGCTTCAAAGTCATGCTAGGAGTGAGTTATGAACATTTCCAATGGAGCTATGATGGTGATGAGAGGGAGAAGACTGGAGAATAACCTATACAGGTTGGAGGGCTCTGTGGTGACAAGAAAATTTGAGGCAGCAGTTGTGGAACAGGATCCTCGGGATATGTACAGGATGTGGCATTACCGCCTAGGCCATGGAGACAGGGAATGAAAGAACTGAACAAGAGAGGACTACTTTCGGACATGAGTGGTAGAGTCATAGAGATCTGTGAGCTATGTCAGATAGGGAAGCAGAGGAGTGTGCAGTTCTTGGTCAGCACAGCTAGGAGTGCAGAACGCCTGGAATTAGTATACATGGATGTCTAGGGACCAGCCCCGATTTCTGCAAGGAATGGAGCCAAATACTTCTTTACCCTGATAGATGATTTCTCAGGAAAGCAGTGGATCTACTTCATGAAGGAGAAATTAGAGGTCTTCACCAAGTTCAAAATCTAGAAGGCTGAGGTGGAGAGGGAGTAGGGTAGGAGTGTGAAGTATCTGAGGTCAAACAGTGGCGGAAAATATACCAGCAGGGAGTTTCAGAAATTTTGTAAGGAGTGGGGTATCAAAAGTCACTTCTCGGTGATGGAAACTTCTCAACAGGAAGGGATGGCTAAGAGAATAAACAGAATACTGATGGAAAAAGTAAGGTGGTTGAGGCTACAGGCAGAGCTTCTAAAGATGTTCTGGGTTGATGCAGTAGGTGCAGCTAGCTACTTGGTCAATCGATCATCGCACACCAGGTTGGATGGAGGCATTTCAGAGGAGATATGGTCTGAATGGAAGGCAAACCTGAACCATTTGAGGGTGTTTGGATGCACGACATATGTGCATGTTGGTGCTGGAGAGCAGAATAAGTTGGACGTCAGGTCTAAGAAGATGGTGTTCCTAAGCTACCCGCATGGAATCAAAGGTATCGGTTGTGGGACCCCATGGAGAAGAAGGTTGTCATCAGCAGGGATGTGACCTTCGATGAGAGCTCGATTCTTCAGAGCAGAGATGGTACAGATGCACAGCAGGGACTACAGGAGGTGGAACACGATAACACTAGTCAGATGACCTCCTATACAGTTGTGCCATTTGCTAGTGGATGACCTTCTACACAGTCGTGCCATTTGCTAGTGGACCAGGAGGATTTGATATTCAGATGGAGAGGACTGACAGAGGGGTCAGAAGCCAGGAAGTTCAGCAGGATGCAGCTGAGCAAAGGACTCAGGAGGATGCAGCTAGGTAGGGGACTGATACTGGGATCGCACTGCATAGGCCCAAGAGAAACGTGCGACCACCAGTTCGATACGGCTTCGAGGATTCGGTGTCATATGCCTTGGTGACAGCGAATGAAAACCCTTACACCTATCAGGAGACTGTGGAGAGCCAGAATAGCCAGGATAGAGATAGGTGGGTTCAGACTATGGTAGGAATACAGGCTGTAGCAGAGGAGATGGAGTCGCTACAGGACTGGCACGTTGCAGGTGGTCCAACTGCCACAAGAAAAGAAACTCATTGATTGCAAATAGATTTATCATCGCAAGAAAGGGCCTTCAGAGCAAAGAAGATATCAGGTAAAGGCAAGACTAGTGGCTAGAATACTTTCGGAAGAAAGGCTTCGACTACAAAGAGTAGGTGGAAGAAGGTGGAGTGGAGCTGGTGAAGGTACATACCTAGGAGAACCCAGCAATACATTGACCAAGATTTTTTACGGGACAATTTTTATAGGGATTGCAGCTGATGGACACGGTGAACGTGCTGAGGCCTTGAAAGCACCAAGGTAGAGATTGTTGGGCCAGGTGTGGTGCTATCAAGGCTCAAAAGGGCTAACTTGTATTGAGCTGAGTTTGAGTCCAAGGGTTGAGATTAAATCAAGTCATGGATATACATGGGCTTGGGAATTAGTTTAATCTTATTAGATTAGTTCATGAATGTATTTAAACTCTAGTTCTACGGATCAAGAAGTTCAAGAGCCAAGGCTTTACCGCTACTAATTTTGAATCTTGGATTAAGAGACTACAAGTGAAAGCTCAGAGTACTTCTCCAGCGAGGTTGATCCTACCGCTGTTCATTAGGACTAAACCCCAACATGTAGGACGGCTCGAGGCTGGCGCTGGTGCACGTGCTCCCCGCTCGACACCGCCACCTCCTTCAGCTCTATAAGGAGGCTCTCCCCTCAACGTACGCGAACGAGATGTTCAAATTCCCCGCATTCCGATGCTCGACGCTCCCATTGATCACGACGCCATCGAGCCGCGACCGGATTCCGTTGAGGAGCCGTTCCTTGAGAGCGGCGATGCGGCGGCCGTCGTAGTTCATTTCTTTCATGGCGATTTCGTAGGCGGCGCCCATCCCGACGACGAGCGGCGTGGGGACGGTGCCGCTCCGGATTCCACGCTCCTGGCCGCCGCCGCTCATCTGGGACTCGACCCGGATCCGGGGGCGCTGGCGAAGGTAGAGAGCGCCGACGCCCTTGGGCCCGTAGATCTTGTGCCCGCTGAGGGACATGAGCCCGATTCCCATCTTCTTGACGTCAATAGGAATTTTGCCGAGCGCCTGGGCGGCATCAGTGTGAAAGGGGACGCATTTTTCTTTACATATGCGGCCGATGTCTTCGAAGGGCTGCACGACGCTGATCTCGTTGTTGACGGCTATGACGGAGGCAAGGCCGGTGTCGGGGAGGATGGCGGCGGCGAGTTGGTCGAGGTCGATGAGGCCGTCGGGGCGGACGGAGAGGTAGGTGACATCGAAGCCTTCTTGCTGGAGGTGGCGGCAGGAGTCGAGGACGCACTTGTGCTCGGTCTGGATGGTGACGAGGTGGCGCTTCTATCGCAGTAGAAGCCCATGACGCCCTTGACCGAGATGTTGTTGGACTCGGTGGCGCCGGAGGTGAAGAAGACCTCCTTGGGATTGGCGCCGACGAGGGCGGCGACCTGGGATCGGGCAGCCTCGACGGCGGCGTCGGACTCCCAGCCGTAGAGGTGAGTGCAGGAGTAGGGGTTGCCGATCCGGGATAGGTAGAAGGGGAGCATGGCGTCGAGGACGCGGGGATCGACGGGGGTGGTGGCCTGCATGTCGAGATCATGCAGATACCATGGAGATCATGTTCGGAAGAGAAATTTTTTTTTGAATTGGATAACACTGAATTTAGGGATAAGAGAAAACTTAGAAACAAGTATGTATATATTTTCTTTAAAGTACTATTTATTTATTTATTTTTAAAGTTGCTTGTAGGATTAATTTTTGTAAATAGCTTTTAGAATATTTTTAGAATATGGTAAGCTTGGAAGAATTTGCACCGAAGTAACCGCAAAAAATTTTAAGGAATCAGAATAGAACACAGCATTTTTTGGAGAAGAAATAAGATAACATAGATTTGATTGCTCTCGGGTTTATAGACACAGAGGTACTTTTCATAAAAGGACATATCCCTTTCGAGTGATATATCCTTTTGAGACATATATCCTTTCAAATATATTCATTTAAAATTTATTTAAATATATGTCACATGCACATGCCTCGTGCCCACTTTTGTTATTTATCTTCTTTCTTTATAATTGAACAATAATTTCAATAATCCCCCATTTGTTCAAATAAAAAAATATTTCAGAAAAGAAACAGTTTATATTAATATAGTAAAGTATCGTTTGATTTGAACTTTACCTTAGTGTATGTACCACAAGGCTTTGTCGAAATCCTAAGTAGCATAAAAACTTTGAACCTATTATTTTTAGTGACAAAAATTGTGATATATACACACATAAAAACTCTTGTGTTCATAAATTCCACACCAAACTTACTTAGCACTGCTATGGCCATGTGCTCATCCTGATTCATTAATTTTTTAGAGAAAGAAAAACTCCAAATCTCCTTGAGACGACATCATCTCTAAATTCATATAGGTGAATTTCTTCAAGTATCTTTGTTACATTTAAGATACTTGTCTTAAATAGATTGAAATTCATTAAGAGTTTTTGATTAACTCAACCCTCAAACTATAACATTACTTCAGCACTTTACATCTTAGATATGGCTTATTTATTAGTGCTGATATTTCTCTATTTATCAATAATTTATTTTTCTCATTGAACCTAATAACTAGTGATTGACTAATATTAGGTTGAGTTGCCATCATTGATAATATATTTTTTAATTTAGAAGTTTTAGCCCCATCTCTCTAGATGTTGATTTCACTATGTCTCTAGCCAAAGGCTTAGTAAATGGATCCGCTAAGTTCTTACTTGATTTTACAAAAGTAAGGGAAACAATTTCATCTTTAATTAGATTCCTTATATAATCATGTCTTAGACTAATATGTCTAGACTTTTCATTGTATGCATCACTATATGCTCTAGCTAAAGTGGCTTGACTATCACAATGTATAGATATAGAAGATAAGTTCTTTAATGTCAAAAGAAAAACCCTTAGCCATTTAGCTTCTTTCCCTGTTTCTGCCAAAGCTACAAACTCATATTCCATAGTTGAATGTATAATTAAAGTTTGTTTCTTGGATTTCCAAGATAGAGCACCTCCTTCTAGGGTAAACACCCAACCAGTAGTAGATTTATTGTCTCCTACACTTGATATCCAACTGGCGTCAGTATATCCTTCTATGATAACAGAGAATTTTGAGTATAATAGACCATGATTCTTGTTTTTCTTAAGATAACCAAGAACTCTCTCAATGGCCTTCCAATGCTCATAGCTTGGGTTGCTAGTAAATCTACTTAATTTACTAATAGCAAATGCTATATCTAGTCTTGTACATTGAGCCGCATACATAATTAAGACTACCAATAGCACTTGCATATTCAATTTGAGCTACAACTCTTCCATCATTCTTTAGAAGCTTGATACTTGGATCAATCGGGGTACTAGCTTCCTTAATTTTTAAGTGGTTGAATTTGTTCAACACTTTCTCTATATAATGAGTTTGGCTCAAAAAATAACCCCCACTATCTTTAGTTATTTTGATACCTAGAATGGTATCTACATGTCCAAGATCCTTCATTTTGAATGTGGAAGATAGAAACCTCTTTGTTTCTGTGATACTTCTCATGTCATTGCTCACTATTAACATATCATCAACATATAAACAAACAAATATCACATATTCATCACATACTTTTGTATAAAAACATTTATCAGCAATGTTATGAACAAAACCATTTGAAAGAATAGCAAATTCAAATTTTTCATGCCACTATTTGGGTGCTTGTTTTAAACTATATAGTGATTTAACAAGCTTACACACTTTATGTTCATTTCAGGCAAGACGAAGCCTTCTGGTTGTTCCATGTAAACCTCTTCATTAAGATCAGCATTTAAGAATGCAGTTTTAACATCCATTTGATGAACATGAAGATCATGAATTGATGCTAAAGCAAATAAAATTCTAATGGAAGTTATTCTTGCTATTGGAGCATATGTATCAAATAATCAATTCCTTCTTTTGTCGAAACCCCTTTGCTACTAATCTAGCTTTAAAAGTATGAAGAGTTCCATTAGTATGGTACTTTCTTCTAAACACCCACTTACAACCAATGGGTTTAGAACCATGGCGTAAATCAATAAGTTCCCAAGTGTGGTTTAACATAATAGAATCCATTTCATCATTTATAGCATCTTTCCAAAAAGCAGCATCTCTTGAATACATAGCTTTCTTGTAAGTTTTAGGATCATCTTCAACTTGAAGAACAAAAGGAGTTGTTCTCATGACTTTTTTTCTATTTCCTTCTACTAAGTAAAAGGAGATAAGTTGAGAGTCAATCTCATCATATTCTAATTCTGTTGCTTTCCGTATTCTTTTGCTTTTACAAGGTTTACTAGATTGTTGATCTTTAGTCTTAGAATATATCTTCAATTGTGATCCTCCACTAATAAGAGTTTGGGATTTATTTTCTAAAATTAATAAATGCTCAAAAATTTCACATCCCTGGATTATATTATTACATTAGACTCTAAATTTAAGAGTCTATATGCCTTGCTATTTATAGAACAACCTACAAAAGCACATCTAATTCCTCTTGGACCCAACTTGGTCCGTTTGGGATCATTATTTTTGTAATATAAGATACCCCCACACTTTGAAATACCCTATATTGGGTTTTCTTCCTTTCCATAATTAATAAGGAGAAATTTTATTTATTTTTAAAGGAATTCTATTAAAAATAGAACAAGCAGCAAGGAGAACTTCATCCCATAAATTGAATGACAATTTAGTATTTAATAATATTACATTAATCATTTCAAGAAAAGTTCTATTTTTTCTTTCAGCCAAACCATTTTGTTCAGGTATTTAAGGTATAGAACATTCATGAATAATATCATTTTCTTCACAAAATATATTAAAATCGTTTGAAAAATATTCTCCTCCTCTATCACTTCTAAGAACTTTGATTTTTCTTCTTAATTGATTTTCTACTTTAGCTTTATAAACTTTAAACATTTTAAAAGCCTCATATTTATGTTTCAATAAATAAACATAAGTAAATCTTGAGCAATCATCTATAAATGTGATAAAATATCTACTACCATCTCTAGTTAACATACCATTTAGTTCACATATATCTGAATGTATGAGATCTAATAATTGAGAATTTCTTTCAACATTACTAAAAGGTTTCTTTACCATCTTTGATTTAACACATATTATATTTTTTTAAATTTATCAACATTATCACAAGAAATTAAACCATATTTAATCATTCTCTTCATAGTACTAGTTCCTACATGTGCTAATCTACCATGCCATAAAGAAACAAAATCAACCATATAAGTAGAAGGATCATTATTATTAATAGCATTATCAGCAATACATAATTTGACCATTCCATCACATGAATAGCCTTTTCCAACAAAGATACCATTACGGGATAAAATCAGTTTTCCCGCTTCATACACAGATTTTTTTTTAGGTTTTCCCAAAAGATCCCCACTAGCTAGATTCCTATTCATATCAGGGACATGAAGAACATTAGTTAAGGTAATTTTCTTTCCATAAGTGAAGAAAAGTTCCATAGTTCCTTTACCTAACACCTTGGATCGGCCTTCATTTCCCATTTGAATCTCATGTCCATCAATTTCTTCATGATAGGTTTTAAACAGTGACCTATCATAACAAATATGGACTATGGCACACGTATCATACCATCAGCCAGGAATCTTTCCTTGAATAGCATTGATCTCACTCACAGCAACAATAATCTCTTCATTGTCCTTCATGGAGTTCACCTTTGCCTCTTGGTTAGCTTTCTTCTTAAACCTGCAATCACGAGCATAATGCCCAGATTTGCCATAGACAAAGCATGCTCCCCTGGTCACCTTTTGGTGTTTAGATTTCTTGAACTTTCCTTGATCCTTTTTAGGCCCAAGAAATTTTTTTTATTTTGGTTGCCTTTATTGGCCTATGAGAGCTTACTCATTGCATTTGCCTTAGTAAGGGTTTCATAAGAATTTTCATTCTTATCTCTTCTCTCGATTACTCTTCGATTCGTAGGTGTTTTTGAATATTTTTCTAAAAAAAATCTTTAGAATTATGAAGTAACTTTTTTCTGTATCCTTTCCAAGAAGATGGTAATTTTGCTATAATGGCACCAACTTGGAAAGATTCAGGAAGTTCAATCTTCACAGCCCTCAGTTTGCTCACAATAACTTGCAATTCATGTACTTGAAGCAAAATAGGTTTTTCATCAAGCATTTTGAAATTAAAATATTTAGGGGTCAAATTTTTTTTTTACCTTCCTCCTCAGCCTTATATTTGAATTATAATGCTTTCCAGATATCTCTTGCAGATGGATTATCAGTGTATAGATCATAGAGACGATCGGATAGGGCATTCAAAATATGACCACGACATATGAGTTTATCCTCTTATCGTTTCTTACGTGCTGCCTTTTTCTCTTCAGAGTCCTTGTCAGAAGGTTCTGGAATTGCTTCAAGATCAGGATCAAGAACATAGAAAATCTTTAGGGCTATCAACAGAAACTTCAATTTATCTTGCCAGCAAGTAAAATTAGTCCCATCAAAACGATCCAAAAGGTCTTGGTTCATCACTTTGATGGTGGCATTTACAGTATCAATCCCATAACCTCAGGATAACGCTTTAAGAATGTTGGAAAGAGATAATCTTTTTGGATTGGATAAGACTAAATGTTAGGGATAAAAAAAGACTTGAAACAAGTATTGATGTGGCTGATGGAGCCACATGGATAACTACGGCAAAATCGATCATGTGGCGCGGGCGTATTCGCCTTGACTCCTCCAAGTCGGCCGAGGACAGGCCGAAGCGATACCTCCCCGAGTTGGCCGAGGTGGTCCCGACTTCTTCAAGTCGGCCCCACGTCTGCCTCGGCTCCTCCGCATCGGCCCCGTGCGGCCCCAACCTCTTTGAGTCGCCAAGGCGGTCCCGACTTCTCTGAGTTGGCCCCACATCTGCCCCGGCTCTTCCACATCGGCCCCGACCTCTCCGAGTCACCGAGACAGTCTCGACTTCTCCACGTTGGCCCCATATCTGCCCCGGTTCCTCCGCGTCGGCCTCGTGCGACACCGACGACCCTCTATGACTCCGGCCTCTCCGAATAAGCCAAGGCGGCCCCGACTTCCCCAAGTCGGCCCCATCCACCAGGCCCACCAACTTTCTGACCTGCGCAGCTTAACACAGCCAGGCCCACCTACCGCCTGGCCACACCATCGATGGGACCGGGCCCATCAATCGCCAGCTCCCCTCTCCAATGGGACAAAGCCTACTGACTAGCCCAAACTTACATAACTTCCACGTGTTCCGCAGACATTCCTTTCTCACGGAACTTCGCATGGCTAATCCCTATACAAATATCAAATGCCTATAAAAGGGTAAGTCAACTCGAAGCTCAGGTATGTAAATACAAATGCTCACCTACACTACAACCCCAGAAAGACTCCAACTCTCGGAGCTCTTTCTGCCTCTAAGGAGCTCTCTCGAGCTCCCCTTCGGCTATGACCTCAGTTGGTAACTTGAGCATCGGAGGGTCCCTACCGGAGCTCCCTCCGGTCTTGGAACTTCTTGCAGGTCATCCGTCTTGGCGAGGACCCCGTCAGCAAGTGGACACATTTTCCCAGCATCTAAGTTCGGTGATCGGGCGTCATCAGATTGGCGCATCAGGAAGGGGAAGAAGAGGAGGAAGACGAACCCCATAGCATCTGCTCGCGAATGTTCCCCCCTTTGTCCATTGAGCAATGGTGGTGACGCGGGCTCAAGACGTCTCCTTCAGTTACCCTAGGAAGCATCCCCCGCCAGCTAGGCAGCAGGAAGTCAATCTTCCCACTGCCGATCCTCCAGTCGTTCACCCACCACAAGATGCAGCTGCTCCAGTTGATCAGCTGGTGGCACTTGCTCAGCAAGTTCAAGCCCTCACTGCTATGGTCCACGGACTTCAGGAGCATCAGTCCGTGGCCACCCAACACTAGACTGCTCCACCACTTGCTAGCTAGCAGTCTGCGAGGGAAAGATCACCCCAGCGAGAGGTTGGCCACCGTTAAGTCTCTCCCGGAAGACATCGTCAGGAGCCCCTTAAGAGGTCGTGTTCTCTTGACCATAACCCGAGCAGGTTTCCCCTGGAGCCTCAACGCCAGGAAGAACCAAAGCGGAGGTCTCACCTCCCGCGTTCTTCTCCATCTTATTCTTCATCATCCTCCAAGCTATCCAGGAGGGTGCTAGCGATCAGCCGCTAGGCGGAGGAGCGCCTGGATGAGTACCACCAACGGCTGGATGAACTCGGCAAAAAAATTAATAACCTGCCGAAGGAGGAGTATGACACCCATCCTCCCTACACCCATTGAATATTGGAGGAGTTCGTTCCCTCTAGATTTCGTCTCCCTCAGCTGGATCCGTACGATGGTACGATGGATCCCCTCGATCATCTCAAAAGTTACAAAGCACTCATGCAAGTCCAGAGGGCTACGGACGCCCTCTTGTGCAAGGCTTTCCTCGCCACCCTACGGAAAGCCGCCCTCGCCTGGCACTCCTGTCTGTCCCCTCACAGCATCGATTCCTTCTGGGAGCTGGAGAGGGTGTTTTTGGCACACTTCGATGCTTATCGGAGAATCCCGCGTGTAGCAGACAGCCTCTTCTCCGTGCACCAAAAGGAAGGAGAGTCACTTCGGGACTTCGTAGCCCGATTCAAGAGTGCCGCCCTTGAAGTCTACCATCTGGATGACGCGGTGGCGACGTTGGCATTGAAGCGGGGACTTCTCCCTTCCTGCTTCACCTTATCTTTGGATAAGAAGCCTCCCAGCTCCTACTTTGACCTCCTCCTTCGGGCACAGAAATACATCCGTGCGGATGAGGCCGACCTCACCCGCCAGGAGTTTGCGAGAGGATCCAACCGAAAGCCTGCCCATCCCGAGCCAAGCGGACCCTCTCGCCCCTAAAAGCCCAAGCCGCCTCGCCGATCAGACAACCGACGTCGAAGTCTTGCCCCTCCGGAAAGCGAGCTCATGCATCTCCTTGCCCCTTGCTCTCATATCTTCATGGAGATTGAGGGTGAGCCCTACCTCCAACGACCCCCTCCTATGAAGAAAGGCTTTCCCCGCGACAAAATCTGCTACTGCTGCTTCCATAGGGACTACGGCCATGACACCGATAATTGCTACAACCTGAAGCGCGCCATCGAGGAGCTCATCCAGTGGGGCTACCTCAGGAAGTATGTCTAGAAGGCGCCCCAGTCGGTGCCGGCTCTCATGGGGCTTCCGCCTACTCAAGCTGCTATCGACAATGCCCTGACGGAGCGAACAATAGGAATGGTGTCCTGGAGGGCAGCCTCTTCATCCAAGCGGCCAAGAGGGGGGAAAATGTTGGATAATGTAATTCCCAGGGGGGAGTCAACAGTAGTAGAGAATGTAAACAATGAAGGCGTTGTCGTCTCGATGATAATCGCCAAACACCTTGTAAAGAGGATCCTAGTTGATAGTGGCAGCTCAGCTGACATCCTTACTTACGATGCATTTGTTAGGATGAGCTTGTCTGTTGATTCTCTCCAGCCCGTAGCGGCTCCTCTAGTTGGATTCACAGAAGACTTGGTGAGGGTAGAAGGTAAAATCTCCTTACCAGTGACGGTCGAAACACCACCTTGCCAGAGCACGGTTGTCATGAGGTTCCTAGTCGTACGAGTTCCCTTGGCATACAATGCCATTCTCGGGTGATCGGGCCTCAATGTTCTAGATGCAGTCATCTCCACCAGGTGACTGCTTGTGCAGTTTCCCACCAGTAGCGGGGTCAGTGAGATGCGGGGTGAAGTCGGCCCGGTCCTGCCCTGCTACCATACGGCTTTGAGTCCTCAGAAGGCCGAGCTAGCTTCGGAGGTGCCCGACCCCAAGGAGTCCAGCAAGGGAGGAGAGCCGACCGAGCGGCTCTTGACTTTTCCACTAGGAGACGACCCATCAAAGGCGGTGCGCATCGGCGGACTTCTTCCTCTAGAGGACCGCAACCACCTTTTGACCTTCCTGCGGGCCAACCCAGACATATTCTCCTAGTCGGTGTCCGATATGCCCGGCATCCCTCCGAAGGTAATCACCCATAAACTCAACCTTGACCCAAAGCACCGTCCGATTCGCCAGAGGAAGAGAAGCTTCGCCCCCGGGCAGTAAAGAGCTATAGACGAGGAGGTCAGCAAGTTGCTCGCCGCCAGCCATATTCGAGAAGCACATTACCCAAGCTGGTTAGCCAACATGATTATGGTCTGAAAAGCAATGGAAGCCGGAGAATCTGCATCAACTTTACTGACCTCAACAAGGCATGCCCAAAAGACAGCTTCCCTCTACCCCGGATCGACTAGCTGGTGGACTCTACCTTTGGCCATGAGCTTCTCAGCTTCATGGATGCTTTCTCTGGATACAATCAAATAAAGATGGACCCAAGCGACGAGGAGCACACTTCTTTCATGACTGAGAAGGGCATTTATTGTTACAAAGTAATGCCTTTCGGCCTCAAGAATGTGGGAGTGACCTATCAAAGGTTGATGAACAAAGTCTTCGAAGATCAACTAGGCCGAAACATGGAGGTTTATGTGGACGATATGCTTACAAAGAGTACCCGTGCCTCTGACCACGTTTCTAATTTGGAGACTTTTAGCAACCTTCGCCGTTTTCAAGTCAAGTTGAACCCAAAGAAATGCGCCTTCGACGTCACGGCGAGTAAGTTCTTGGGGTTCATGGTGACCCAACGAGAAGGAGGTGCAGCGGTTCACCAGAAGGGTGGCGGTCCTAAGTCATTTCCTTTCTAAATCAATCGAAAGGTGCTTGCCCTTCTTCAAAGCCCTGCGGAAGATAAACAGATTCGAGTGGACAGACGACTGTCAAAAGGCCTTCGGGGGATTAAAGGCATTCCTGTCCTCCCCGCCACTCCTATCGAAGCCGAAGGATAGGGAGAGTATTTTCCTTTATCTCGCCGTCTCTTCAGAAGCCGTCAGCTCCATTTTGGTGCATCTCGACGCCGACGGGACCCAGAAGCCTATCTATTATGTAAGCAATATACTCCACGATGTGGAAGTCAGGTACTCCAAGACAGAAAAGATCATCTTTGCCCTGATCGTCTCTGCCCAGCATCTCCGTCCATACTTCCAGGCTCATCCCATTGTGGTGCTCACATACCAACCCCTCCGAGCCATTCTGGTTCGTTCGGACACCTCAGGCCAACTTGCCAAATGGGCCATCAAGCTGGGAGAGTTCGACCTCTCTTTCCAGGCAAGGCTGGCTCTGAAGTCCTAGGTCCTAGCCAACTTCCTGGTCGAGTGCACCTGGGCGAAGGATTCAGCCGAGGAGATCTCCATGAAGCAACCTGATGCTGAGCCGAGCGACGGAGGAGAATTTTGGATTCTCCACGTGGACAGTGCCTTGAACTCCCAAGGAAGTGGTGCCGGCCTCATCCTTACGGGCCAGGAAGGAGAAAAGGTGAAATATGCCCTTCGGTTTCTGTTCAAAGCCATGAACAACCAGGCCGAGTATGAAGCTCTGTTGGCAGGGTTGAGGCTGGCCCAGGAGTTTGGAGTAAGGTGGCTCGGGGCCTTCACCGATTCACAAGTCGTCTCTGGGAAAATCAACGGGAAGTACGAGGCACAGGACCCCACCATGGCCCAGTACTTGGGCAAGGTTCAGCTCTTAGTTTCCCTACTAACTTACTTCAGCATCAGCTACATCCCTCAGAGCGAGAATGCCAAAGCTGACACCCTTTCCTGCTTGGTCACCTCAACTGACGGCATCACGAGGGTGCCTACATTGAGCACCTGGAAAGGCCCAGCATTGAGGACAAAGAGGAAGTCCTCCCGCTCACCCAAGAGCCGACTTGGATGGATGCCTACATCCGTTACCTCACGAATGGCACTCTCTCCACTAATCACGACGAAGCCAGGTTGCTCAAATGGAGAGCCTCCAAGTTCACCCTCCTAGATGGGCATCTATACAGAAGGTCATTCTCCTACCCCCTGCTAAATGTGTAGGACCTGTTGACACCGACTACATCCTCAGGGAAATCTATGAAGGCATCTACGAAAATCACCTGGTGGGCAGGTCGCTGGCCCAAAAGGCCCTCCGGCTACTTCTGGCTCACCATGAGAGAAGATGCCGCTAAGCTGGTTCAAAAGTGCAATGGCTGCCAGCGGTATGCGTGTATCCAACGTTAGCCATCCGCTCCTTTGAGCCCATTCTCGGCCCTATGGCCCTTTGCCCAGTGAGGAATGGACATCCTCGGACCATTCCCCCCGGCATCAGGTCAACGGAGATTTTTTCTTATCGCCATCGACTACTTCACCAAGTGGGTTGAAGTCGAAGTGCTAGCCAAGATCATGGAGAGCAAGGTCAAGCCTTCTTCTAGAAGTCTATCATATGTCATTTTGGCCTGCCTTATACTCTCGTCACTGACAATGGCCGACAATTCGATAATGCCACATTCAAGACTTTTTGCACCGAATTAGGCATCCGCCACCGGTTCACCTTTGTCGGCTACCCGCAGACCAACGGGAAAGCCGAGGTCATGAATCGCACCATCCTCAGGGGACTTAGAACTCAGCTGGATGGATCCAAGGGCCGGTGGGTGGAAGAGCTTCCTAGCGTGCTATAGGCGTACCACATGACTCCAAGGGCTCCGACGGGCGAGACCCCCTTCAGCCTTGTCTTTGGATCCGAGGTGGTCATCCTCGTCGAAATCGACCTACCAAGCCCGCCCGTGGAATCCTACAGCGAGGAAGATAACTCCACCCTAATAAGGGCCAACCTAGACTTTATTGATGAGGTGCATGATCGAGCACGGCTATGGATGGCAACCTTCCGCCAGCGGGCGGCCAAGTATTACAATGCCTGGGTGCATCCCAAAGTATTACAATGCCTGGGTGCGGCCAAGTATTACAATGCCGAGACGCTTCACCAGGGGACATACCGAATTGAAGAGCTAAGCGGCCGACCCATCCTGCGTACCTAGAATGAGGACAACCTTCACCGGTACTATCAATAGTGTATCTCCCCACATGATTGGCAATAAAGGATCTCTTTCAACACTGTACTCGATTCTTCCCTATGATCTAGGACCAAATCTCAAAAGAAAGGAGCTCGCCAGCATCACGACTAACGGGACACCACTCGGCCCGGCAAGGAGATGCCCTCAAGTCGGTTCAAGTCCCTAACAGATCTGTACCCGGTCGAGTCGCCCCTCGAGCCGGCACACAAACCCTCGAGGTGGTTCAAAAGGAGCTCGTCGGCATCACGGCTAACGAGACACCACTCGGTCTAGCAAGAAGTTGCCCTCGAGTCGGTTCAAGTACCTAACAGCTCTGTACCCGATCGAGTCACCCCTTGGGCTGGCATAAAAACCCCCAAAGTAGTTCAAAAGGAGCTCGTCGACATCACGGCTAATGGGACACCACTCAGCCCAGCAAGGAAATGCCCCCAAGTTGGTTCAAGTCCCTAATAGCTCTGTACTCGATCGAATCGCCCCTCGGGCTGGCACACAAACCCCTGAGATGGTTCAAAAGAAGCTCGCCGGTATCACAGCTAACGGGACACCACTCGGCCAAGCAAGGAAATGCCCTAGAGTCGGTTCAAGTCCCTAACAGCTCTGTACTTGGTTGAGACGCCCCTCGGGCCAGCACACAAACCTCCAAGGTGGTTCAAAAGGAGCTCACTGACATCACAACTAATAGGACACCACTCGGCCCGGCAAGGAGATGCCTCCAAGTCGGTTCAAGTCCCTAACAGCTCTGTACCCAATTGAGTCACCTCTCGGGCTGGCACACAAATCCCTGAGGTGGTTCAAAAGGAGCTCGCCGGTATCACGGCTAACGAGATTGTTGGGGAGATTGTTGAGAAAGTATTGCCCCAATCTTATTAATTTTGATGATTACCAAAAGCCATGAGTATATTAAAAGATGCAATGAGTTTATTTATATGAGCAATGAATTTATTTAGAACAATCAATGAGTATGTTAAGTATGACTTTAATCAATTTGAAAGTAACTTCAAGCTCCATGTTTAAGCTTTCAAAAAGAAATTTTTATACTTCATATGTCAATCAATGAGTTTCTGGAACATTTCTTGAATTGATTTCTAATGATAATTTTATTGTATTCAAGTCAAAAAATTGATTTAAAATGAATCTGGAATGAATTTCAAGTCAATCAGAAAATTCTCTGATTTTTGATACGTTCCGGAGCCGACTCTAGAGTTTCAGAGTCGACTCCACTCAGCATACAGAGATTCTTGATTTTCACGAGTCGACCCCTGTGATTTCAAGAGTCGACCCCGATTCTGTCGAGCCGACTCCATGACTGTGTGAGTCGACTCCGCTTAGACACCAGAAGGTTGTTTTTCTGAGCACTTCGCGAGTCGACCCCTAACTTTTCATGAGTCGACCCCCGACTGTCAGGAGTCGACACCTTATTTCGATGAGTCGACCCTTTGACTTTCTGAATATTTCTATTTTTGGTATCGCGTCATCGAGCTGACTCGCGGAAAGCAGAAGTCGACTCCAACAAATCTGGGCATGATTTTTCTGAATGCCAACTCAGCGTCAATGGTAAGATTTTTCAATAACGGCTATATTTCTTTGTTTCTAACGGCTATATTTTTGCAGAATCTATAAATAAAGAAGCTATTTTCAAATCAAAGAAATACAAAGAGAGATATACACATCAAGAGAGAAAAAGAAAAAAAAATTGAAAAAATAGAGCATCATTTGAAAAAATCCGAGATTCAAAATAGAGTGAAAGAAAAAGTGTGAAATCAAAGGAAGCTTCATCTGTGCTCAAGTTTATCAATCCAAGAAAGCTTCAGAAGAAAATCCAAGAGCTATTCAAGAGCAACTCAAGAGATTTTCAATATTCAAAGAAGGAAGAAAAAGCTCAAATCAACTCCAACGTTCAGTCCGTGAAGAATCTGAGCTGAGGCCCGATTCTACACTTCAAAGGAGTTGAGGAAAGAAGAAAAGAAGAAAAGCTCAAAAGCCAACCAACTACAAATCAGGCTTTTCTAAACTTTGTTCTTTTATTTGATTATCTGCTCATTAAGGAGCTGTGTACCTGAAAAACACTATTTCTATTATTTGTGTTTAGTTCAATCTGGGGGATTGAACTAGTGGAGGTAGTCTTACCTCGGTACAAGCTTGGTATAGCTTGTGTTAGGGTTTTGTGCTGGTGAGCCCGAAAAACCGGCTGGGTTCGTTGTGATCCTGGAAAAACAACAAGTTTGAGTTGTGAGCTTGTAAAACAACTCGGCTGTAATCAAGGAAGATTATAGTGTGGACCCAAGTGAATCTTGGGAGTGGACGTAGGTGTTGGATACACCGAACCACTATAAAATCTTTGTGTTTGCCGTGGTTCCATTGACTCTTTCTCTATCTCTATTTTATTCACTGCACTTTGTATTTACATTGCATTTTCTTTCATTCTTCTTAAGCAAACTATTTTAAAAGGCTAATTTTTTAAAGAACCCAATTCACCCCCCCCCCCTCTTGGGTTGTCATCTGGGCCAACAATTGGTATCAGAGCAAGTGCTCATTAGATTTTGATCACACGATCAAGAGCTAAAGATCCAAATGGCAACTCAAGTTGGATCATTTGCTGAAGGTCATTCTACGAATAGACCTCCTTTGTTTAATGGTTCAAATTATTCTTATTGGAAAGCAAGAATGAGGATATTCATTCAAGCTTCTGATTATGAATTATGGGGTGTTATAATTAATGGACCTAGTACACCCACACATGTTATTGATGGACACTATTGTTCCTAAGCCCGAAAGGGACTGGAATGATAATGATAGGAAGATGGCACACTTAACGCTAAAGCCATGAATGTTTTATATTGCTCTTTAGATGCTAATGAATTTAATAGAATCTCCACATGTAATTCCGCAAAGAAGATTTGGGATAGATTAGAGGTTACCCATGAGGGTACCAACCAAGTAAAAGAATCTAAAATCAATATTTTTGTTCATAAATATGAGTTGTTTAGCATGGAACAATCTGAAACCATTGCATGCATGTATACTAGATTTACAGATATTGTAAATGGTTTAAAAAGTCTTGGTAAGACATATACTAACTCAGAACTTGTTCAAAAAATTCTTAGGTCACTACCAAGATCATGGGAAGCAAAAATGACAGCAATCCAAGAAGCAAAGGACCTCAACACTCTACCCTTAGAGGAGCTTCTAGGATCACTTATGACCCATGAGCTGACAATGAAGCAGCATGTAGAGGAGGACACAAAGAAGAAGAAAGTGATTGCCCTCAAAGCTGCAAAAGAAGAAGAGAGCAGCAGTGATGATGATGATGATGATGATGATGAGAGACTGCTCTCTTAGCTAAAAAGTTTAAAAGATTCATGAGGAGAAAGAAACCCTTCCACAAGAAGAAATTTGGAGCAAAGTGGGAAGGAGAAAAGGATAAGAACAAGGACAAGGACAAAGAAAAAGAGAAAGACCCCTTGACTTGCTATGAGTGTAACAAACCGGGGCACTTTAGAAATGAATGTCCTAAATTGAAGAAAGCCTACAAAAAGAAAAAGAAGGCTTATGTGGCGACTTGGAGTGATAGCGAAGAATCTTCTTTCGAAGAAGAAGAACAAAAGAAAGTCGCAAACGTATGTTTTATGGAGGACGACAACGATGAGGTAAGTTCCGATAACCCTTGCGATGAATTTGCATTTGATGAATTATTTGATGCTTTTAATGAACTTGTCGGCGATTTCAAGGTTTTGAAAAAGAAATACAAGTTTTTAAAAAATGAAAATTTAACTTTCATTAAAGAAAAGGAAGATCTTAATAATGAAGTTAAGAAACTTAAATCTGAAATGGAAACTCAGGTAAAAGAAAAAGAATTAATTACCAATGAAACTAATAATCTAAGGAAAGAGATTGAAAAACATAAGAACATAGTTGATAAGTTTACCTTAAGCTCAGCTAAATTGGACATGTTATTAAATAATCAAAAAGCAGTTTTTGATAAAGCCGGATTAGGGTATAACACTTTAAGAAAACAAAAATCACTGAAAAATATTTTTGTGCGTGTTGGCCAAAGTAATTTTACATGCTTTAAATGTAATCAAAAAGGACATAAATCTTATGAATGTAAAATTCTAAAACCTAATAAAAACTTAAATATTAAAGGAAAGAAAATATGGGTTCCAAAAGGAACAATATTTGTTGCTACTAACCATGAAGGACCCAAGAAAGCTTGGGTACCTAAACATAAAGTTTGATTTCATTGCAGGAATGTCTTGTGGCCAAGAGATCAAAGAGAAAGTGGTATCTTGATAGTGGCTGCTCAAGACATATGACGGGTGACAAAGAAGAATTCATCACCCTTGAAGAAAAGAAAGGAGGAGTTGTTACATTTGGCGACAATGGCAAAGGCCAAATCTTGGGGTTTGGTAACATTCAAATAACTCCCTCCACATATTGGAATGTACTTTATGTTGATGGTTTAAAGCATAATTTAATTAGTATAAGTCAATTATGTGACAAAAGTTTTAAAGTTTCATTTGAATCTTCTATATGCACAGTTGCTAATCCCATTGATAATAGCATTGTTTTTATTGGAAATAGAAATGGCAATGTATACTTGATTGACTTAGACAATTGTCTACTAATAATCATTGCTTAGTTGCTAATAATGCTAATATGAATGAGATTGGTTGGTTGTGGCATCGAAGATTAGGTCATGCAAGCACACACCTAATTTCAAAACTAATTAAAATGGATTTAGTTAAAGGGCTACCTAAAATAGATTTTGAAAACAACAAAATATGTGATGCATGTCAATTTGGAAAACAAACAAGAAGTTCTTTAAATCTAAAAATGTTGTTTCAACTTCTAGGCCATTAGAGCTACTTCACATGGACCTTTTTGGACCAACTAGAACCACAAGTCTAGGAGGAAAGAAATATGGTCTTGTGATTGTAGATGATTACTCTAGATTCACTTGGGTAATGTTTTTAGCTCACAAAGATGAGACTTTCTCGATATTCCTGAAATTCTTCAAGAAAGTCACAAATGAGAAAAACACTACCATAGTGTCTCTAAGAAGTGATCATGGAACTGAATTTGAAAATCACTTATTTGAAAGTTTTTGCAATGAAAATGGTATTAATCATAATTTTTTTGCACCTAGGACCCCACAACAAAATGGTGTAGTTGAAAGGAAAAATAGGACTCTAGAAGACATGGCCCGTACCATGCTATGTGAAAGTAAACTCCCGAAATACTTTTGGGCGGAAGCTATTAACACAGCATGTTACATCTTAAATAGAGCTTTAATAAGACCTATTTAAAGAAAACACCTTATGAATTATGGCATGATAGAAAACCCAACATTAAATATTTTCATGCATTTGGTTGTAAATGTTTATTCACAATAATGGTAAAAATAATTTAGGCAAATTTGATGCTAAATCTGATGAAGGAATATTCTTAGGATACTCAACAACTAGTAAAGCATATAGAGTATTTAACAAGAAAACTTTAGTTGTTGAAGAATCCATTCATGTAGTTTTTGATGAATCTTTAGCAACTCGTTCCGAAAAATTTGATGATGAAGAAGATACAAACATAATTGAAAAGATCTTGAAAAATTAAATATTGATGTATCTTCAGATCATGAGCAAGAGCTAAAGATAATGATTCACCTAAGGATGATGATACTAACACTAATCATAATGATATAGATCTTCCTAGGGATTGGAGATATGCTTATAGTCACCCTAAGGAATTGATTATAGGTGATCCATCTCAAGGAATAAGAACTAGATCATCTATGAGAAATATTAGTAATCATCTTGCATTTGTATCACAAATTGAACCTAAAACTATTGAAGAAGCTGAAAAAGATAATAATTGGATGTTAGCAATGCAAGAAGAATTAAATCAATTTACTAGAAATAATGTATGGACTTAGTTGAAAGACCTAAAAATCATTCTGTTATAGGATCAAAATGGATATTTAGAAATAAACTAGATGAAAATGGCATAGTAATTAGAAACAAAGCTAGATTAGTTGCAAAAGGATATAATCAAGAAGAAGGTATTGATTTTGATGAAACCTTTGCACCAGTAGCTAGATTAGAAGCCATTAGACTATTACTTGCATTTGCATGTCATATGAATTTTAACTTATTTCAATGGATGTAAAAAGTGCATTTTCTAAATGGATTTATAAATGAAGAAGTATATGTAGAACAACCACCAGGTTTTGAAGATCACGAATTTTCAAATCACGTTTTTAAATTGCACAAAGCATTATATGGTTTGAAACAAGCACCTAGAGCTTGGTATGATAGATTAAGTAAATTCTTAATTGAAAATGATTTTATAAGAGGAAATGTTGATAAAACATTATTTTTGAAAAGAAAAGGTAAAGATTTATTAGTAGTTCAAATATATGTTGATGATATCATTTTTGGTGCTACTAACAATCTCTATGTCAAGATTTGCTAAGTTAATGCAGGGAGAATTTGAAATGAGCATGATGGGAGAACTCAACTTCTTCCTTGGACTCCAAATCAAACAAAGCAAAGAGGGAATCTTTATCAACCAAACAAAATACACAAGAGAAATTCTAAAGAAGTTTGGTATGGAATCAATAAACCCCTCGGAACACCAATGAGTCCTTCATGCAAGCTGGACAAAGATGAAGAAGGTAAGAAGGTTGATCAAAAATATTATCGAGGTATAATCGGATCCCTACTTTACTTAACTGCAAGTAGACCAGATATAATGTTTGCTGTTTGCTTATGTGCTAGATTTCAGTCTGAACCTAAAGAATCACATTTAATTGCTGTTAAAAGAATACTAAGATACTTAAGTGGAACAAAAAATGTAGGTTTATGGTATTCTAGAGACTCAACATTAAATTAATTGCATACACTGATTCTGATTATGCTGGATGTAAGTTAGATAGAAAAAGCACAAGTGGTGCATGCCAATTCTTAGGAAGTAACTTAATCTCATGGTTTAGCAAAAAGCAAAATTCAGTTGCATTATCAACTACTGAAAGCT